>CM050523.1:61392740-61837740 GCA_027563665.1 Antrozous pallidus | reverse complement strand
CGTCCCCGAGACTGACCACGGCCGGGGCGCAGCGGGCGAACGCGGGGCCGGAGCCTCGGGCAGCGAAGCGGACGGGGAGCAGGTGGGCGGCGACTCCGGGGCTCGGGCACCAGGGGGTGAGGAGGGGCGCCGCTCCCGGCGGGCACGGGGTCCAGACCCCCTGGGCGGGCCGCGGAGGCCGCTCCCCGCCCCCCGGCTCCTGCCTGGACTCTCGTCCCGGCTGTCACCTGCGCGCCGGCCGGGGGCGGGCTGGGCCCCGCGGGGAGGCGGGCCTTGGCGGCGGCTGGGCGCGGGCCGGGGGTGGGGCGAGGGGCGGGGGCCGGCGCCCCGCGGGGAGTCCGGCCACGTGACGCTGGCGGCCCGGCCGGCCGGCCAGGCGGGGAGCGCGGCGGCCCCGGAGGCGGCGGCGGGCGCGCAGCCCGGGCCGTCGGGGCGCGCGTGCCATGGAGAAGCTGGCGGCCGGGCTGGCCGGCCTGCGCTGGAGCATGGGCGCCTTCCCGCTGGACCTCATCGTCAGCCGCTGCCGCCTGCCCACGCTCGCCTGCCTCGGGCCAGGTATGGGGTGCGGGGAGGGCGCCGGGGCCGCGGGGACGGGGCTCCCCAGCAGGTGCAGCGGCCTCGCCCTCCGCCTCCCCGGGGGCCGCGCAGCTCCTGGCGCACCTTCGCGGGGACCGGGGCACCCCTACCCCGGGTCCGCTCGTCCTGGCCATGCAGACGCGCGGAGACTGGAACCCGGACCGGGAGGGAGTGGGCCGGGCCTGGGCCCGGGCCCGCGTCTTCTGGCCCCGCCGGGACCCAGAGCGCACTCAGCGGCCGCGCCCGCCCCGTCGGTGCAGTCCCTCCCGTCGCCCTCGGACCCCCGACCGGCCGCGTCCCCGCCGTCCCTTTGTCTCCCACCTCTCACCCCGGCCTCCCGCACCCCGGGGCTCGGTCCCCGTCTTCCCTCCGCCGTCCCCCGACCCCTCTCGGTGCCCCCCCCCCCCCGCCCTTCTCGCCTCCTCCCTCGGGGCGTGTCCCGGCCCCTGGCCCTCCCTCTCCAGCGGACCCCACTGCTCCGGGGCCCGGGCCGAGGCCGCTCCGCTGCGGGGTCCGCGCGCGGGGCCGGGAAGGAGCCTGCGGGCTGCGGCGCGGGGACCGCTCGGGGGAGGGCCGCCGGGGGGAGGGGCGGGAGCGGGGCTGGCAGCCAGGCCGGGTTTTGTGCGCGAGAAGAATAGGGGTTTGGCCCGCGTTGGCACACTCGCTTCCCTGCATGCTAATGGGCTCCTCTCCTCTCCCCTCGCGGCCGGCGGCCTCGCCTCTGCCCTGCGCCGACCGGACCGAATCGTCGGACGGGGGTGCCCCGCGGCCCAGCGCCTCGCTCCCGGGATCCTCTGCTTGTGATCCCGGGACAGCCCTTGTGGGCAGCGGGCTGTGCGTGTCCGCGGTGAATGGGATATGCCGGCCTTTGCCCACACACCCTCTGGCGGCCCCCTCTACCGGGTGGGGGCCCTTTCGGAGCCCCGCAGTGAGCTCAGGCCGCCCTTGCGCCCCGCGGATGCTTCTCGCACCCCGGGCTTGTCTCCCACGGGGCACGCCCGCGGGCAGGGTCAGTGCATTGTGTTCGCGCTGACCTGCAGGCTCCTGGAGGGGGACATCCTGCCTAACAGGTTGTGCAGGGACTGACCCACCCGCTGGATGGATGGATGGATGGATGGATGGATGAATGAATGAATGAATGAATGAGCGAGTGGATGAATGAATGGATGAATGAATGGATGAGTGAGTGAATGAGTGAATGAGCACCTGGTGTGATGGCCTGGCGGTGGCTGTGTCACGGTGAGTGTGAATGAGACCCAAAATGTGTCCTGTAGTCTTGAACGTCCCCGTGTGCCTCATGCATTTGGAAGGGGCCCCCTAGTGGGGCCATGGGATTGAGTGGTGTCCCTGGGGTGTGGGCCGGGCGGCTGTGCTGGCTCCGCTGTCGGTGACCATGATCATGGCAGCGGGGGTTCAGAAGGACGGGCTGGGGCTTAGGGGAGCTTTAAGAGGGGCTGCAGCGCCGCAGTGCTTCCTCTGCCCAGAAGGAAAGCTCAGCCCCGCCCCTCTTCCTGGCCACACCCACACACAGTGAGAAAGCCGGGTCTCCCCACAGTCCTGAACACATCCACCCCCCTTCCCCGCCTTTCAGCAAATCCACGGATTTCAGGGAGCACCCAGCCGTCAGAGTACCTCATTTCCCGTCTGGTTGGACAGTTAGTAAGCTGTGTCTGAGGGGGCTGGGAAGAGGCACCCCCCACCCCCCCCAGCCCGCCAGCTGCAGCCAGGAGACAGCTCACCGCCTCCTGGAAGCTGGGCCGGCCCTCCGCTCCCCTGGAAACCGTTGCTGGGGCTGGAGCCTCCGGGGCCCAGCCCCGCTCAGCACCTCTGCCCCAGTGCCGGCCCCTCCAGCTCCTGATCCACTCCCTTCTCCAGCCACCACCCTGTGCCCCAAAGGCTGCGAGCATGAAGGGCTGTCAGCCTTCAAGAAGCCGCTTTTCCGAGATGGGTTTGTAGGTGTCCGAGACGTGCTCCCCTCTTCCCTGGGGTCCCCTGAGTGGAGGGGACCGTCTGTGGCAGTGGCTGAAAAGGGGCTGCCCATAAAAGACCCAGGAACCAGCTCCTCCAAGCCCTGCCATCATCCTCCTGGCCTGAGTGACAGCTGAGACCTCCAATGGGCAGCCCCATCTGGACTCTCTCCGTTCTCCGTCCTGACCCTGCTTGCCTGGCCTGGGCACTGACAGGGGGGCTGAGAATCCCGCTGCTGTGAGTTCAGCTGGTGCCGAGGCCCGGCTTCCGTGTCTGCTGCTCAGCCATCTCCGTCCTCACGCCGTCCTCAGCCAGTTTGCTGCTCCCTTCTCGGAGCCGACAGCCCCCCCCCCAGCGCCTCGCACCTGGCCTGTATTCTCAGTTCACATCTCTTTCCACTGCCCCCCCCCCCGGGGCCCACGGGGTCCTGCAGGCCAGGGACTGGGCTCATCTGCCAGGAGGGCCTGGCCAGCAGGCCGTCCGATCGGACTGTGAGTGAACGACAGCATCCCGGCTGGTTGCGGAGGCCACATCAGGAGCCTGATCCCTGAGAGAGGGCCTGACTCCGCTGTGAGGCCACAGCTGGCAGTCTGTCCGTCCGTCGTCCCTAGAGCCTTGCAGACCTGGACTGGGACCCTGGGGAGCTGTCCTGGGGAAGGGTCTTAGGGAAAAGGTAAGGAGGTCATCCTGCCTATTCTCTCTGGCCCTCCTCATGTTCTCTTTCTCTTTCCTCCCTCTCCTCTCCTTCTTCCCCTTCCCAGGGGAGTATGCCGAGGGCGTCAGCGAGCGGGACATCCTGCTCATCCACTCCTGCCGCCAGTGGACGACTGTGACGGCCCACACCCTGGAGGAGGGCCACTATGTCATCGGGCCCAAGATCGACATCCCTCTGCAGTACCCAGGTGTGCCAGCGGGGACAGATGGTGTGCAGCCGGTGGGGCGGTAGCTGGCGGGGACTGTGTTGGGTAGGGAAGGTTTGGGGGAAGCTGTTGGTGACTGGCCTTTCCTTAGAGCCCCCGGGATGAGAGAGGACAGGGCCACCAGGGTGGTGATTCGGGTAAGGGTGGAGTTAGGGCCCAGCGGTTTTTCTGCTCTTGTGCAGAGTCCTGCATCTCTGGTTGCAAACCACTGACTCACATTTAAAAATATATATTTTATTGATTTTTTACAGAGAGGAAGGGAGAGGGACAGAAAGTCAGAAACATCGATGAGAGAGAAACATCCATCAGCTGCCTCTTGCACACCCCCTACTGGGGATGTGCCCGCAACCAAGGTACATGTCCTTGACCGGAACCGCACTTGGGAACCCTTAGTGCGAAGGCCGACACTATCCACTGAGCCAAACGGGTCTCAGCCGCTAATTCACATTTTATTTTAAAATAGATTGTAAACAGATTTTTAAAACACCCACACTCTTAAAATGCTACAAATCTAACCTTCACACTAACTAGGGACCTTTGGTATGTACCTCCAGCTGCCTCATTAACCCTTAAAAAATTTTTTTTTGTTGTTGATTTCAGAGAGGAAGAAAGAGGGAGAGAGAGAGAAACACCACTGATAAGAGGGAATCATTGATCGGCTGCCTCCTGCACGCCTCGCACTGGGGACTGAGCCCACAACCCGGGCATGTGCCCTTGGCCGGAATTGAACCCGGGACCCTTCAGTCCGCAGGCCGACGCTCTATCCACTGAGCCACACTGGCTCGGGCTCATTAACCCTTTCTGCATAGGTCCTCAGAACACTTCCTGCCGCCGTCTTCTCAGCACTGCGCAGCCAAACAGCTTCAACGGCTGGGCCGCTGTGGCCCAGCCATTAGAGCATCGCCCCTTGCACCGAAGGGTCTTGGGTTTGATTCCTGGTCAAGGGCACCTACCTGGGTTTCGGGTTCACTGCCCCCCAGGCCGGGGTGTGTGCCGGAGGCAACCAGTTGAGATGTCTCTCCCACATCAGTGTTTCTCTCTTTCCCCCTCTCTCTTACACCAGCAAAAACATGTTTTTAAAGATCGTCAGAAACAAAGAGATGCTCAGGCTGATAATCGGACTGCACCTGTCCACTTTAGCCTCGATGTCCCCAGTTCCAGTGTTAGACTCCATCAATGATGTTAACATTGAGTGTTAACATTTTAGGCGTTTGAATAAGATTATGCTAATGAACTCCCTCTTTGGTTTGTGTTCTATAGGATGTTGATGCACGTCTTACATAAGGTTTTGCACCACACCAGGAATTCGGGGCTGTTGTCCCCTGTGTGGGAGGGATGGGGGTCTGGGGGGTCTCTCCCCGAGGTGCCCCCCTGGGAGTCCGGGATCCCACAGCATTCCGGACACCGGACTGAGCACATTCATCATGTCATTCTCCCAGCGAACCTGTAAACAAGTCCCATCAACTCCACTGAACTCACAAGGAACACAGGCCCCAGAGCGCCAGGAGCTCCCCAGTTCTGTGATTTAACTGCGACCTCCTCCTCCCCACCCCCAACACATGTTGGGGACCCTTTGGGCTGGGAAGGCTCACAGCCCCTTCCTCACGGGTGCCACTGTGCCCCCTCTGCCTGCCTGGGTCTCCGGCCGGAGCCGTGGGACAGACTCAGCCCTTTACAACAACCTGGGAGGCTGGTGCCCCCCGTCACCCCGCACCCCAGTTAAGAGATTAGGAAACTCTCTGGTGTCTTTTGGACCTGGGCCTGGAGCCCTGGAGGGGGGTCCTGCAGCCAGAAGCTTTCCAGCCCAGGAGGGGTCCCAGGTCTTCTTGGGATAAAAAGGGAAGATTAGACATAGTCCTCACTGACTGTGCCATTTCAGTTTGTGTCATTAACATTTTGGGATAGAGCCTTCTAGGGAACTCTGGGGGCTCCAGCCCGTTTCCCCCATGCCTTCCGGTGCTCCCTGAGTGTGCGCGTAGGGGCGGGGGAGAGGGGTTGGTCCGGGTGACAGCTGGCTGCAGGCATGTGCAGCCCCAGCCCCCCCAGCTTTCTGTGCGCGGCTCCGGCCGGCCGGCTGGGGGAAGGGAGGTCGGGGTCTCTCGGAGGGAGAGGGGGCGCCCGGCTGGTGGGTTAATGAGGAAGCTGAGTGCACAGCTCGCTGGTTCCTCTTAATGAATTAATAATGGGGCGGGAGCAGCCGGCTTTGGACCGACCGCCATGCTGGCGGGGGAGGGGCGTTGGGCTGCGCGGCTTGGGACGCTGCCCGCTGCCCGGGGCCCACTGCCCAGGGAATAGGGGTACCTGGCACCTCTGAGACGGCCCCCCACGGCCCTGCCTGGGGCGTCGCTGGGGCCTGGGCAGGTGAGCCCTGGGAGCTGAGTGCCTTTCATTGTCCGGCGGGAAACGCGCCAGAGGTTCAGCAGTTTGCCCAGGTCACACGGCGGGGCGGCGGCGGGCTGGCATTCACCTGGCCCTGCCTGACGCTGCGCTCTGCACGCACCTGCCCTTCTTCTTCTTTAAAAAATATTTTTACTGATTTTTACAGAGAGGAAGGGAGAGGGACAGAAAGTCAGAAACATCGATGAGAGAGAAACATCGATCAGCTGCCTCCTTGATACCCGCCACTGGGGCTGTGCCCGCAACCAAGGTCCATGCCCTTGACCGGAATCGAACCTGGGACCCTTCAGTTCGCAGGCCCACGCTCTGTCCACTGAGCCACCCCGGGTTTGGTGATACCTGCCCTTTTTTATGGAGCGTCTGCCTGGGTCAGGTCTGGGGGGAGGGCGACAGGCGAGACTGCTTCTCGCTGGGAGGGACATGCTGTTCTGGGCGGCCAGGAGGGGGGCGGGCGGGGTTCGGCAGGTCCCCAGAGTCGCGGGGACCTCGGGTCTCACGTAGAGGGAGGCGGGAGAGGAAGCGCCCCCGGAGGGGCTTCGGGGGAGGAAAAGGCTTCCAGGGCCTGGACCAAGGCTCCTGGGAGGGAGGTCGCCCTTCCTTCCTCCCGGCGGCGGTGACAGGCCAGGGCTCCAGGCGGCAGCAGGGGGAGGCGGGGCGGCGTTGGCTGCCATGGTTACATCGATCTTCCCTGCCACATCCTCCCCTGGCTCCAGCCCTGACTTGGCTCCAGCTCTCCCCACAGGGGGCAGCGGGCATTTCTCCCTGCCTGGCTGCCTGTGATGGGGGCGGGGGTGTATGTGGGTGTGGGGAGTAGGTGGGGTGATGGAGGGAGGCCACTCACTGTTGGATGGTAGCAGACCCTGATCGCTGCTTCCCGACCCCGGGTCACTGCTCCTGGCCGGATGCCCTCCCAGTTTGTCCCGCTGCCCTCTAGGGGTCTCAGACGGTAGGGCTGGACCAGGGGGTCTTGTCCCAGCTTCCTCCTGGGCATGGTCCCCTCCTTTCCTTGGCTCTCATTTCTCTTCCTGCGCCAGGTGTTGGTGCTGAGGCTCTGCCTTGACCCTCTGCTCTTCATTCCCTGCAATGGGGGGCTGGGGTGACTGTATCTGGGTTTAGGGGCCCCAGGAACCCCTTGCACTGAATACCAAGTGGTATGTATTCATGCCAGGAGTGCACTGTGGGCATTTCTCTGAGCCGTTTTACCTGCCTCCCCCAACCCCTGTAGGCTGGTGACCTTCAGTCTGCACTTCTGACCAGCTCCCCAAGCTCCTGCCCCTCACCCTGCTTCTTCCAGTTGCTTCTTTTCTTTCTTTTCTCTTTTTACTGAATTTATCAGGGTGACACTGGTTAACTTCCATCACAAAGATGCACAATTCAACAACACGTCACCTGTATGTACACTATGCTCTGTGTCCACCCGTCAAGTCTCCATCCACCACCATTTATCCCCCTACACCCTCCAGCCCCGGCCCCTGGGCTCCGTTCTGCCCAGTAGCTCTGCCGGCTCCCGTTCTGCCCAGGCCGGTGGGCCGAGCCCCTTCCTTCCCACCGGCCCCTCACCAGTCACTCCAGCCCGACCAGTCTCCTTCCACAGGCCTCTGCATTCAGAGCCTTTTTGGCGAGACGCTTTTCACCTCCTGCCCTCACTCTCTCCAGTCCTCCCCTCCGGCACTCCCCTCAGGGCAGGCAGTCTGCTCTGGCAGCTCTGTGTTTGCTCATTCTCTTTCCTCCTCACGGCAGGTCCATTCTTTAAGACTCTTCATTCTTTTTTTAAAAATATATTTTTTATTGATTTTTTACAGAAAGGAAAGTAGAGAGTTAGAAAGTCAGAAACATCGATGAGAGAGAAACATCGATCAGCTGCCTCTTACACACCCCCCACTGGGGATGTGCCCGCAATCAAGGTACATGCCCTTGACCGGAATTGAACCCAGGACCCTTCAGTCCACAGGCCGACGCTCTATCCACTGAGCCAAACCGGTTTCAGCTGGATTATCATCATTCTTTAAAGCCGGAGTTCGCTGGGGACCCCTGCGGAGCCAGCCAGCATGCGCTGCCTGGACTGCACGTGGGAGGGGAAGGGAGAGGATGGCCTTGCTGGGCTCCGAGGAGAGGCCTCTGGGACAGTCGAGCTGTACGGTGGACAGGGGCAGATCTGGGAACAGAGCTGGGCTCAGAGTGGCTCTTCCTGGGCCTCTGTGGCCTGGGGCTGGGCCCCTGGTCTGCCCAGTGGATCAGCAGATCCAGGTAGGGCCCAGTATCACCTGCCCCAACATCCTCAGATGAGGACCTGGACACCCAGAGAAGAGAAGGACCTTGTCCATGGTCATATCAAGCCTGAGTGGGGCTGGGACCAAGCTGGAAGCCAGCATCCCCAATGCCACAGTGCTGTTTGGTCAGAGGCCAGCTCTGTGTCCAAGTATCTGGGTTCTAGTTTGCACTTAGGTTCCTCTAGCCTCATCCCATGATGCTCACTCCTCACGGGGTTGGAGCCAGTGGGCCCATGCTGCTCCAGACCTGCCCTTCTGCCCGCCTGAGCTCCAGAGGGGCTGCCTGAGAAGAGGGGAGCAATAAGGGGGGATCACGAGGTCGCTTGTCAGGCTCCCAGCCGGGGGGCCATCCAAGCAGCTGCATCTCCTCCTGTGCAGGCAAGTTCAAGCTCCTGGAGCAGGCCCGGGATGTGCGGGAGCCCGTGAGGTACTTCAGCAGCGTGGAGGAGGTGGCCAGCGTCTTCCCTGACCGCATCTTTGTGATGGAAGCCATCACCTTCAGTGTCAAGGTCAGTCCTTCTGGCCCCGGGCGTGGTGCCCCCAGGCTGTCCCCTTCCCTGCAGAGCAGCTCTGACCCTGGCTGGAGGGTTGCCTTAGGGTCTAGGAGGTGGAAGGTGTCACTGTGTCACTTCTGACTGCCTTTCGGGGGCCGTTGGTACAAAAGGCCAGGACAGATGAGCTGGATACCTGACCTTCTGGGCTGAAGAACTTCCTGCAAAGATAGGAAGCAGCAGGAATTGTGCGGAGGGTCGTGCCGACTTGGAGACCTTTTTGGGAAGTCTATCCTTGCATCCACTGGTAGGAGTGGGGATGGGGACAGAGTGCAAACAGTCCTCCACTTGTGTATAGATAGCTCTTTTTCAAAAAATATTTTATTTTTTAAAATATATTCTTACTGTTGTTGTGTGTGTGTGTGTGTGTTGTTGTTTTTTTATACAGAGAGGAAGGGAGAGGGATAGAGAGTTAGAAACATAGACGAGGGAGACATTGATCAGCTGCTTCCTGCACACCCCTACTGGGGATGTGCCCTTGACCGGAATCAAATCTGGGACCCTTTAGTCCGCAGACCGACGCTCTATCCACTGAGCCAAACCGGTTTCAGCTACAGATAGCTCTTTATAAACCCTTTTCTTATCCATTAATTCTTCTTGGTAGCCTTGTTGAATGGGTGGAGCATTGTCACCCCAATTATAAAGATCATGATAAAAGTTGTCACGTATTGAATATTTTCAAAATATGTCACTATATGTATAGTCCATTTAACCCTCAAAGCAACTTTCCCAAGTCGGTTATCAGATGAGAACCATGTAGCCTCTCTAGGGTGGAATGTGGGTCCCTGATACCCCCTCCCCCCCAGTCAAGTGCTCTTGGTCTGGTCTCCACCCTGGGGCTGCCGTCCTGGGTCCTGAAGAGACTCCCAGGGCTGGCTTTCCGGGGTGGGGTGGGGTGGGGAGCCTGGCTGAGGCCTCCCCATCTTCGGGGTCCCCAGGTGGTCTCGGGAGAGTTCAGCGAGGACAGCGAGGTGTACAACTTCACGCTGCACGCGGGCGACGAGCTGACGCTCATGGGCCAGGCGGAGATCCTGTGCGCCAAGACCCCCAAGGAGCGCTCCCGCTTCGGCACGTTGCTGCGCAGGCTGGGCCGGGCGGGGGCGCTGGCCGGGGCGGGCGGGCCGGGCGGCTCGGGGGCCGCCAGGCCGATCAAAGGCAAGATGCCCTGCCTCATCTGCATGAACCACCGCACCAACGAGAGCCTGAGCCTGCCCTTCCAGTGCCAGGGCCGCTTCAGCACGCGCAGCCCGCTCGAGCTGCAGATGCAGGAGGGCGAGCACACGGTGCGCGCCATCATCGAGCGCGTGCGGCTCCCGGTGAACGTGCTGGTGCCCAGCCGGCCGCCGCGCAACCCCTACGACCTGCACCCGGTGCGCGAGGGCCACCGCTACCAGCTGGTCAGCATCATCTCCAAGACCGTGGTGCTGGGGCTGGCGCTGCGCCGCGAGGGCCCGGCGCCGCTGCACTTCCTGCTGCTCACCGACACGCCGCGCTTCGCGCTGCCGCAGGGCCTGCTGGCGGGGGACCCCCGCGTGGAGCGCCTGGTGCGGGACAGCGCCTCCTACTGCTGCGAGCGCTTCGACCCCGACGAGTACTCCACCGCCGTGCGGGAGGCGCCCGCCGAGCTGGCCGAGGACTGCGCCAGCCCGCGCCGCGCCCGCCTGCGCCTGCCCGCGCCCCCGCGGGGCCCCGCGCCCGCCCGCGCCGCCAGCCCGCCCGCCGACGGCGACCAG
Organism: Antrozous pallidus; assembly: GCA_027563665.1. Classification (NCBI taxonomy): domain Eukaryota; kingdom Metazoa; phylum Chordata; class Mammalia; order Chiroptera; family Vespertilionidae; genus Antrozous; species Antrozous pallidus. Next base: position 61,827,325 of record CM050523.1, on the reverse strand, counting down.
GAGTACGTGAGCCCCGACTGGGCCGGCGCGCCCGAGCCCGCAGCCTCGCCCGCCGAGATCCCCTACGAGGAGCTGTGGGCGCACCAGGCGGCCGAGGGCCCGGCGGAGGGACGTCCGCGGCCGCCCCCGGGGCCCGACCTCATCAACTTCGGGACGGGACCGCCTCGCCGGGAGCCCGAGGCGCCGCCGCCGCCGCCGCCTCCGGTCCCGCCCAAGTCCGAAGCCGTGAGTGGAAGGCGGGGCGCGGGGCGCGGTGGCTCTGTCCTCCGGGGCGGGGCCGGCCAGGGGGCTCCCTGGGGGCCTTCGGGGCACATTGTCCTGGGCGTCCAGCTGGTGGAGTGTGTGACAGGGGGTGGCCGATGCCGAGGGGAAGGGGGGCACGAGCGTTCGCAGGTCGGGGCAGCAGGGACGGAGTTGGGGAGCCGGGGGACCTGGGGGCAGCCGGGGACACGGGTGCCGGTAGGGCTGCAGCACAGGCCTCGGCGGTGAGTCCGGAACAGCGTTACCAGCAGGTGTCGCCGGAGAGCCTCTTTCTTGTCCGGCGAGAAGCGGGGACCAGGGCAGGTGAGAAGCGGGGACCGCGGCGAAAGAGGTTAGAAAATGAGTGTAGGACCCGCAGCCTTCCGTCTTCTCCACTCCGGCGTGACAGCGACCGGCGTATTGAGGCTCCGAGAAGGCCTGCCCGGAGGAAACCCGCTCATCAGAATTCTCCCGCTTCCTGTGCCCAGAGTGTGCCTGTCAGCAGCCCGTGGGGGCCACTCTGGGAGTCTGGCCTGTGAGATGCGGAGGACAGATGCTTAACCCCCGCCCACCGCACCGTGCCTCTCCCCGCTTTCCTCTTTGTGTGTGGAGGGAATGCCCATTTTTCTGATTTTTTAAAAGAGTAAGACAGGCCCTACTTTTAAAAAAATATATATTTTTATTGATTTCAGAGAAGAAGAGAGAGGGATGGAGGGAGGGAGAAACACCAGTGATGAGAGAGACCACTGATCGGCTGCCTCCTGCACACTCCACACTGGAAATGGAGAGGGCAATCCAGGCATGCGCCCTTGACGGAATCAAACCCGGGACCCTTCAGTCCACAGGCTGACGCTCCATCCATTGAGCCCCACCAGTGAGGGCTTTCTGATGGTTTTAAAACCGGCTTTTCTGTATTGTGTTCCTGACGTTGTTTGTTAGTGTCTGAGGCAGTGGGAGACTGTGTATGCTGTGGGCTCTTAGAAGTGAAGCAGGCTGGAGGGAGGAGGGGGGCTGGGGCGGGTAGGGTGGCTGGTAGAGGAGGCGGGGTGTAAGGCGAGGCAGCCTCTTGGCAAAGTGGGGCAAAGTGTCCGTCTCAGAGTGAGCAGTTTGGGGAGAGAAAGAAGGGGGTCCGCCCCCTGGGGACAGAGGGTAGACCATGCCCTCTGTTTGCAGGTGAAGGAGGAGTGCCGCCTTCTCAACGCCCCGCCTGTGCCTCCCCGGGGTGGCAGCGGCAGCGGCTGGCTCCCTGGCAGCCCCCCGGTGCCCCCACGCTTCCCCAAGCTGCAGCCTGTCCACTCGCCCAGCTCCAGCCTCTCCTACTACTCCTCCGGCCTCCAGGACGGGTGAGCCCCTTTCCCCTCTGCCTCTGGGTTCTCCTGGGGTGGACTGAGGCAGGGAAAGAGGAAGGGGGGGGCAGGCTGAGGAAGAGGAGACTGCAGGCTGGGGGTGCAAAGGGTGCAAGTCCTTTCGCAGTACCAAGGAGAGGCACTCGGTGGGGGGCTGGGCCCAGTCACTGCTCTCCACGGCCTGCTTCAGTTTGCTCCTTCCGAAATGTGGGGATTGGACGGGAGGGAACATGGTTCCTTCCAGGTGGGACTCTGCCCCAGGATGGCATTCCTGGCTTTTAAAATATATATATATTTTATTGATTTTTTACAGAGAGGAAGGGAGAGGGATAGAAAGCTAGAAGCATCTATCGGCTGCCTCCTGCACCCCCCCTCCCCCCACTGGGGACGTGCCTGCAATCAAGGCACATGCCCTTGACCAGAATGGAACTTGGGACCTTTCAGTCCGCAGGCCACGCTCTATCCACTGAGCCAGACCGGTTTCGGTGGTGTTCCTGGCTATTTAACATTTTTTACGTAATTCTGTTTCATTGACTTTTCCCCGGGGTTGGGGAGGCCTGAAGAAGGAACAGAGTAGCCCCAGAGGCCCCTGGCCCTGAGGCGCGGTGCCGCCTGTGTTGCCGAGACCAGAGTGGTAGGTCCTGTGGCCAGCAGGGCGGCGGTGTGCAGTGCCCCGTGTGTGACCTGTCGTGTTGGCCTCTGGCTCTGTCTTACCCTCCGTATGTGTCCGTCTCTGCCCGCAGCACGGCTTCCCGCAGCGGCAGTGGCTCCCCATCACCGGACGCCTACTCCCTCTACTGCTACCCGTGCACCTGGGGAGACTGCAAAGCGGGCGAGTCCTCCAGCCGCCCCCCACCGCCGGGACCCCTGCCCTCCACCACGCAGCCCAGCCAGGCCCCTCGGGCCCTCGAGGAGCCCCTGAGCAGTCGAGCTGCCTCCCTCTTGGGGGCTGATACCCCTGTCAAGACCTACCACGGCGGCCCGCCTCCACTTCTCAAGCCCTTGCACCCCCAGAAACGCTTTGCTCCGTTCGGAGCCCTCAACCCCTTTTCCGGGCCTGCCCACTCCTCGGGCCCTCCGGCGGCCTCCTCTTCGGGGCCCACGATCCTCTCGGCTGCCCTGGCTACCTCCAGCCCCGCGTATCCCCCGGGCCCAGGCTCTCCAGGCCCGGCCTGTTCGGCTGCACCCCCCCCCTCCTGTGCCACCTCCTCCTCCTCGTCCTCTGAGTGGCAGGACCCGGCCCCGGAGCCCTTTGATCCCCTGGCGCTGCGGCTGGGTGGTTCCCCAGAGCCTGAGATGCTGCACTGTCCGGAGCCCAGAGCTGTGGGGGTACCTGCGCCTGGACCCCGCCTTTCGCCTCTTGGACCCCCCAAGGCCTTTGAGCCTGAAGGTTTAGTGCTACGGCAAGTCCCCACTCCCCTGTCACCAGCGGTCCCCCAGGGGCCCAAGGCAGGTGGAGCACGCCTCCTTCTCACCCAGGGGCGCCTAGACAGGCCTCCTGCCAGTCCCCAGGAGGGCGCCCCCGGCTGGGGCGGCCGGGAGGCCTCCTGGCAGCCCCCCGCCGACCTGTCCGCACTCTCTCTGGAGGAGGTCTCCCGCAGTCTGCGCTTCATCGGGCTCTCCGAGGACGTGGTGAGCTTCTTCGCCCGAGAACGCATCGACGGCAGCATCTTTGTGCAGCTCAGCGAGGACATCCTGGCCGACGACTTCCGCCTCACCAAGCTGCAGGTCAAGAAGATCATGCAGTTCATCAAAGGCTGGCGGCCCAAGATCTGACCTTCCCGGCCAGTGGCTGCGCCCCCGACGGCTGGCACAGGGGCCTGAGGCCAGCCGTGCTCTGCAGGGGACAGTGCTCCCAGAGGCAGGGGGGATCCACTCTGCATCCAGGGGAGCCACACTTGGAAACGGGGTCCTCTGGGACCAGACCCCCTGCCTGGGGACGGCTTGCCCTTGAGTGAGCGGAGGCCCCAGGCTGCACATGCGCCTGGTGAGGCACTGGCTGTGACTCCGTGGTGGGGTCCAAAGCTGGCCTCATGGTGACCCAACACTGCCCCACACTCTGAAGATCGCCACAGACAACTCGCACTTCTCGTTTGTAGGTGCCGGTGAGCAGGGAGTCCGTAATTTAAGCACAAACCCCCCAGGTGCCCTCTCTCCTCTGTGCTCTGGGGACGTTTGGCCTGAGCTGCCCCAGGGTCGGGGTGCCAATTTCAGGACCTCTGCGATGCCCTCCCCTCCCCCTCTGCTGCACCACGAGTAGGTTGCTGGCCCTGAGCGCAAGCCGATCGAGTTCAAGCCGGGGCGTTCACCTCGGGCTGGCTCCGGTTCCGGCTCGTGGGCGTTGGCTCTGGAAGAGCCGGGCGCTGCCCATCGATGCCGCAGCTCCTTAGGGAGGCAGACGCCTACTGCCGCCCCAGGTTCCCCTGAGCTCAGCGCACCTGGTCCTCACCCTGCCAGGTGGGTCCGGTCTGCAAAGGCTGATTGACCGGCTGCTCCTTGATTCTGACAAGTGGCTTTCCATCGCCCCCACGTGCACCGTCTCCTGCCTCCATCACTTGACCTGGCCGACACCGGCGTCCCTCCCTGGTTCCCCGCCAACGCCGCGGAGCGAGTGGCCGGGAGGAGGCGCGGTGGCTTGGGAAGACCGGCCCTTGCCCATGTGATGTAGGGCCCGTCTTTGGGTCCTGGGTCTCGAGCATGCTGGTCCGTGGCACCCAGGGCAGTTCGGTCCCCATGTACAACACCCGTCCCGTCCCCCCCCCCCCCCCCCCCCCCCGGCTCTTCCCGACTCACCGACCCGGACCACAGTGATTCCCATGCTCGCGAGTGCCAGCCCCAGAGGCACCAGCCTCTGCCTTACCCAGCCGCCCTAGATATTTATTTCCCGTCTTGAGAATGGCAGAGCTGTGTCGGTGCCAGTGCCGCCCCCCCCCCCCCCCCCCCCCGCAGGCTTCCTCAGCTCTGAGGGAGGGGAGTCGGGAAACAGCACAGAAACGGATGCGGAGGCGTTTGGTTTCCTTGCCAACCAGGTAATGAATCCCGAAGGACTCGTGAAATAAACGCCAGACGCTGAGGACAGTGCCAGCTGCTTTCTCGCGGTGCAGGAGAGTGGGCAGGCCCCCGCAGGGCAGGGCTTTGGGATGGTGTGTGCCCACAAACAGCTGGCAGTGCTGCCCCGACTCCCTGCTGAGAGCCCCTCACCGGCCCCTGGCCTGAGGACTCTCCGAGTCCCACTCCTGTCCGAGGGAGTCCACAGCCGCCTGGTGCTGGTCAGTGGGAGGACGGACAGAGCTCCATGCCCCCGGCCAGGGCCCAGGGCCAACTGCCTGCCCGGCAGACTGCCTGCCCGGCGGCGCTGAGCCTCACGTTCTAAAGCCTGTTTTTTTTTTTTAACGTGTTTTATTGCCATCAGAGAGGAAGGGATAGGCAGAGTGAAATATCAACGATGTGAAAGAACCATTAATTGGCTGCTTCCCGCACACCCCTTCCCGGGGATGGAGTCCTCAACCCCAGCATGTGCCCTTGACCAGAACTGAACCCGGGACCCTTCAGCCCGCAGGCTGATGCTCCATCCATTGGGCCAAACCAGCGATGTGGTGGGAGAACCAGTTCTCTACCTGCCGACTGGTCATCCGAAACCCCAACTCTGCCGACTGGGTCTCAGAGCCTGGCCTCCAGGCAGCCCGCCGTCGGCGTCTAGTAGCGCCAGAGCTCAGGTCCTCGCTGGCAGCCCCGGCAACAGAGCTGGGGCAGGAGGGCTAACTGGACCGCCCCGCTTCTGCCAGGACACGGAGTAGGAGCTTTCCACAGCAGCGGGCGGGCGGGAGGGGGCGGAGGGGGGTCTCGCAGGGTGGAGGTGGTGTGGGCCGACTCGGCATCCCCTGTACTGCCCACGCGTGCTGCCTCGGCTCACTGTGCGGGCGTTTCCCGTGCTGTGGGCACTGAGAGGTGCAGGAACCGTGACCCAGAAAGTGGGATCTCTGATCAACGCCAACCTTCCCACAAACACCGAGGAGCACGTGTGAATGTGTCACACAAGAAAAGGCCGGGGAGAGCCCTGCCGGGAGGAGATGCAGTCTAGGGAAAGAGCCAGGGCCACTCCCCAGTGTGAGCAGAAGCCCCGCCCTCTGTCAGCAGAGTCTCTCTCTCCAAATGCCACTCAAACTCTCAACATTCTTACCCCAAAGCACAGGCCTGTCTGCCGGCCCGCTCCTTGAAGGAGGGGTTCAAACCAGAGGGGCAAAGGCAGCAGATAAAGGAACAAGCAGGCGGGGAGGCTGATAAATAAGTTTGGTTTTTATTCTCCTGCGTGTGGCTGAGTGGACCGCCCTGCCCCCACTGGCTCCTGGGAGGCGCGCTGCAGCTCGGGGTCTGAGGCTCAGAGTCGGCACAGTGGGTCCCCCTTCCAGCAGGAAGTGCAAACACAGCCAGACTTCACCCGGAGGAAGACAGTCTCAGCCGAAGGCACTTTAATCAAGGCACACACCCAATGCCAGGGTTTGTCTTCCCTCTGGTCACGGGTAAATGCAGGTGCCACTCCGTTGGAGACCAGCGCTGCGGCAGGTGGGTTAGTGGGGCGCGAGCAGGGTGGGAGCCGCTCACTGGTAAAACTTCTTGCCGGCGCTAGCCTGGTCGATCAGCAGCTGGCACGGGGTGAACTGCTTCCCGTAGGCGGCCTCGTACCTCTTGAGCCGGTCCACGATCTTCTGAGCGCCGTACAGGTCCACGAAGCGGAAGGGCCCTGCGGGGGAGCAGGACTTTGTTGAAGGAGACAGCCCTATGCGCTCTAGGACGGAGCACGCGCCCTCCCCAGCCTCCAAGGCCCACCTCCAAGACAGGGGGGGAAGCCGAGTCCGAAGACCGCTCCGATGTCTCCCTCTGCAGGCGTGGCCAAGATCTCCTCCTGCAGGCACATGGCCGCCTCATTCACGAACCTCGACACCAGGCGGTACTGGATGTCTTCATCAGAGGAGCTGCCAACAGGGGGCGCGTTCAGGCAGCGGGAGGGGAGGAGGGGAGGGCTGCAGGAGCCACACAAGGATGAGAACCCGCCTCCAACCACAGAGAAGGTGCCGTCGGGGGCCAGCCTTGCCCGGGAAAAAGACTAGGTAGAACTACTTGCCCTGATTAACCAGAAACGGCACCTAGAACAGGGTCTGCGGCAGACTGGGTAAGTACCTCTAGGTACCAGCAATGGTCAGTTACAAATGAAACGAACGGGTTTGGAGCTGGAAGGGGCCCGGGGTAACGGTCTTCCTAGCTGCTCTCTTCAGAGGGAAGGCTGCAGCAGGGGTCTACCAAGGCTGGGCAGCAGGTCCCCCCCTAATCCTGGCAGAGAATGAGGGGCGTGCACTGTGCCAGTATCGGGGGTGTCATTGGTCAGGCATGGCCACCATAACAAAACCGGAGGAGGGGCTGAGAAGCTTCGGCTGATGAGGAATGTTCCCATGCCATAAGCCACTCAAACTGACTTACACTTCAGGCTTAGGAGACACCTGCAGCCCTGCCAAAACGGTATCCATTTCAGAATTCAAATCCTTACTCTTCACGCCCTCCTTGTAGACGTAAAAGCCCTTCCCGGACTTGCGGCCTGGAAGAAGCAGGAAAAGGCGGAGTTAAAATCCTCAGAGCTCGGGCCTGAGCGAGCCATCCCTGGTCTCCCCGCTGGTCTGCGGTCAGGGCCCCGCCTCTCCTGCCTCTCGCCTGTGCTCCGAGTTCCGGGACTAACCAGCCCTGGACATCTGGCGCTGGTGAGAGCTCACGGAGAAGGAGGAAAGGTCTCAGGTTTGGAAATCTGCATCTGAATGGGCAAGGCCAGCGGGGTGAGTTTTGTGCAACAGCAGGACCGAGGATGCCCCGGTCCTCGCACGGATCTTGCTGGTCCGTTCAAAGAGAAAGCCTCCTCTCTGGGGGGCCTCCAGGGCACACTCTGTGGGCAGAGGTTTTACTTCCTCCACTCAGGCGGCCAGCAGCACGGGAACGCAAGTCACATGTACGAGGCCGTGGGCAGGATGACAATGCTCCTCGGTCTGGCCTCACTGGGGCCAGGCAGGGGCAGAGCTTCAGAAGGCCAGGGTTTTACCTTCTGTCTATAACCCGCAGGCCCAGACTAAGGAGGGTTGTCATGGAGTCATTTTTAAAATTCCCTCTGATATCAGGAAACACACACAGGCCTTCTGTGACCCCCTGGTCTCTACTCACTGATGGAGTGGTCACGTGTCTTTGAGGGAACTCACCCAGGAAGCCCTTGGACACCATCTGTTTCAGCAGCTCCAGGCTCCCGCCTGCAAACCTCTCCCCAAAGGCTCTGCCTAGGTCTTCTGCAACGTGTTTTGCTACATCCACACCGACTTCATCCACCAGCGTGGCAGCGCCCACAGGGAAGCCAAAGCCTGTGGTCAGGGAGTCCAGCTTCTTAGGGCCAACTCCTTCCTGAACGGGGAGGAAAGCAGGGGTCTCAGAGGAAGGCCATCCCTGGTCCCCCACAAGGGCTCCCTATGCAACACCCACTTCTCTTCTGGCTGCCACCTGGCCAGGCCCAGGACTGGGACGGTTTCACTTAGGGAAACGCAAGAGGTTTGGGAGTCACACAGGCAAAGTCTGAGCCTTCCCTAACCTTTAAGGAAGACTAGAGATGAAGAGGTATCCATTTCCTTGTCTGCAATTGGGAATCTCAATAAGCAGAAGATTCCACGGTAGACAGGGCTGGTTCCCAGGACTGAGGGGGAGCCCCGGATCCCGGGTCCAAGTGCCTCCGAATGACCTGTATGGCCGCCGGGGGGCGTCGGCTTGCACAGAAGCAGCCACAGCACCAGGCAGACCATGTGGGCTGTTCTGGATGGCCCTGACTCTAAGGGGACGTGGAACAGCCAAGAGCATGCTGGGAGGCCTGTGGACTAATGGAGCCGAGGAGGCTAAGGGAGCAGAGCTAAAATCCGGCCGCCTCTGGCTCCCCATCAATGTGCAGAAAGGGGTGCCACGAAAGGGCCTTCTGGGAGAAGAGTCAAGAGTTGGTGGGTTAGAAGGAAGCTTGTTCCTCGTCCTGACACCAGCAGTTGGGGACTGGTTTAAGGAGTGGAGGAGGCCCCCAACACTCCGAGAGCCATACCAACCTGGAGAATCCGGATGACTTCAGACATCATGGGTGCGAGACACCTGGTGGTGTAGAAGCCAGGTCCATCCTGCCGAGGGGGAGAGCATGAACTCGGGGCCCCTCTGCTGCAGACACTACCCGAGTCTGGAAGCAGCCTCCCTTTCCCAGACCATTTCAGAGCTCAAGGTGATTGCAGCCTCAGTCAGAATCCTTAAAATGAAATCACACGGGGAGCCCCGGCCAGGAGCAGCAGGGCTGGAATCCCAGAGCCCAGCACGTGGCTTCGTGTCACCCGAAAGGCTGGGAACCTGTCGCGTCCCAGACTCTCCCCACTCCGCCCCTGACTCAGTGGTACCATCCCCTCTCCATACTGCACACCATCGAGGGGACGTCCCACCAAATGTTGGTATATTTGCCCCAGATGAGCAATAGGTGAGCCCGGAGGTGTGAGGAGTCTTAACGAAACCCACCCCGTCTGCCGCTCGGCCACAGCCTTACCTTCACCACGATGATGACCTTCCCCTGCTTGAGGCCCACCGCCACCGCGGACGCAGTCGTGTCCTTGGACGTCTTCTCGGTTGTGATGATCTCCAGCAGCTGCATCTTGTCCACAGGCGAGAAGTAGTGCATGCCAATCACCTGGCAAGGAGAACACAAAGCCGCAGGTTTCACGCTGAGGAGGAAACAGGAGCTTCTCTTTCTGCCGGGAAGCACTGGGAAGAAAAGGGTTGGAATCCAGGAGCCCTGCTTGGCAGTCAGGTGGTCTGGTCCATGGTTCTGATCTAAAGGTCAGCATGCTCAGAGGGCGCTCACTGGATCCTCTTCCATCTGCTCCCGGGCTCTTCACCGAGGGCAAGCGGTCCTGCCCACAACTGGTACCCAATCATAGCTCCAGGCCAAATTAGATCTATCAGGGGAGGATGGAGGCTCCACGTGTAGTAATGGTGCTGATGGTTTGGGGGAGAGGGTCTACTTTTTGCGGGGGAGGAGGGACAGACAGAAAGCACTCAGCTCTGGTCCCTTTGGCCTTACTTGTATGTGACTGACATAGGTGACCAGTTACCGGAGACACCTGCGGGCTAGACTGCAGGGCTCGATGTTTGTTCCACTCCCCTGGGGAGGAGGAGAGGGGGCATCAAAGTATAAGGAATCTCCTTGGCTGACTTGAGGTGCTGCGGACGTGCTCTGAGTGTTGTGACAATGCCAGACGGTCCCCCTGCCTTTACACTGTGTGTGTCTTTCCCTAATATCACACTCCCAGCTGCCACTTCTCCCTGTGACCTTTTCCTGCCATCCCTGAGCCTGCCTCTATCTGGCCTAATCTGCTGTGTGTTAGGAAATCAGCAAACGAACAGAATAGGAAGAAAGAGGCTTTTGTGTTTTTAGTACATGGATGATGTGTTAATCTTTCAAATCCTTCAAGTCTTTTTACTTCCTGCCTAACCTTTGGCCGGTTCTGGTTGGATGAGGCTAACGGGGTTCTCCTAAGAAGTGAGCGCTTCATTTACCCCTGAGTGTTTGCCCCTTCCCTTGACGCCTCTGGTGGATAGCAGATGCCCACAGATAAACCTGCAGGCCTCATTCCAAACCGCTGAGAGTGCTTCCACACCCACCCCTTTCATGTCTGGGTCGAGGGTCTAAGAAAACCCACAGACAGAGACGTCCCACCACACCCCTGATCCTCATGCCTGAGTCTGGAGCTGGAGCCAAACCTGTTCTGGACAGTCACCAGAGTCTGCCATGCAGATGAAGTGATATTTGGGAGCATCCCTTCTTGGGGCCTTTCAATATCTAATAGTGATAAAGGTGGGCTTCATAGTCTGAACCGGAATAATTAATCCCCACGAGGACACAAATCCCCCATGGAAGCATTTTTAGTTGTACTTCACTTGTTCCTGCATCACACTAGCTTTTTAGTGCCCAGTTTGGGGGATACTTGTCACCCCCACCCACTTCATAGTCCACACCAGTCCCTTCTCAATGAGTCTGAGGCTGTAAGACATTTCAGGGTTTTTCTCTTTTCAAAATTTACCTTCTCAGGTCTTTTGCTGACAGAAGCAATTTCATTGATGGGGAGAGCCGATGTGTTACTGGCAAAAATACAATGAGCTGGAATCACCTGCAGGGGAAGAGCATTTCAGAATGTGTCACACGGGCCTGGGAGGTGACGAGAGTCGAGTAAAGCTAATGAGTGACACTTGGGCCCAGCCCATCCTCTCACCCAGAACTGCGCAGACGGTAGACAAACTGGCCTGACATTTACCATGACCGAGGGCATGTGTTAAGTAAGGTATGTGCTGGCCTTGTTCTCTTTTCCATTCAGCCTTTCAGTTATGGCCCATCCTAAGGTCACCTAATCCTAACCTGGAGACTACACCCCAACAGTTAAGTAAATAAGACTCTTCAGATAAACACTAAAAAAAGGATGACCTTGAATCAAACCTCACTCGTTTCAATATCCAGCATGGGTGTCAGCCCTCTTCTTGTTTGGATCCTCCTTCAAGTCTGAAAGCTTATGACATCCCCACCCTGAACCTTTATCAGAATAAACTGTAGAGTGCATGCCTACCTCATTTTATACACTGCACTACTAAAAAGCAATACACCACTAAAATTATATCTACAGTCCATGAATACTATTAACTGTCAGCTTTATCAACCTGCAGAACAGTCTATCATGTAGACCCTTCTCAGCATTCTGCCCATGCTCCCCAATCATTCATGTTGGTATCTGATGCCCGGATGGAACAGGGAAGGCACCCTGTCACACTGTGTAAACCCGGGACGGGCAGAAGCCTACCATCAAAGGGAAAACCGAGGTTCCAGATACATTCAACACACAGAAAGCTGAGTGTGAAGCGAGATAAATTATAATGGGGACGAAGAAAAGTACTGCATTAAGGTTTTGAAGGAGGGAAAAAAAGAAGTAGGCACCCGATGAACAAGACCTGACTTGGCGGTGATCCTGTGATAAAGCTCCCATGGTTTTAGTTCATCAACAGCGTGATGTGAGCTGGCAGCACAGCACACCTCTAAGAAAGCTACCGTGGCCGAAACCAGTTTGGCCCAGCGGATAGAGCGTCGGCCTGCGGACTGGAGGGTCTCGGGTTCCATTCCGGTCAAAGGCATGGACCTTGGTTGCGGGCACGTCCCCAGTGGGGGTGTGCAGGAGGCAGCTGATGGATGTTTCTCTCTCATCGATGTTTCTGACTCTCTGTCCCTCTCTCTTCCTCTCTGTGAAAAATCAGTAAAATATATTTTAAAAAAAGAAAGCGATCTCCAGAGACAATGGGTGGTACAGGGTCTGATGCTGGTGGTAAAATTCTCCACGAAGAGCAAACCAGTGTCGCCAAAGATGGCTGGCCAGAACTCTTCCCCTCCGGTGCATGTCCACTGGCCCTCCCATCCAGGCGAAGAGTCTACTTCCCCTCGCCTGAATCGGAGCTGGCCCGTGACTTGCTTTGGCCAATGAAATGCAGCAGAAGTGACTGCCAGTTCCAGGTCTAGCCTTAAGCCCAGTAGCTTCTGCGTTTGCTCTCCTGGAAGGCAGCAGCCACGCTGTGGAGAAGTTCCGGCTGGCCCGCTGAGTGAGGGAGGCCACAGCAGAAGCAGGCCATGGGCCGGCCCTCTAACCAAGCTTTCCGCTCAACGCAGTCACATGAGTGAGCCTGAGTGAAACCACATGGTTAGGGACCAGCCGCCTCTAGGAAGCCCTACCCACGCTGCAGAACTGCGACTTGTCTTTCTGTGGTTTGTCATATGGCAACAGAGCACGGAGACATGACAAAGATACTAACGGGGACAACCAAGACAGTGAGGAGTTTGAGAAGGACTGTGAAGAATGTCCAAGGGATGGGTTTATACGGTCATCCAAGAGTACTGTCCACTACTCAAACACCTGGAGTGTTGTCAAGTTAGCGCCATTTTGCTGACACCATTTATTAGCCTACAGTCTGTTAGTCTAACTGTGGGCTGGTCTAGGTCTCGGCTCTATCTCGTACCCGGATCACTGCCATTTCTTCTTTTCTGGGCTCTTTCTGTACGCTACCAGTACTTGTCTTGTTTATGTCATCCCCTCTCAAGAACTGGTGACATAGAGCGTTTGGGATAAAGACCAAAGCAGCCCAGCTGGCGTGGCTCAGTGGTTGAGCACTGACCTATGACCCAGGAGGTCACAGTTCAGTTCCTGGTCAGGCCACATGCCCGGGTGTGGGCTCAGTCCCCTGTGTGGGGCGTGCTTGACCAATGATTCTCTTATCATTGATGTTTCTATTTCTCTCTCCCTCTCCCTTCCTCTCTGAAATTGTGTGTGTGTGTGTGTGTGTGTGTGTGTGTGTGTGTACATAATTTTTTTTTTTTTTTATAAAGCAGGCATTTGAATCCTGCCTGTTGAAATTGTTTCTCCCTATTTCCTTTGCTGTTTAGACCTGAAGAACTTTTGTTATGGCTTACGGTCAATTCAAAATGATGAGAAATCTGCCTCTACTCCATGAGGTTATTTGTATGCTTGGGTGACTGACTGAACTCCCACATACGGCTAACAAACCCCTGTTTAGGATAAGCTACTTGATTTTCTTCCCGTAGGAATTAGATTTGACATTTACAACATACAGTGTGCATAAGCGCACATAAAAACTTAGGTTTGGAAATGAAGAGCCCTATGAAAAGAACAATGAGTTTCCTGTAGTTCCTTTAAACTCCATATCTGTGTCCTCCACTCACTATACTAGGATTCAAGTACTATAGGTCTCTTACTTACCCCTTCTACTTCTTTCAGTACTTTGTGCTTAAGATTAATGTCCTCAAAAACAGCTTCAATCACCATGTCAGCCTTTTCAAAACCCTGGTAATCAAGCTGTCCAGTCAAGTTGTTGAAAATGAAGTCTCTTTCAAATGATGTCAGAGCTTTCTTTTTCACTTTATCATTCAATCTAGGAAAAAAAAATTCTAGTCAAAAGGGAAGAGTAGGAAGCACATTTATCGACTGTTCGTGGGCCAGAGAGTATATTATGTTTTCTACCAACACTGTGAGCTTTTACTCCCATTCTGAGGGAGCTGACTTGCTCAAAAAGACTCAGCGGCTTGTGGTCAAAGAGCTAGGTACTAGGGTACCTGGGGCACAAGGATTCAAAGACAGGTAACCCCCAAATCCACATTCTTTCTCTTATAAGATGCTTCTCAGTGCCCAACTTACATAAACTGTAGCATTCATAAGACAGTTTGGCCATGAGTAGTAAACACGAATACTAGAACAGCAAAACTAAGAGCAGATCTCAGCCAACCCAGTGGTCGGCAAACCGCGGCTCGCGAGCCACATGCAGCTCTTTGTCTCCTCACATGTGGCTCTGCGTTAGAACCACTTCTTCAAAACAGACTCTCCAGGCCGAAAACCGACCTCAGCGCATGGGCCATGAAGTCTCAGTCGCACTGCGTGTGCGCGCCCGCACGTGCTATTTTGTGGAAGAGCCACACTCAAGGGGCCAAAGAGCTGCATGTGGCTCGCGAGCTGCGGTTTGCTGACCACTGTCCTAGACCATATGGATTTATACTTGCTTACATATCACTTGGTTATTCTACGTTGATAATCTTCTAGAGGACAGAGACCAAGAATTATTTCTTGTATTCTTAACCCACTTTCCAGTCAATACCTAGTAGCATATTGTATTGATCACATAAAATATTAACTCAAGGTTTCTTCTTTCCCACTGAGAGCTAAAAGGGTTTCTGCTACTCAAGCATTTATCTTATTATATTTTACTTGAGGCCTGGTGCACGAAATTCATGCGAGAGGTTCGGCCCTTGCAGCCCCATCTTCACTGGGAAGGTCATCTGGAAGGTCGCTGGGCTGTCTGGTCTAATTAGCATATTATGCTTTTATTATTGTAGACTGCCAAGGAAAACAGGCTCTCTTAGGGTTTCATCTGACCACATTTTCAGAATAAATGACCTAGAGTTTTGCTCTGAATAAAGAATGAAGCTAAAGCCCCTTCACTAATTTCCTTCACCAAAAAGAAAAATTAAAGCCACAAGGTAAGTTCAAAGAAGTATGCAAGTCTTAAAAGCATGGGTTCACACCTCCTGGTTTCTGACAACCATGTCAGCAGTCAGCAAAGAATGCACTCGTCAGAGTTCAAAATATTATCAGCTGCTCTAAGTCCAATGCCTAGTGACACTATTTCTGAGGGAGGGCAGGAGCCATATAGGTCCCAAGTCAGCAGTGTGGCGAGGGGCGTTCACCGGAGCCTGGTGTTTCTAAGGCGAAAGGGAAACCAGGACACCTGAACCCCAAACAGATCCAGGGGAGGAAGTGGTTCCAGAGTGGCAGTTCCTCATTAGGTGACAATGAAACGCTGTGGGGCGTTGCAGGCTAGTCTCAGAGCGATGCTAATGTGTAGCATCCGTCCTTTCTTTTGCTCCAACTCCTGCTATTTTAAAATAATCTGTCAAAATGATTAAACCTGCCAGGTCCCTGGTAGCAATATATGAGCGTCTCTGCAGAAAAGGGGTAAAAACATGCTTTAAGCTACATAATCTACTTGGGAAACAAAAAAAATGCTCACTCAGCTAAAAGTCACTGCAGGACATCTAGTGCAGCCAGCTTGTCCATTACAGTGGAGCAGAGCACCAGGCTGAGCCAGTTCCCATCCGGAGAAGCTGCTGCTCCACCATCCCCTCTGCCAAACAGGCAGCAAGTGTGTGTGGGAGAGGGTCAGGTGAGCAGAGGGAGAATAATATTTACTCTTTATTATTAAAATGCTGATTCCTTCCTTTACTTCATGTTGTCAAAGATATTATAAACCATTAGTATTGTCAGACTCCGTACGTAGTCTTTGAGTGCAAAAGAAAAACCTTTATCAGATATTTTTAAGTGACATTTATTTTGTACTTTGGTATCAGACTGAAATTTGTGAATTTGGTAGTTCCATGGAACAGCGCACTGTGATGGACTGTCTTTGTGGAGAGAACCGAGGTTAGGAGTGAGGACACGCGCAGTAGCTGCACACTGAAGGCAGCACTGGGCCCAGAACGCCTGAGCCTTGTTGACTGGGGTGACGGCGGAGAGGCAGGTAACTGATTTGGTTCCGCAGTGTCCGAGGCTTTCTAAGACTGTCTCCGACTTACCTCTGAATTAAAAAATCAACCCCAGCCCGTTTGGCTCAGTGCAGAGCTCCACAGTTGGACTGAAGGGTCACAGGCTCAATCCCAGTCAAGGGCACGTACCTTGGTTGCAGGCTCGATCCCTGCGGGAGGCAACCAATCAATGTGTCTCTCTCACACTGATGTTTCTTTCTGTCTCTCCCCTCCCTTCCACTCTCTCTAAAAATCAACGGAAAAATATCATCGGGTGAGGATTAGGAACTACATCAATAAGATCAAAGGAAACATAGCTCCACTATGGAGCATCTAGTACTCATCATGTTCAGCAAAAAACCCCAAAACACAAAAACCACTCTAACTCCTGGCAGTGGCAGAAAGCAGGCTTACCCTTTGAACACTTGTTGCTGTCCTCGGCTCAGCCCGGTGAGCGTGGCATCTTTCAATATGGTCTTGAGGCCCTTATCCACGGAGACTTGGGCAATGCCAGCTCCCATCAGCCCTGCACCAAGAACGGCGATGTTCCTGGAAGGCAAGGACAAAATGACTTCTAGTAAACAACTTTTAATCATTTCTGAAAAAGTAGGAGGATGCCCCAGTTAGCATCCAATAACCAACTAAAGCAGACACAATAAGGTATTTCAAATAATTATCTATAAAAATACACCTTTACTAAATGACTGATTTTCAAAGTAAAATTCAAAAATCCATTAGGTCTACAGAATTGGTCTACAAAGAAGACCGAATCATATTGATCTCCAATCACGCCGAGACCACGGAAAAGAAAGCCAGAGTTCTCGGTAGGAATAGGGATCTCATGTGCTCAGGACAGCGGTAGTTTACGGCAAGACTGAGGACATAAATCAAGCTCTGTAGATCTTCTTCAAAGATGGCCACAAGCTCAGCGTGTGGGAAAACCAACAAGGGCCTCCCGGTAGAGTTTAACTTACTTCACCTCCTTCTGTGGCGTTCCGAACTTGTTCTTCTTGCACAGGACCTGGCCGTGGTACAGCCCTATCAAGGCCTTAGATTCTCTGGTCATTGCAAGCTCTCCAAATTTCTGAAATGTACAAAAGAGCAAGACAAAGTAGAACTCCACAGTCTCGGTGACATGGATTCTTTCAGTTTGGTTTCTCTGGAGAGCAAAGGTAACACAAGCAAAGCTACAGGCCTCAGGGTCTCAGCGGTGCCGGGACTGGCATCTGTCTCCCGTGTGTGTCTTCTCTTTACTCTTCTCGTCGGCAACACTTTCTGACTACTGCTGGGAATTATAACTGAGCTTTTTCTCCCTCTACATTAGAGTCACGGTAACCCTTTTCATGGCATTAGAATGTCAGAGCCAACATGGGTCTTCATGATCATTTCAAGCAACGCTCTCGGTTTAAAGATAGGGCAGAGGAGGCCCAGAAAAATGAAATGAACTTGCTCAAAGCCACACTGTCTCCGAGTGGCAGAAATGGAACCTAAACCCAAGCAGTATGACGTTCAACTCCAGTTCCCTTTCCCCTGCAGCAGGTGGCCCACACGGGACCTCACTTTAAAAAGCATATTACCACTTATGGGGAACAAGCCTCAACTTAGTGGGGAGGAGCATGAGCTTTAGAGTCTGGTTTTGATAGAACTGGGTTTGACAGAACTGGGTTTGACAGAACTGGGTTTGACAGAACTGGGTTTGAACCGTGGCTCTGCCATTTCCCTGTTCTGAAGCTTTCTTCATCCTTAACACGGGAAAACAATGCCTATTTTTTAACAGTATTATGGGGATTAAGTTAGAACACTCGTAAAATGACTAGGGTCTCAATGTCACCGATATTACTAGAATTTACTGTTATAATTACAAGGTTTCAAATAGTATTCTAAAGAAGGAATCCCTCTAATATCATGTCCTCATAAAACATGAAGCTACAGAATCAATGCTTTACTAATCTTGACTCAGCAGTGATTCAATAAACGAGTGATTTTCAAAGTGTGGGTGGAAATCCATCAGTGTTCATGAATTTAGTGGGTTGTGCTAATAGAACAGACAGGAAATTCCTGTCTAAAATGTGCTTCAATTTTACTGATGGAAAAGAATAAATCAGAAGTGCACTGCAGTAAGCAATAAGCACAGACATGTTTTCTCTGGAACATGTCCTAAGCTCTTCCCATACCTTTTGTCCTGTTATCAAAGAGCAATCATTCTTCAGAGATTGCTTAGAACTTACAAACAACCCAAACCACTTAAATTTGCCGTATCATCAACTCAGAAAGTAAAAGGGGTGAGGCTGGCTCCTATATCCCTTCTCTTCTTTCATTTATTTATTTTTAAAATTAATTTATTTTCTTCTTTCTCTTTTTTTAGTGGGTGCAAAAACACACTTCTTTTCATTTTCTAATTCAAAGTTTTATCACAGGACTATACTTTTTTATCATTGTATTTATTTTATCACAATAAAGGTCAGATCGACTATAGAACAAAATGTTCAAACTATTCATTTGAGAGGACGGAAACTCTGCCCCTGCTCTTCCTTGCTATACCTTCGTTATTGAGAGTAAGTCCAAACAGTTGGGGACCATCAGGTTTTCTTGCATCTACTTGCCTACTGAGATTAATCAGAAAAACATGGTAACCGATGGACAAAATGTTTTACTAGGCTTTGGATACTTTTTCTTTTTTCAGTTTTGTGCATCCTCAGATCTTTGGTTTTCTTATATCTAATAATCAAAAATCAAAAGAAAAAATCTTTACCTGAGATTCAGAGAGATAGCCAGCGTCTTTCCCTTCTTCAAGTCCAGTCTTTACCACCTAAAAAACACACAAAATACGTGTCCACTGGTGGAGTGGATCAGTGAGATGTACGAGAATTCTGTATAACATTGCTAGTGTTGTTAGTTTTTGTTTAAACATATATACATTTTAAATTGATTTCGGAGAAAAAGAGAGAGGGAGAGAGAGAAAGAAACACCGATGATGAGAGAGAATCACTGATCAGTCACCTCCTGCACACCCCTCACTGGGCACTGCGCCAGCAACCCAGGTGTGTCCCGACCGGGAATCGAACTGTGACCTCCTGGTTCACAGGTCAACGCTCACCCACTGGCCAAGCCAGCCGGGCCTCGTGTTGTCAATTTTTATTCTTAGCTTCTTTCTTTACTTATCTTAAGAAAAGGTTTATTTGATTTTTAAGGGAGAGTGACACAGAGAGAGAAACATTGATGTGAGACCAAAACATCTATCGGCTGCTTCTGCACAACCCTTACCAGGGACCAAGCCCATAACCCAGGCATGTGCCCTAACCAGGAAGTGAACGGGCAACCTTTCAGAGACCAGGATGACACCTAACCAATTGAGTCACACTGGCCAGGACTAGTGTCCTTAGTTTTTAAAGACTAGATTGGAACGAGCCCATAACCCTGGTATGTGCCATTAACCAGGAACCAAACCCATGGCCCTCCAGCGTGCAGGCTGACACTCTAACCATTGAGCAACCGGCCAGGGCCTGAACAAATTTCTTAATTCATTACTGACTCACCTTCTGAAATCTAGCTTTGTTCTGCCTTTCTGCAGACATGTCACTGTCGTCCTACAAAACCTAATCCAACAAAGTTCCTTCAAGAGGATGCTGCTTCCCACCTTCTGAAACTTTGCTGAAATGCCCACCTGACCTGGCACCACGTTCCCTTCACCTCCTCTCTACCCGCTGGTCAGGGCTCAGGTCAAATCCTCTCTGACTCTCTGGTTCACAGTGATCTTTCCCTCCTCTGTGCACTTAGCAACTGCCTCCGTCCTATGCACCTGGCAATAAGCCTATGCTGCTTATAACGTCCCTCACACCGTTACTGCTCCCCACATACATGTCTAACCTCCCCAGCCCAGACGGTGAGGTGAACGGAGGTAGAGACCATGTTTCATATTTTATGTTCTTTGGCGTCTTCTGCTCAAAATATATCTGTGGGCTAATCCATTCTCCAACGTGAGGTCTTTAATTACACACTCTCTTAAACTGTGACTTTCCAGATCGGAGAGTTCTGTTTCACAGTCTGTCTTTGGATAGAAGTTCCTTCAACTCTACGAGCATTTCACCTATTCTCTGTTCTTTTTCAGAACTTCTCTATATCATCACATCCTTTGTATAATTATGGCAATGGGAAAGTCAATGGTACTGACAATGGTTTCGACTAAGGATAGAATACAGCCATCAGTTTTGTTTCAACTCTTTATAAATGCTCAATATTTTACTGGTCTTGATATACTGATATGACATAGGTTCTATCCTGGTTTATAACTGACAGTTTTAAACTCATCAACTAATAAATATGCCTGGCACTAATTATCCCCAAATATACCAATTTATATGAATCCTTACAGCTTGCTATTTTCTTCCCTTATTTTTGGTAAGTACTTTAATAGCAGAATTAAGAACTTCTGTACTGGCATACATAGCCCAGAATGACAATAAAGAGTATTCTGCTATTAAAGAGTACTGTGCTATATGAAGGAGGAAAACGTAAGAAATCTGAGTGGGGAGCAGACTCACGTCAATTATTTTCAGAGGTGCAGGATAGAGGCCTTTGGTCTGCTTTCGTACTTGTTCTTCCACCTTTTTGTAAACCTGTTGCCTGACAAATGGAATACCCATGGCGTATGATGTCAATTCTGCAAGGTAAAAAGCTTTTAGATACTTATCGGCAATACGCATTTCTTGCTAGCTTGTTCTGTAAACTCCATAAAAATTCAATAGTTCTAGCTACCTGAAAGAACTGCTCTTTACTCTGACATGCAAAATCTACATTTCAACCTAAGCACATCTTCAAGCAGCTTCATTATGTGGTAAGTGCTACAGCTGGGCATTGTAATAGTCTAATATTCTGTTACAGAATTCTTTTGTATGAGTGTTTAAAATGTTCCAAAATAAAATGTTTAAAAAAATGGTTTTAATTTATGAAGATAAGGTTCAGAACTTGACCCTACAGCAGAGTTGTTATATCCCTTAAGGTTAATTTTATGCTTCCAGAAAATAATGCATGTACCCTATCCTCACTTAAAATTTATAGCAAATAAAATTAAACTCCTTGGAAAGAAGCTTTGCCTTTCATTTTTAATAACAACACTCACTTTCCATCAATCCCTTGCTTCTCTTTAAAGATATTTTATTATCAGCTAGTCCTTTGGCAAAAGTAACTGCAATTTCTTCCAGGTATTCAATTGTCCGTTCCTCTGGAGATTTTATTCCTGGTCCTGCAAAAACAAACACACGAGACTGGAATGCAAATCAGGTTTAGATGAGTCCCGGGTGGGCAAAACCTAGGCATGCCAAAGCCACAGCTCCAGCACCCACTCTCAGCACGGCTTTCCCCGTCACATCAGACTGGCGGGTGGAGGCATCACCAACTATGCACTCACAGATGGGGAAAATGCAAACAAGGACCAACTGTGCTCTCACCACAACAAAACGAAACTAGAAATCAACAACAGGAGGACATCTGTTTATTTATTATTGTTACTTTAAGTATATTTTTATTAATTTCAGAGGAGAAGGGGAAGAAGAGATAGAAACATCAGTGATGAGAGAGAATCACTGATCAGCTGCCTCCTGCCCGCCTCTGTACTAGGGACTGAGCCTGTGCCCCAGACATATGTCCTAACTGGGACCGGCTGGGACCTTCTGGTTCATAGGTCAAACACTCAACCACAGAGCTATGCTGGCCGGGCGGTATTGTAATTTTTAGAAAAGTTCACTCTTCAGAATGATGACTCGTTCCTAAGAGTATGAGTCCACTCTAACCAATAGGCAAGATATTAACTCTTTAAGAAAAGAAATAATTTCATAAGGCCCAACTCTGAGGCATGCTAACACTTACCCAGTGGCTCCACCAATTGGTCAACCAATCCCATTTTCTTTGCTCTGTCCGCGCGAATGTTTCTACCAGTCAGCATCATGTCAAAAGCAGCAGGTACGCCCACCTGACATGCAAGCAAGGATCAGAACATAGGGCAAAAAATATCAGACCGACAATTATAAATCCTTCAACTGAGCAAAATAAATACTAAAGTGAGGAAAGGCAAACCACTGCTAGTTCTCAGTCAGTTATATTTTACATACTAATACACCTTTAGGTAACTTCTGCAATTAGTCTCTTTTGGTTCTATAGAATACAACAATGAGATCATCCAAATTAGGGGAAAAGTCTGCCTCTTGTATGTATGAAATATGACGCAGGAATTTGCAAAAGTGATTAAGATGTTACTGTGCAGAGAAGGAGCTGATTAAACTACAAGCTTCAAAGAGGCAAGACATGTATCTTTCTAAAAGATACATATTTTATTGACTTTTTTACAGGGAGTAAGGGAGAGGGATAGAGAGTTAGAAACATCAGTGAGAGAGACATCAATCAGCTGCCTCCTGCACACCCCCTACTGGGGATGTGCCTGCAACCAAGGTACATGCCCTTGGCCAGAATCGAACTGGAGCAGGCTGATGCTCTATCCACTGCGCCAAACCAGTGAGGGCTCTTATTATCCTTATCCTTCCTCAGGGACTAACAAAGTACCTTGATTAATAATTTTAATCCAAGAAACTGAAAAAATAAATTAAAAGATAAATACCAGAAATAAAAATTTGCTACTGATCCTAAATATTCATATTTTACTTGGTTTCTAAGTCCTACAATGAATACCCAATACTATGCCTTTTGTGTTAGCAAAGTACCAAGGTTCTGAAGATCACGGGGGGCGGGGGGGGAGTCTTAAACTCACCATTTGGGGTAGCCTTTGTGTGCCTCCTGCTCCTGGTAAGATCCCCAGCAGGACTTCAGGGACACCTAATACTGTTTTTTTATCTTTTGTTGCTATTCTGTATTGGCATGAAATGGCAAGCTTCAAACAAATAAAAAGAAGTTGGAATGTTAGAAAATGTAATCTTATAACATCTTAGGATCTGTGAGGGTCTAAAGATTACTTCTTTAGACCAGGAATGTGCCCACAGAATTAATGCTTTCTACAATTTACCTTTCCAGCCTTATTCCATACTTTCCCCTAATTCAGTGGTCTGCAAACTGCAGCTCTTGAACCACATGTGGCTCTTTGGCCCCTTGAGTGTGGCTCTTCCACAAAATACCACGGCCTGGGCGAGTCTATTTTGAAGAAGTGGTGTTAGAAAAAGTTTTAGTTTAAAAAATTTGGCTCTCAAAAGAAATGTCAATCGTTGTACTATTGATATTTGGCTCTGTTGGCTAATGAGTTTGCTGGCCACTGCCCTAGTGTAAGGGAAAAGTACGAAATACTTTTTGGGCTGAAGATTTCCTTAAAAATCTGCTGAAAGCTATGGAAGCTCTCAACAGAAAAATGCACAAAATCGTCTATGCAGCCCAGGTTAGCAAGCCCGTGACCCCACAGACTCTCCTTTCCAATCAAGCAATTCTACCTGATGTCCTCATAGGCTTCTCTTATCCCTTGTCTTTGCTCACACCTCCCCATATGCGGAATGCCTGCCTCCGACCTCTTACCCTCCCCCGCTCCGCCCCATTCTGGTTAATCAAATTTCGCCTATTTTTCAGGACCAGGCAAAGCTTTCCTCAATTAATTGTTGTGAAAGTAGCTAGCATAGAACTCAGCATGTGCCAAATGCTCGATAAATGTTACTTTCTTTTCCCTTTCTTCTTCCCTACATGCTCGAGTGTAACAAGCATCTCTTCTCTCAAATCTTCTAGTGTTTCCCACCTCTCCTCCTCACAAAGCACTTGAGCATGTACCACGCTTTGTGCCTCCACTACACTTTGGCTCATGAGCGCGTTCCACTTCTGCAAACTTTAACCAGGTTTTTAGAATTGAAAGGCATCTAAGAGATGGAGCTGAAATCTTCTCAATTTAAAATGAAAACATCACACTTGGTTCACATGCTATGTGCCATGAGAATAAAGATTAAAACAGATCCAGAAGTGTGACAGCTAAAAAGAAAGCTGATTCTCTGAGAACTTTTCTCAGGCAAAACAGTAGCCCACACATTTAGTGGGTGAAGCCCAACACCGATTAAACAGAGACTGTCAGAAACCCGTACCTCGAGTCCTCCTCCTAAGCAGGACCCGCTGATGGCAGCCACGATGGGCTTTGAGGACCTCTCAAGTTTCTCAAACATTTTCTGTCCTTCTTGTGAGAGCTGGGTGACCTCTTGCGGGGTCCTGCAAGCGGCTATCATGCTGCAGGAAACAGGAAAGCCAAGAACAGAAACAAATCAAATCCGAAACTGCGGCCGCTTTGTTAAACACGGCACCTGCTATGTTCTCAGCCCTATCACATCAATGTGTGGTGGTGAGTCTTCAAATACAAGGTTTAGGTATGGATCTGCCTCAGACGGCACTGATATCGGTGACATCCTCAGTAAAGGTTTAGGTATGGGTCTGCCTCAGAAGGCACTGATATCGGTGACATCCTCAGTAAAGGGTTAGGTATGGGTCTGCCTCAGACGGCACTAATATCGGTGACATCCTCAGTAAAGGTTTAGGTATGGATCTGCCTCAGACGGCACTGATATCGGTGACATCCTCAGTAAAGGTTTAGTATGGGTCTGCCTCAGACGGCACTGATATCGGTGACATCCTCAGTAAAGGTTTAGTATGGATCTGCCTCAGACGGCACTGATATCGGTGACATCCTCAGTAAAGGTTTAGTATGGATCTGCCTCAGACGGCACTGATATCGGTGACATCCTCAGTAAAGGTTTAGGTATGGGTCTGCCTCAGACGGCACTGATATCGGTGACATCCTCAGTAAAGGGTTAGGTATGGGTCTGCCTCAGACGGCACTGATATCGGTGACATCCTCAGTAAAGGTTTAGGTATGGATCTGCCTCAGACGGCACTGATATCGGTGACATCCTCAGTAAAGGTTTAGGTATGGGTCTGCCTCAGACGGCACTGATATCGGTGACATCCTCAGTAAAGGCTTAGGTATGGGTCTGCCTCAGACGGCACTGATATCGGTGACATCCTCAGTAAAGGTTTAGTATGGGTCTGCCTCAGACGGCACTGATATCGGTGACATCCTCAGTAAAGGATTAGGTATGGGTCTGCCTCAGACGGCACTGATATCGGTGACATCCTCAGTAAAGGTTTAGTATGGATCTGCCTCAGACGGCACTGATATCGGTGACATCCTCAGTAAAGGGTTAGGTATGGGTCTGCCTCAGACGGCACTGATATCGGTGACATCCTCAGTAAAGGTTTAGTATGGATCTGCCTCAGACGGCACTGATATCGGTGACATCCTCAGTAAAGGTTTAGGTATGGGTCTGCCTCAGACGGCACTGATATCGGTGACATCCTCAGTAAAGGTTTAGGTATGGGTCTGCCTCAGACGGCACTGATATCGGTGACATCCTCAGTAAAGGTTTAGGTATGGGTCTGCCTCAGACGGCACTGATATCGGTGACATCCTCAGTAAAGGTTTAGGTATGGGTCTGCCTCAGACGGCACTGATATCGGTGACATCCTCAGTAAAGGTTTAGGTATGGGTCTGCCTCAGACGGCACTGATATCGGTGACATCCTCAGTAAAGGATTAGGTATGGGTCTGCCTCAGACGGCACTGATATCGGTGACATCCTCAGTAAAGGTTTAGGTATGGGTCTGCCTCAGACGGCACTGATATCGGTGACATCCTCAGTAAAGGTTTAGGTATGGGTCTGCCTCAGACGGCACTGATATCGGTGACATCCTCAGTAAAGGTTTAGGTATGGGTCTGCCTCAGACGGCACTGATATCGGTGACATCCTCAGTAAAGGTTTAGGTATGGGTCTGCCTCAGACGGCACTGATATCGGTGACATCCTCAGTAAAGGTTTAGGTATGGGTCTGCCTCAGACGGCACTGATGTCGGTGACATCCTCAGTAAAGGGTTAGGTATGGGTCTGCCTCAGACGGCACTGATATCGGTGACATCCTCAGTAAAGGTTTAGGTATGGGTCTGCCTCAGACGGCACTGATATCGGTGACATCCTCAGTAAAGGTTTAGGTATGGATCTGCCTCAGACGGCACTGATATCGGTGACATCCTCAGTAAAGGTTTAGGTATGGGTCTGCCTCAGACGGCACTGATATCGGTGACATCCTCAGTAAAGGGCGCTAAGTTTTTGGAGCCAGAGAACAGGAAACAAACATCTGGCGCAATTTATTTTCGCTTCCCTGACCGGCCATTAGATCACAAAGCTCCGAACACGAGAACATCATCTCCTAGTAAATATTTCCACGATGAGGCAGCTTTCCAATTCAACAGCAATCAAAACTGCAGGGGAAATAAAGCTTTCACATTGTTTAGAGGGACCTAAAATCTTAAATAGATCCCCTAGTGATCAGAAAAGGCCTACTGCAATCACATAAACCATGCCCTTTAATTTCAGTTTGCTTCAGTCCCTACTTACGTTGCTCCTGATCACATTTAAGTTGTGAATTTTGTACTTTTGACCAAAGACAGCTATTTTTCTGTCATTTTATACGGTGGAAATTGCTCATCTAGCCTTATGAAAGCTAAAAGCATTTTCTTATGGATGTAGCTAGCCACTGCCAGGTAGACTAGCCTCTCAGTAGTCTCAAATAACCGAACTAGGAAATAAAGCACTCAATACACACAATCTTTTCCTAAAAAATATTAAACAGAATATTTATAAATTTTTACTCATACAAACAAAAATGGGTACACAAAGTTACAGCAAGGTTTAAAAATATACAAACACCGCCCTAACTGGTTTGGCTCAGTGGAGAGAGCGTCAGCCTGCGGACTGAAAGGTCCCAGGTTCGATTCCAGTCAAGGGCATGTACCTTGGTTGCAGGCGCAAGAGGCAGCTGATCAATGTTTTTCTCTCATCAGTGTTTCTTTTCTTTTTTTTAATATATTTTATTGGTTTTTTACAGAGCGGAAGGGAGAGGGATAGAAAGTCAGAAACATCGATGAGAGAGAGACATCGATCAGCTGCCTCTTGCACGCCCCCTACTGGGGATGTGCCCGCAACCATGGTACATGCCCCTGCCGGAATCGAACCCGGGACCCTTCAGTCCGCAGTCTGACGCTCTATCCACTGAGCCAGACCGGTCTCGGCTCATCAGTGTTTCTAACTCTCTATCCCTCTCCCTTCCTCTCTGTAAAAAATCAATAAAATATATTAAATACACACACACACACACACACACACACACACACAAACACCTTAAATTATTAAGCAAATTATTAAGCCTATAATAATGGCCAACATTGCCCAAAGTACAAAGAATAACAAACACCCCTATTCTGTCAGAATTAACTGTTAACGTTTTAACCCATTAAATTAACACTAAGAAATCATTTCTTCTCCTTATATATGTCTTAAAGAATTGTAAACAAGTTTTACAGGTATATAGTCTACCACTTAAAAAAAGAAAGTATTAGCTACATCAGTAAAGTTCCCTTTGACAACCTCCTCAAGTCCTACCCTTTCATTTACCCTGAAACAACCATTTTCATGTTTGAATTGTATCCTTCCAGAGCAACTACTTATTTGTGTCCACAAAAATATAAAGAATATTTCATGTATGGTTTAAAAACCTTTATATAAACTATATGCTATAGGAAACATTCTATAACTTGCCTTTTATTTCTAACTAACGTTATGTTTTTGAGCTCTAATATTATGTTGTGGATCTAGTTAATTCCTTTGAGCTGTTTTGTAGTATTTCATCATGTGAATATTTTACATTTTAATTATCCATTTCCCAAATGACTGGCATTCAGCTTATTTCAAATTCTATTTTATTTTATTTATTTTCATTTTAATTTAAGTATATTTTATTGATTTTTTTTTTTTACAGAAAGGAAGGGAGAGGGATAGAAAGTCAGAAACATCGATGAGACATCAATCAGCTGCCTCTTGCACGCCCCCTACTGGGGATGTGCCCGCAGCCAAGGTACATGCTCTTGCCGGAATCGAACCCGGGACCTTTCAGTCCGCAGTCGGACGCTCTATCCACTGAGCCAGACCGGTCTTGGCTCAAATTCTATTTTAAACTACACAGAACTGAACATCCTTGTGCATGAGTCCTTAAACGTAAGGGTGGGATCTGTCTAGCTTATATACCTAGAAGAGGCTTCACTGGATTTTATGGTACATGCATTTTCAATTTCACTAAATGCTGCCAATCGCTCTCCAAAGAGGCCGTACAATTGGCATTCCAATTAGTAATATATTAACTTTCTCATTTCTCCAAGGGCTTGCTAACATGATAATTGTCAAACTCTTAAATGGCATCTTATTGGTTAGCTTAACTTTATAATATTTTTATTCTACTGAGATAGGAATTTGAACTGCTTTAAGAAAAGGCTATTTTTAGTCTTACATGGCTTAAGCAAGAAGCCCGTCTTTTAAAATCAACTTTAGTAAAACTTACTTGATATCAGCACCTGCAATAAAGCAACCTGGCTTTGATGAGATAAGGACAGCACTTCTGATGTGATCACTAGTCCAGATTTCATTCATTACTTCCATGAACTCTGACTGCAGTTCTTTATTCAGTGTATTTACCTGTCAAAGAGAAATACTTATAAATCTAAGGTGTAAATTTGAAGAACCAGACGTGCAAGTAACTATCGGATGCTATTTTGATGGTAAAAATATGTTTATCCACCAGAAATATACTGTTAGAAGCAAGAAAGAGAGGCAGGAGAAAAAACAAAACAAAACAAATACCCTGTAGCTTTCTATTCAGTCAACTATAAGCATACCACCCTTTAAAAACAGGTCTACTCAGCCTGGTTGATAAGTCTACAAACACTTACTGACATGGAAAAAATTTATGTAACATTAAGGAAAAAAAGAATCAAAATTAGATATACAGTATGATCCTAATTTCACAAACACTGTTGAAACTGGATGAAATGTTAAAAGGTAGTTTATTTTGGGGTTTGGAATATAAATAATTATTTTTTCTTTATAGTTTTAAAATTCCCTACAATAGCCATATTGTGTTCACAAAAAATGTTCAACTTAGAAAATTCTGAAAAAATACCTTAAGTTTGAGTCACTGGTCAGTGAGCGCCAAGATTTACTGTAGAAACGGGAACTATCTCAGGTTTTCCTTAATTTGTGAGAGTTGTTCATTGCTTCCATCTACATCTTCCTAGTTCATCTGACCTTTACACCAATTTTAGATGGCGTTTTTACCACGAGCTTCTACAGTAAAGCTCCTCTTGGCAAGACTGGATTAATGCTCTCTGCTTTGTTGAAGTTGCCCAAAACAAATAAAGCTCCACTTTGAACAGAACTTGACCTCCAATATGTGAACAGTACCAAGTCATGCATGTCCCTCAGGAAGCTTAACAACCACATTTAACCCACTAACTTATAGATAATAACTAATGTCAAGCAGGTAATGAAGAAACCAGATTCAGTAACCTCATAGTTAAGATGGGTAGTTT
The DNA here is from genome assembly GCA_027563665.1 of Antrozous pallidus. NCBI lineage: Eukaryota > Metazoa > Chordata > Mammalia > Chiroptera > Vespertilionidae > Antrozous > Antrozous pallidus. Next base: position 61,798,136 of record CM050523.1, on the reverse strand, counting down.
GATTCTTATAACCAAAGCTTATATTTTGGTTCTTATCTAATAAGTCATCATTTTACACTATGACAGCAGGCTAGTTTTATTAATCCTTGATTGTAATCTGACACCTAAGGTCCACTAAAAAGAATTCTTAAAAACAAACAAACAAACATATATATATATTTACTGATTCCAGAGAGAAAAGGGGAGAGAGAGGTAGAGAGAGAAACATCAATTATCAGAATCATTGATCGGCTGCCTCCTGCATGCCCCCTACTGGAGATCAAGCCCACAACCTGGGCATGTGCCTTGACTGGAATCGAACCCAGGACCCTTCACTTTGCAGGCTGATGCTCTATCCACTGAGCCAAACCAGTTAGGGCAACTAGAAGGAATTCTTGATTAAGGACCTCTGCTTCAGAAAACTCTATTCCTTGGACAACTGGTCAAACTAACTAATTTAACTATGAAAAGTATAAGTTTATATGATAAGAACACTGGCAGATTAGATTGGTGGATTTACTTCTTTCCCATTCAAGACCGGATTCATGACTGCAGGCAGACATAACCTGCAGCAGGTTAAAGTGGGTACCTTTGAGTTGGGTGAGTTAATTCGAATAACTGCCACGTCATCTTTGATTCCATAGTTAACATGGGTTCTGGCTAAAAAGAGATGAAAAATTCATTTGTAAACATTTTTATTGCAAAATAAATCTGGAAAGCGATTTAAACATGTCAACAAGAAATTAAACTCACCCCGCAAAGCAGAGGATCCTGTAAAGTTGCGGCAAATATAACCTATAAGAAAAAGGGATTTCAAAATTAATTATTTTACAAAACAGTATTTCTGTAGTACTTGTTATACATAACAAAGCTGGAATTTATAACAACAACAACAACAACAACAACAACAAAATTAGAACAATGTGTTCTAGGCTATTATTGTGACCACTACCATATCTTTTGTTTGTTTGTTTCAATTACCAGGTCATATGATTATCTGGATACTAAATGGTAACTGTGAATACGTTAGGTTACATGGCAAAGGGGAATAAAGGCTGCAAACGGAATTAAGGTTGCTAATTAGCTGACTTTAATATAGGAAGATTATCCTGGGTTATCCAGTTGGGCCCAATGTAATCACAAAAGGGAAGAGAGAGGCAAAGAGAACCAGAGAGGTGGCAGCATGAAAAGAACTCGGTCCCATTTTACTGGTTTTGAAGAAGTCGAGAAAAGCAGGCAGCCTCTAGAAAAGGCAAAGAAACAGACTCTCCCTTACAGCATCCAGAATGAACACAGCCTTGCCAACACCATTGATTTTAGCCCAGTGAGACTCATTTCTGACATAAATGAAAGAAAATAAATTAGTGTTTGTATTGTTTAGGACACTTAGTTTGTGGAAACTTATTATGGTAACATTAAGAAATAAGTTATCTACAAAACAATCTGTAATGTCAGTTCCAAATGTATTCCAAATATATCTCAATCATGTTCCTCAGCCACATCTGCTTACATTTTTATGAAGAGATGGAGCTTCCAATGTTATAAAATCAAGGGGCACTAGTGAATATCCTAATAAAATAGTATATGCAAATTGACTATATCTCTGCTACACCCACAAGCCACGCCCATCAGCCAATCAGGATCGAGTAAGCAAATTAACCCAACCAAGATGGCTTTGGCTATGAAAGAGGCTTGGGTTTCCCTGGCAATGGAGGAAACCAAGCTTTCCACCTGCCCTGGTCTGACTTGGCCTCCACTTAAGGCTACAAAGTTTCAATTATAGAAGATAAATAAATCCCAACAAAAATAGCTGTGGGCCACGGAGTGAGTAGGAGGACTGGCTCTGCTCAAGGCCGGCAGAGGGAAGTTGCAGACGACTGGGCCTGCAGGGAAGGGCAGTTGGAGGGGACTCAGTCCTATAGGGGAGAGCAGTTGGGGAGGGGGGAACCAGGCCTGCAGGGGAGGGCAGTTAGGGGCAAACAGGCTGGCAGGGGAGCAGTTAAGCATCAAGCAGGCTGGTAGGGGAGTGGTTAGGAGGTGATCAGGCTGACAGGCAGAAGCAGTTAGGGGCAATCAGAAAGGCAGGCAGGCAGGCAAACAGTCCTGGATTATGAGAGGGACCCCAGATTGGAGAGGGTGCAAGCTGGACTGAGGGAAATGAATTTCGTGCACTGGGCCTCTAGTCTATAGTAATAAAAGGGTAATTAGCTAATTAGACCAAACGTCTTCTGGATGTCCTTCCTGTCAAAGCTGGGGCCAGAGGGGAGTCAGTATGAGTCCTGGGTGCTGAAGGAAAGCCAGTGCTGGCAGCCCAAGTCCCAGAAGGAAGCTGGTACCAGCAGCCGGGGTGGGGGTGGGGTGCAGAGGGGAAGGCCTACTCTTGCAAGAATACCCCTACTCTGGGGATAACCAAGACCAGCTATTCTTCCTCCTTCCCAATCACTTCACTACTTGAGGCTCTCCAGTATGATGATGAGATGATCTTTTGAGCAACAGCCATCACAACAAAAGTCGCAACAGAGGGTCTTTCAATTTGGACTCTGGATAGAAATAAGGAACACTGGGGAATTCTAGGCAGTCTAGCATTAAATACTCACCGTTGCCCTGCTGTCATCCAAACCCTTTGCTATAGGTTGTAACCAAGCTGTTCTGGAGGCAGGCACAGGGTCAACATCCCTTAATTATAACTTCCAATTAATTTATTCTTTTTAATCCTCACCTGAAGATATCTTTCCACTGATTTTTTAGAGAGTGAAGAGAGAGGGAAAGACAGAAATATCGATGTGAGAGAAACACATTGATTGGCTACCTCCTGCATGCGCCTGGACCAGGGCCTGGGCCCAGGAGGAGCCTGCAACCAAAGGAACTTGCCCTTGACTGGAATTGAACCCAGGACCCTTCGGTCTGCAGGCTGATGCTCTAGCCACTGAGCCAAACCGGCTAGGGCACAACTTTCAATGTACAAAAACAAACTCTGCTCTTCCAGAGTTGATATTCATGACCAACCATATCTCCTATTTACCTCTAACTCCTTCTCCCTACCTACATCTTCCAAGTTTTGTCTGATAATCTTAGGAAAAAGTTTCTCTGGGTTTAAAAATAAAATAAAATATTTTCTACGTGGTTTAGAAACAAACTTTAGCCCTAACTGGTTTGGTTCAGGGGATAGAGCGTCGGCCTGCAGACTGAAGGGTCCCGGGTTTGATTCCAGTCAAGGGCATGTACCTTGGTTGTAGGCACATCCCCAGCAGGAGGTGTGCAGGAGGCAGCTGATTGATGTTTCTAGCTCTCTATCCCTCTCCCTTCCTCTCTGTAAAAAATCAATAAAATATATATTTTTAAAAAGAAACAATCTTTAGAACCATACCCAGTTTCCAAGTAAGAAATTTGACCAGGAGGTAGCGACCTTTCTGGAGTGAACTATTACACGTAAGACTATTCAAATATCCAGCTGAAGTGGGATTCACTTGGCAGTACTGAAAAAAGTGATTCCAGAACTATGCTGGGTATTAGAATTAGGTATACTTACAAATTCCTGAGTGACAAACCACCTGGAATCATGGAATCAGAATTTAAAGGGGCTGAGCCTCAGCATTTGCATTTTTTAAAAAGGTAACCAAACTATGCTAGTACAGCAAATATATGGGCACAAGGGAACCACTGATTTCAACCCACTGGTGGTGGAGTGGATTCGGAGGACCATAAATAGTGGCCAAGGATGTTGCTGGGTGGAAAGGCAAAGCAATATATTATTTAAAAAGAAAAGAAAACAGTGTAGATGGTACCAGAATCACAATGGGGTGGTCTCTGGTTTCCTTTGCGTTGCTTCTTTAAGCAATCCAAATCAGCTGCTAAAGGCAAAGGGCCTGAGAGTCAAAAGACTCGGGCTGAATCCCCGTCAGGTTTATAATTCACTAGTTGAATGGCCATGCACAGCTCTTTCAGTGCACTGCAGAGTTCTTACGGACAGAAGTGAAAATGATGTAATGATTATAAAAGTACCTGTAAGTCAAAGTGCTACACCAAGTACATTAGAAGAAGCCAGCTACGGCCTCAATTCCTTGTGCTTCTATTTCACTAATGATAGACTTCCCTTCTTTGCTTTTCCATCATTTGAAATCTGTATCAACTGTATTTATCACTCTTCCTTCTTTATATTTATAACATGGCTCCAACCTTTTCCACAACACCTTATTTTGAGATTCCATCTACAACCATCTTTCTCTTCTCTGCTAAAATTTTTTAATCTTTATTAACTTGGTTTTGTTCTCTAATCATTGCATCTGTAGCAGGTGCTTCCCCAACTAAACTGTAATCTCTTCCACCATCAGCTCAGTCATTTTTCATTCAGCAAAAAATTTATTGTAGCCTGCCAAACGCCACCCATTCTAGCACTTGGAGTAAACAAAGACAAAAATCCCTGTGGATTTTTGTGGATCTTACATCCTATGGCTGCAGGTGAAACGATATCTAGAAAGAATTCATCCCTACTCAGCAGATAAATAAGAGGTGAGAATAGGGCTGGCATAAAAAGGAGTTTGCCTGTAAAGTACAAATTCCAGTGGGAGGGGAGCCAAGTATCAGGCAGGTCTAGCTAAATAGGGTAAAGTGGATAAGAGTGGGGAACCAACTGATTGGGAACGCACAGTGGGAGGGATAAATACAGACAGACCAAAAAAAAAAAAAAAAAAGTAAATAAGACAGGTTGTGCTCATTAGCTTACAGATTAAAACATTTTAAACTCTTACCCACTAATCTACTTTTGCTGCACACACATCTATAAGCATATTCATAAAACCTCCTCTAAATCAACCCAGACAAAAAGCAAAGAGAAAAATCAGTACATGTTTAAAAAAAAAAAAATCTGGCAGAGAATTCCAAACCACAATCAACTAAATCAACTTGGAGTACAGGCAGCTTTGCTTTTGGAATCTAGCCTTACCGACTACCTAATCACAGAGTTTATGTCAGAGCCACTGCGTGAACTTTAGCCTATATTTACTAAGCCAGCAAAAGAGAGAGAAACCTTTGTCCTACTTTTTAACCATTTTAATAATGTGACACAAAAAAGATACCTACAAGGTCTGAAACTATAGCTGTGGAGAAAGTTGGATTATGAAAATGTCACACTGGTTGTAACAAGAGGGTTTCTCAATATTCAAAGGGCTAGGATCAAGAAAGGGATGGGGAAAAAAGGGATAGAACTAAGGAAGTGAGAGTCAAATTTAAATATATACATTATCTTCTAAATCTAACTGATTTTTGGATTAGATTTGCTTCTAATCCATTTGCTTCTAATCCAATTAGGATTTCTTCTAATCCATTTCCTGTGAAATTATTTGACCATTTATATAATCAGGAATTTAGATTTGGGGTAGGTATGGACATTAAACAAGATACTTTGGTCCAAATGTGATTTTTCGTTAGAGAGTTATAGTTAGAACTAGAGGCCCGGTGCACGAAAATTCGTGCACCCAGGGTGGGGGGTGTCACTCAGCCCGGCCTGTGCCCTCCTGCAGTCTGGGAGCTCTCAGGGGATGTCCCACTGATGCTCCCTGCGGAGAGCAGGCCTAAGCTAAGTCTGGCCTCCCTCTTCAGGAGGCGACTGGCAGGCTGATCAGGGCATGGCGCTGGCCAGTGAGTGACCAGCCCTGCCCCCCATCGGGCCACCACCACCAGTGGCTTCCCTCTGCAAGCGGCTGGCCCTGCCCCCAATTAGCCCTCCACAGTTGCTGTTCACCCCCCCCCCCCATCATTGTACCCTCCCTCTGCCCACTGGCACCCGCCTTGGCTGGCCCGGTGTCACCCACTCATCGGCCCCACTCCCTGCCAACCAGTCGTTCTGCTGTTTGGTTGATTTGCATATTAGGCTTTTATTACACAGGATTATAGCACTTGTAGAGAGGGAATGGTTTAAAACTCCAAGAATTAGTGCAGCTGGCGTGGCTCGGTAATGGAGCATTGTCCTATGAACCAGGAGGTCACAGGATCAATTCGTGGTTGGGACACATGCCCAGGTTGCAGGCTTGATCCTCAGTAAGCCGCATGTAGGGCAGCCAATTAATGATTCTCTATCATTGTTGGTGTCGTTATCTCTCCCTCCCTTTCTCTCTAAAATCAATAAAAAAATATATATATTTAAAAAAATAAAACTTCAAGCATTGTAAATCAGTTTCAAGAGATTTTAATCACCTACCAGTAAATGTCATATTCTATGACAACTTGCACAGACTTGTAGGATGAAGGACTCGATAGTCCTTGCATTGTGTAGGTAAATTTAAATTCACTTTCTAGACAGTTTTTTCTAAGTTTATAAATTGCTGTTAAAACGGGAATTATCTATAACTAGAGCCCAGTGCACAAAATTTGTGCATGGGTAGGATCCCTAGGCCTGGCCAGTGATCAGGGCTGATCTGTGGGGCGACCAGTGGAATGATCAGGGGTCCCTGCTGGCACCGGCCTTGGATGGTCTGGCACTGCCTGCTTGCTGGCCCCATCCCTTACCACCAGTTACTTCCCTCTGTGGAGCGACTGGCAGGGCAACTGGGGGAGGGGACTGGGGGGCCCCCTGCTGGCACCTGCCTTGGCTGGCCTGGGGCTTGCGGGCATCTCCTGTGTTGAGCATCTGTCCGCTGGTGGTCAGTGCATGTACTAGCGACCAGTCATTCCATCAGTCCAGTGGTCGGCAAATTCATTGTCAACAGAGCCAAATATCAACAGTACAACGACTGAAATTTCTTTTGAGAGCCAAATTTTTTAAACTTAAACTTCTTCTAACGCCACTTCTTCAAAATAGACTCGCCCAGGCCGTGGTATTTTGTGGAAGAGCCACACTCAAGGGGCCAAAGAGCTGCATTGGCTCGAGAGTTGCAATTTGTCAACCACTGCACCAGTCCATCTGCTGTTCAGTCTATTTGCATACGAGGCTTTTATTATATAGGATGAGCCATAGTTTCTTACTGGTGAAAGCATGTAAATATTAATATGTGTATTTCTATATTAAAATATAAAAAACTAAGCTTGTAACTTTATTTATTTATTTATAATATATATTTTATTGATTTTTCACCGAGAGGAAGGGAGAGGGATAGAAAGTGAGGAACATCGATGAGAGAGAAACATCGATCAGCTGCACACCCCCCCACTGGGGATGTGCCCCCAACCAAGGTACATGCCCCTGACCGGAATTGAACCCGGGACCCTTCAGTCCGTAGGCCGACACTCCACCCACTGAGCCAAACCGGCATCGGCTAACTTGTAACTTTCAATCATACATGTAAAATGTAAAAATTATTTAAAAAATTCTCAGATATACAGAATCATAGTTTCTCAGGGCAGAAGTTAGTTAATAGCTAACATTTACGGAGCACTTCATAAAAAACTGCTTTACATCTAGAATAACTACTTTAAAACTCGCAAGGTGAGATTATTCTCTGTTTTACTGCCCAAGGTCATCAGAGTGTAAAAGGCAGAGCCAGATTGAAGTTCAAACTCCTATGTCATATTTTCTCCTTTCAAAGGAAATCCAGAGTCTCAATCATTTTACAGTCGAAGAAAATAAAACCCATGACATTAAGGTATTTAGCCAGTCACACAGCTAGTGACTAGAAAACACGTGACTTGATAATCAGCTCAGTGTTATACCCACTGCTAATCAATAAGAAGTATGTTAAAACCAATGCAAGTGCAGGTTTAAAAATATACATACAATTTTTTTAAAGTGTTAAGCCATAAATGTGGAAAACAGGAAACAAAGCCCTAAGGTAACATGGCCAAATGCTAACAGTAGCTATGTGAATAATAAGAGAATGGGTGGTTCTTTTTTCTTAATCCCTTTCCCCAATCTTTATATTTCAATTTCGTTATTGTGATTGGTGGGCACCCACATAGGCACACACACCTACAGTTGTCCTGTGCAGACTAAAAACGGTGGTTGAAATGAGAAAATAGAAAAAAAAAAGTTCAATCATTCAAAATTAATCCCTTAAAGTAAAGGGAAACTCCTGCTACCTGTCTAAAATTGCATTCTACCCCTGTGATTAGGGAGGAAGGCACATTACACATTAAATCTCTAGTTAAATCATCAGCATTTAGTAGAACAATGGAAAAAGTCGGTCACATTTCAGCTTACAGATCTGATATGAAAGGGACATGCTTGAATTTCCACAATTACCCACTTTCACTCTTGTCATTGCCAGTTTGAAGAGAAAAAGATAAAGCTAATGAAAGCTAACGGGGCATCCCATTTTACTCCATAAGATACATGTGATGGGATATTTTTAAAATGTTTCTTATAGCAAGTTACAGAACCTCCCCTTTGACATTCAACACACTGGGATTACTGAACTGCAGCAGTTGAGCTCCCTATTAAAAAGTGGTAAAAAGAAAAAAAAAGGCTGGTTAATTCCATCCAAGAAGCTTTTAAGATAGCTCTTGGTATGGACATGCTGTCGTGGAGGCATAAAGGTGTGACCTACTGGAAGGTTCCAGCCCTGAACTCCCGGTTTGGCAGGGACAGGTTCAAGTTCAAGGCCATCGTTAAAGATAAGAGGGGCGTGAGCCCAGCTGTGCGACGGGGAGACGAGCAGAGCAGCAGGCGCCAGACCGGTGCTCAGGGCTCAGAAACGTTAGAGGTTATGAAGCCTGAAATCCATACCGGCTCGGGGTCATGAGAGAGGAAGTGGCAGTCCTCTCCCAAGGACACAGAAGACCGGGTCGCAGGGCAGCATCTCCCCTGCCCCCCCTAAACCGGGGCTGGGGCCCCAGGCGGGGTCAGGGAGGGGGACCCGAGTGGGAGACGCGGGTCCGAGGCCGCCCTAGTTTCCGCAGGAGTTATACCCGGGGGCCCGGGCACCCTCAGCCAGGTCTCACCTGAGCAGTGGAGCGTCCTGGAGGCATTTGTGAAGCGTCTGAGGCAACCGATTGCGCGGGAGGCCACCATCTTGAGCAGGAGAGGACGAAAGTGGAAAGAGCTTCAAAGCGCCGGGGGGCCAGGCCCAAGACTTTTCTTTCCCGTAGCCCGGCCCCGGGCAGGCGCCCGACGCATTGCCTGACTAAAAATACCGCCGCTAAGTTGCCTCGGGCCCCTTAACCCTGCCCTTCGCTCCCGGATAATGGGACGAAAAGAACCCTCTCCTTGCTGGAAGGAAGAAGGCCCATCGAAAAGAGGGTCCAGTGCTGGGTTTTGCAGTCAGGCGGCCGGCGGGCAGCCCCGAGACCAGCGAAGCCCTCGGGGAAACGCCGGCTGACGTGAGGGGTCCTTTCCAGGCTGGACCCGCCCCGCGGGCCCTCGGAATTCTGTCATTAGGGTGCGAACCTTGCCAACTGCGGGAGCCTTAGCGGACGCGAACGCCGGCAGGTGAGCCCGAGGGCGCGCTGGGCTCTTCGCCTGGCCTTTCTCCCCCACGGCGAGACCTGCACCCCTTTCCCACCCGCGGGCCCAGGGCCTGCGGCTGCCCCTCTGCCTGGGGGAGTGGAGCTCGGCCAGCGGAAGGACGAGGTCTCCTATACCAAAGCCACGACTGGTTAATTTACCACCGCTGGTGAACGAACTGTTCGTTGGTGTGTGAGTGGTGTGTGTGTGTGTGTGTGTGTGTGTGTGTGTGTGTGGTGTGTGTTTTGTGTGTGTGTGTGTGTTTTGTGTGTGTGGTGTGTGTGTGTGTGTTTTGTGTGTGTGTGTGTGGTGTGTGTTTTGTGTGTGTGTTTTGTGTGTGTGGTGTGTGTGTATGTGTGTGTGGTGTGTGTGTGTGTGTGTGTGTGTTATGTTGCAGTATTTGTTACGGTTTCACCTACTTTGCCGGTAGCCACAACGGGCCCTTGGGACACCCCGAATCCTGCTGCCATGAGTGAGACTCGGTCCTTTGAGCTTCGGGACTCGAGTGTGGAAGGAGACATTCCTCCCTCCATCCTGTTCGGAAACCAGTGTTTCAGAGGGTTTTCTAACCCAGGAGAGACCTGGCCATTCACCTGGTCACTCATCCCGTTGGTTTTATCGGGGAGGTAACAGCCCATGCAGCAACATCACTCATTTTGCTCTCGGCCACAAGGCGGGAGAAACAGGACTGGAGCTTGTGTCTTACTGACTTCTAGCCAAGAGCTCTCCGCATTGGAAAATAGCTGTTTTTGTTCCAGAAAGATGGACTTAAGCCCTCAAAGTAGTTGATTGATTCTCAAAGCAAGTGACATTGAGGGCCTCCTAGGTGCCTTCACGCCATCTCATTTAATCGTCGCAGTCCCCAAATTGTTATTTGCGTTTTCTAGTTGAAGTTTGAGAGGCTCAGCGTTTGTGTGAGTTTTCTGGAAGGCGGCAGAACCATTCGGAGGCTCAGAATGGAAGCAAGAAGGAGCAGGGAAAAGGGCAAGGAAGTTGAGAGTGAAATGAGCGGGGAGAGGAGAGTTTGTTTAAAGCTCAGGTCAAACGGCCCTCCCTCACTCTGAGCCCTTTAAGCAGCAACTGGCTGACCAGTGGCCATCCGCTTTTCAGAAAGGACTCCGGATGACCCCCAAAGGCCCTCCGACTCAGATTTCTGTAGCACCTATTGCTTACACCAGGGCTGGCAAACTCCTTCTGTAAAAGGCCAGATAGCCAGCAGCTTTGCAAACCCAGGGTGATCTCTTGTCATATATATGTATATATTTTTGTTTTGTTCTGCATCTCTTTAAAAATGTAACAACTGTTATTAGCTAGAGGCCTGTGGATTGTAGTTTGGCTCTTCACTTTTTTGTTCCCTTTATTTGCAACAAAATAGTAAGGCAGAAATGTTACGATTCTCACTATGGTGTATTTAGAGGGAAACCACTCCACCCACTGATTTCAGTAGCAAATGCATGGATGCCCCTTTCTATGTGTCAGGTACTGTTCTAAGTGCTTTATGTACATTAATTTAATTATTCCTCAACAATCCTCTGAGGTAAGTACTGGAATTACCTACATTTTATAGATTTTTTTTTGTTTTGTTACTCCTCATCTGAGGATATTTTCCCATTGATTTCTAGAAAGAGGGGAGACAGAGAAGAGTTGCCTGCTCCACAGGCTCCACTGAGCCAAACCGGTTAGGGCTCTGTATCTTAATTCTAAAGCAGAAGCAAGGTTAAGTAACTTGCTTAAGGTCAGGGCATTACAGTGTATTATTATGATTATTATTATTATTATTATTAAATATACTTTTATTGAATTGAGAGAGAGAGAAAGGGAGAGGGAGAGAGAAACATCCATCTGTTGCCTCCTGCACTCCTGGGGATCAAGCCCCAAACCAGGGCATGTGCCTTGACTGAGAATTGAACTGGTGACCTTTTGGGGTATGGAAGGACACTCAATCAATTGAGCCCCACAGGCCAGGAACATTGTGTCTTAATGATATTGTAATCATGAGCTGTTGGAGCCAATTTATCTTGTTCCCCGTATTTCCCTTGTTCCCAGGTCCCTGCAACTTCATGCATCTTTCCATAGTTCCACATTCAGGAGAGCCTACTTTAGCCTTAGGTCAAAATGTTTATTTCCTAAGCCTTAGAGCAAGAGACAGTAAGAGTCAGTCCTCACATAGAATAGTTTGCTTAGTCCCTTCTTCTTTTAAAATATCTCCTTATTTATTAATTATTGATGGAATATATATCCTATATAATTTTTTCAGAAACTACAGAAAAGTCTAAAGAAAAGTACACTTATAATTCCACCACTCAGATAACAGTAACATTCTGATACACATTTTTTTGAACATTTTATACATTTCTATATTTTATGTATCTATATATTAATATAAATAGATTTTAAATAAAAATTATATTGTACATAAAAATAAAATTCTCAAAAAATTTAAGAAGACAGAGAATATAATAACAAAAGCCTCTCTTTATCCTTTCCATGTATAGATTCAGCTTTTTTTTAAACAATACACTTTTATTGATTTCAGAGACAGGAACATCAGTGATGGGAGAGAATCATTGATCTGCTGCCTCCTGCATGCCCCCCACTGGGGGATCGAGCCCCCAGACGGCAAACCGGGTATGTGCCCTGGCTGCCAACCGCACGTCAGCTCCTGTTTCATAGGTTGATGCTCAGCCACCGAGCCACATCCGTCGGCGTAGCCTCAGCTTTATGGGCTTTCTTTTCTCTCTCTCTGGCATATCGAGTCTTACTGTAGACACTTTGCAGCTTGCTTTTTCACTTAATATATATTGTGGCTATCTCCCCATGTGAGTACATACATGTATATCATTATGTTTCAATTTTTTTTCCAAACTGCTGCACAGTATTTCATATTATGTTTATATTATAATTTTCTAAATGTTATTTTTCTGTTACAGTTTACATTCAATATTATTTTGTATTAGTTTCAGTACTGTAATTTATTTAACCATTTCCTACTGATGTGCATTTAGATTGGTTTGTTTCCCACAGATGTAAACAATGTTACAATCAGTATCTTAAGAATTTCTATGGTTAGAGATCCATGTATGCTACACAGACATCTTGAATATTTCTGTAAGTTAAAGACCATAAGAGGAATTATTGGGCTTAGAAAATCACAATGCAAATTTGGTAGACAACTAAAAATTACCTTCCAAAACGGCCTTCACAGTTTACACTTCTATCGGCTGAATTTAGAAGTGCCCAAATAGATCCATTCCTACTAGAATTGTATATTAACCATATTTAAAATTTTTGCTAATCTGATAAACTCAAAATGATGCCTTGTTTTAATTTTTTTTTTATTGTTAGTGAGGTTGGACATTTAAAATCTTATTTGATATTTTTATTTATTCTGTGAGTTGCTCATTTTCCTTTTGGTCATATATCAGGAAGGAGTTTTTCACATGTAAATAAGAGTAAATTCTATTCAAACTGACTTATTAAAGGGGGTTTATTGACCCAGTGGGAGGATGAGTTTCAGCTATGAGTCAGTCAGTGCTCTAGTTTCTTTTTCTGAGATTCTTGATACTGTCTTCTTTTGTGGTCACTTCTATCCTTAGGATAGCCTTTTTTCATTCGCTATAGCTGGATGCCTCAGAAGGAAAGATTTGTATTCCTGAATTCCAGGTGGAAGACTTGAATATCAGGTTAACTATTCCCAAATCAATCCAGTGATCAAGGCAATACAATCTTTTAAATTTTTTATTGATTTCAGAGAGCAAGGGACAGAGAGAAAGATACAGAACATTCACGATTGTTTTAGATCTTCATTATCTGAACCAGTGACCTTGGCAGAGATAATTAAATTATTCTGATTGGTTTAAATCCTGGAGTTGGGCTGGATTTAGTCCCAGGTAAACCACATATGGCAGCTATACTAGCATAATGGGGTGAAGTGGATATTGGGGTGGAAATAAGAGATTTCTTATCTACACTAATAAAAGAGAAATATGCAAATTGACTGTACATCCATGATGCCCACCAGCCAATCAGGAGTGAGTCTGCAAATTAACCCAACAAAGATCGTAGGTTAATGTGCATAGGCAGGCGCAGAGTGAAGACTGAAGAGGCTTGCCTTCTCCGCTGCGGCCGAGCGGAGAAGCCAAACCTCACTGCAGCTGTAGTGGAGAAGCATAGCCTCAAGTGAAGGCCTGGGTGCTGGGTGCCAGAGGAAAACCGTGCCAGCAGCGGGGGAAGGAAGGCCTATTACACTAATCTTCATGCAACGGGCCTCTAGTAACTTACAAAATTCATTATGAATATGAGTATTAACCCTTTGTGTGTTTTACATGTTACAAATATTTTCTCTGAATCTATTGTTCTACTTTTAACCTTTAGTGTCTTTTGCTGTGTAGATATTGTAAATGTGTATCTAATCAGATCCAGTAGTTAGTCTTCTCTATGATGGTCTCTGGGTTTTATGCTCTATGTTAGAAACCTTTCCCCATCTAAGATTATAAAGAATATGCTCTCATAGCTTTGAGTACTTTTATAGTTTAAAATAGATATTTAGATTAGTCCATCTGGAATTTATTTGTACTTACAGTGTGATTTATGGACCTAAATTTTTTCCCAGGTGATTAGCCATTTCCCCAACAAATTTATTGAATAATTCACTTTCCACTTATTGAAATGTTATCCCTATTATAAACTAAATTGTAATGCACATGAATATGCTTTCGAACTTGCTGCATCCTATTCTGTCGACTCGTTTTATTTATTCCTGGGCCAAAATTGCACTGCTGAATTACTGATGTTTTATAGAAAGTTTTGATATCTATTAGTGCAAAGTCCCCCTTTTTCTTCATTGACATGTCTTGACTATTTTTATGAATTTTATTTCATGATGAACTTTATTCAAGGAAATTTGTATATCAGATTCATGTGGCATCATATGTAGCTCCTGGAAACAGTGGTGCCAATTTGTATCTCCCTGGCCAGAGTCCCTTGAATATCCATCCACCCCTAGACTGATGAGCCTACAGCTTGGATTCCTTCATCTCTTTCCAATCCACATATTGGAAACATATATATTTTTTCTTTTTTGAAGCCATAGGGTATCCTCTTTTAAGTCTAACCAAGGGAAGTTAAACAAGGCTTTTATGTTATCTACTAGTAGCCCTGCGCACGAATCCCTGGGCCAGTAGCTTTCTGTAGGGCCTGGCCACTCCGCGCCCGCTGCCCAGAGGCTCTCTGCGCTCAGAGGCCTGTCTGCGGTCGGGTGTGGAACACTTGCCTTGTCACTGTGGTGATGAAGCAAGCATTCCACCAACCTGCTCACACTTTCCGCTTTCAGCCCCCTGCCGGGACTGGGGGACTCTGGCAGGGCTGAGAGGACTGGGCGCTGCCGTTTTGTGGCTATGTGCACCGCCATCTTTGTGATGGAGTGATGGTTAATTTGCATATTAGCCTTTTATTTAATAGGATTATATTTGGGGTAACTATAGGGTACAAATTACCCCATAATTTAGCGCTTGAAACAGTAAAAATGTATTATCTCATACAGTTTCTGGTGGAAAGTTAACTGCATTGCTCTAGCATAGAGCTTCTCATGAGGTTGTAGTCAGCATGTTGGCCAAGGTTGTTGTCATCTGAAAGCTTGTCTGTGCTAGAGGATCCGCTTCCAAGCACACTCACATGGCTGTTGGCAGGAGCAGCAGTTCCTCACCACGTGAGCCTCTTCATAGGGCTGGTGCAAGGGGAGACATGCCAGCTGGCTTCTCCCAAGCCAGGGATCTAAGAGTGACGGAGACTGGAGCTGCAGTATTTCCTAAGCCTAATCTCAACATATTCTTTTGTTCACACAGACCAGTTGTGGCTGTGTGGGAGGTGATTGTACAAGGGTTGAATTATAAAATGTGGAGATTGTTTTATGGGGCATGCTATCTTAGAGGCTGGTTCCTAAGGCCTTCATAGGCAAAACTTGCCAGTTTATTCTTTTCTTTTTTTTAGGTTAAACCATGTTTCAAAATTGAGAAGTATACGATGGCAAGTCTTTTTTACACCTGACCCCCTAGTTACTCAGTTTCCTTCCTTCCAGCCATCCTTTATTTTAACGTCTTATTTTCACTTCTAAGGATATTGTATACAGATACAAATAACCCTGGATATATTTTTGTCCTTTTTTTCAGATTTCACAATGACTTCCATCTTGACATACACTTTTAAAAACCTTCCCAGTTCGACATGGGCCCTCAGATTTTGTAAGTTTAACTTGTTCTTTCTGTTTTAGCATTAGATTTGGATTTATAAGCATCTTACACAGACATTGGATTGTACTGCTTTTTGTAAACACTGTATTTTGTCTTCCAGCTCTAAGACCTTTGAGCTCCTCCTCCCAGCTACGAACTGCCCCAGGTATAGTAATTTGTAAAATAAACATTTCTGATTTAAATATTAGATTCGAGATTTGTGAATTCTTTTTTTTTTTTTTTAATATATTTTATTGATTTTTCACAGAGAGGAAGGGAGAGGGATAGAAAGTCAGAAACATCGATGGGAGAGAAGCATCGATCAGCTGCCTCTTGCACACCTCCAACTGGGGATGTGCCCGCAGCCAAGGTACATGCCCTTGACCGGAATCGAACCTGGGACCTTTCATTCCGCAGGCCGACACTCTATCCACTGAGTCAAACCAGTTCGGCAAGATTTGTGAATTCTTAATGAAAACCAAAATTAATTTCCTAGATTTCCCTCTTTTATGAGCAACATGACTATCACTATTGCCTTTCAATTCAAATAATGTAAGGCCAATCAATAATGTATTATATGGTTGGGCTCAAGGATGTTGACAGGAAGCTGGTTTCTAGGATTCGAGCCTAATGGAGTCATGGAGATTCCATGAACTTTGCTGGTTGGTTCACTCACCTACTGGTTGTCCATCCTAGAGATGATTAGCTAACACTCTTGAGGCTGTTGTAGAGCTAAAAGCTAACATTTTAAATCTGCAATTAGTGACAGGCTTCTCTATTAGTGGATATTTTCTTATCCCATATACAAGAGGAACCATTCTTGGAATAGGGATAACTGGGGAACTAGTTAATAAAAGATTGTTTGGTCAACATCAAATGAAGAAGTAAGAAAATTTGTTGATTACACATGGACATTTAGACCCTTGGTAAACTCAATGCTAAAAAACATCCTGACAAATTCATACTATTACTCTACTTGCTAGGTTCTGTATCAGCCTATGACTTCTGATTTTGGTTTTAGTGTGGTACTTCTACTTGGATGAGAGCTTCATAGAAAAAAGCTCCTTACCAGAATTCAGGAGATCGCTACCCTCTTTCAGTTATACCTCTTTCTGGCAGTGTGACCCTGAACTGGTGGTCACTTTATTTCCCTGTGCTTTAATTTCATTGTCTGAAAAACCAATAATTTTACTTTTGTCAATCTGATCGAGTGTTGTTATTTTAGTTGATAGCTAATACTCCCCAGCATGTTTTTAAGTTAGGGACTGCTTATTCAATACGCGAACAGAAAATCAGGACTAATGTTTCATTTAGTTTGAATGCAGTTGCTGAAGTTTATCATCAGCTTCTGAACAGACTGGTAAACTGTAAACTACAGTTATGGGGCAGCAAAAAGCCTCCTCCTTCTTCATGGCATCCTTTCAGCTTCAACTAATTGGCATTTCTCTCTATGCTTTTTTGCTTAGATTCCTAAGAGAAAGAACCTGACTGGCACAGCTTATCACTTATAGGTAGATGACATAGGTTACTGGCTGACTACTCTAAGGATGGGCCCATTACCCATCCTGAATCTAATCAACTTTGGCTATGGACTTAGGGACCTGGTGTGTATGGCTGTCCCTGGCAGGGACTGTAAGCAGGACAGCACCCTTTAGAGAAGGCACTGGGTGAGCAGGCACTTCAAAATAATGTCTCTGCTTTGCTTCTGTGTTCTACACTGCAAGTATCTCATGGATATCCCATCTACACCTTACTTTTCTTCAAGCTTTAGTTTTGCATCTCTAGCTACCTGTCAAATGGACATATCCATTTGGATGTCTCTCCATCACCTTTAAGGTAGCATGTTTAAACATGAAATCATCTTTCTTCCAAAACGAGTTCTTACTCTGTCTGGAATAGCTAGGTTTTCTCAGTCTTTGTGATGTGCAATCCTGTTTCCTTTCCTTTCTATATCTGATTGGGCATTAAGATAACTTCCTTTATAAAATCTCTTGTATTGAACCCCTCCTTTCCATTCACATTGGTATTGCTTTTATCCTGGCCTTAGTACCTGTGCTTGAGTTTCCTGCAGTCTCCTCACTCATCTCCCTGTTGCCTTTATCCCCCTTACCAACACATCTCCATTAGAGCTGTCAGGAGAATCTCTATACCCCATTTTCTTGTGCCTCTTAGTTTTGACTACTATTTCCTTCAATTTGGTTGTAGATACTTATAAATTGTTCTCTATGATATTAGTGGGTGTGTTAAGGTGATTGCTAAAATTTTATTCCCAGTAATTTAGAAATTTTCTCTATCTCTGATAATGAAGAAATGATAGCTGGTGAATTTCAATATAAGGGCAAAAGAATGAGATAGCTTTGGATCAACACAAAAAGATTGTCAGGTTATATTAAGTCAGAAAAATACACCTAATTCACAAGTGTGTATATGTATATGAATTAAAAGAACAAAAGTTTGAAAGAATATACACCAAGTTAATAGTATTTACTTCTGGGAAGGAAATAATTTGGTGGAGGGGGGCGTAAAGAGGTTTTACTCTCCATATTTTAGGATGGTTCACTTTTGTTCTTTTTTTTTTACCTCAAGCATATATTCATGTTTTATTTCTTAATTAAAAAACTAGAGGAAGGTTACTGTTTTGATGATAGAAAATGATTAGACAATTTGAGCCAAACAGAATAAGGAAGCATTTAGGTTTTTGCAGAGTGACAATAATCATCAACCAAATGGCCTTTGTTTCTACATAGAAAAGCAAGAATGTTAGGATATGTAAAGAGAAACAACTTCACTTATTTTGACTTCCAGTGTTAAGGACAGGCTTATGTGTCTGTCACATTGGTTGCTGTCAGTGTAATCTATACTGTAATAGATTGTCAAACACTTGCTAAAAAGAAGTTTATTAATGGCAAAAATACCCTCACCATTAGGTTTAATTTCTGTATTTACCTTAAATATTTGGATTTATATGATAAAAATTATATTATTTACCTTAAGTATATTGTGTTGTTAGTTTTTTAGCCTTCACACACACACACACACACACACACACACACACACACCACACACAAGTGGTTTATGAATGATATTGAATGATGTACTTCTTCTGAGAATGTCTATCTTTAAAAATGTAAAGTCATCTGACTTCATGTATGTTAACTAATAGTTCCTTGAACTTTGTTTTCAAGCTGTCCAGACTAATACGAAGAAAACCTTGGCAAAACCCAGTGTGAGAAATATCGTGGTGGTGGATGGTGTTCGCATTCCATTTTTGCTGTCAGGCACTTCGTAAGTATGAAATGAATTTATGTCACCCCTAACCCCATCTTTATTGACACATAAAAACGGTATCAATTTAGGTTGTGATTTTTAAAAAGGTATACAATGAGATAATTTAATATATGTTGTGAAATGATTACCACAATCAAGTTAACACATCTGTCACTCCACATAGTTTATGTGTTCCTTAAAAGTGGTCTTCGCCCCAAGCAGTGTGGCTCTGTGGTTGAGTGTCAACCTATGTGTCCAGGAGGTCATGGTTCAGTTCCCGGTCGGGGCATATGCCGGGGCTATTGGCTCCGTCCCCCGTGTGGGGCATGTAGGAGGCAGCTGATCAGAGATTCTCTCCTCAGTGTTTCTCTTTCCCGCTCCCTTCCTCTCTGAAGTCAATAAAAAAAAAAACCAACGTATTTTGAAAAGTGGTCTTTGTAAATGTAATATTGTAGTTAGTGGACTACTTAATATAGGGATAACATTTTTAGAAATTAATACAGAATAAGTTAAGCCACTGGTAAAATAAAAATATGGCAAATTTGTTTTTCATCCTTTCTCATGAGCAAGCCCAGTGTATTGTTAGATTGAACTAGCCCTATGGAAACCTAGTGCGGGTCAAGGTAGCTTGCTTCTAGCGGAGATAGCCTTTCCAGTCTGGAGATCAGTACGTTGTTTCTGTGCCTCTTCAAAATTTGCGCACCGAGGATGGACCATGGGCATTCTGAAAGACCTTTAACCCACTGCTTTGGCCTCTTGGAAATTATCAGAATTGGAGTCGATGGGCTGGTCCAAATCTCAGCATAGCACAACCCCAGGAATGTAGAACCAGAATGTTACTAGACCAGCCCGGAAACTGGCAAAAACCACTTTAGCCAAGTGATCAAGTTAACATCAGCATTAATTAATAAGTCATATTGATAGTATGTACACCCTGATATGAAGCAATAAGAAGACCACATTACCTCGGTGATATTCTTTCCCCAAATCCATAACTCTAATCTTCAAGTGTCAAGGTCATGAAAGATAAGGAAAGATTGAGAAACTGTCATAGATGGGAGGAGACTAAGGAGGCATGAAAACAAAATGCACGGATTATTCTGGGACAGAACAGTATAAAGGTCCTAGTGAGATCCAGATAAAGTTAGTAGCTTGGTGACAGTATCGTGCCCATATTAATTTTTTAGTTTTGACCAGTGCTTCATGGTTATATATTTAGGTTATTAGTGGAAGAGGAGTAAAGGGTATACAGGACATATTTCCATTTTTTTTGTAAATCTCAAATTACTTCAAAATAAAAAGTTTCTTAAAATCCTTCATGTCCCTTTAGGCATCAATCAATTAGTCAATAAATACTATATTTTTAAAAAGGAGAATTCAAAAGATGGAATTTAAAGAATATTTAGCATGTGTTACGCTGAACAATAAGATATTGGGTAAAATTTTGTTAGATTCTTAGCCAGCTCAGTCTGAGTTAAGGCTTACCAAATATTTAAGGTAGTAAAAATCACACTATTTCTTCATTAGAAATGATGGACTGTCTAAGATAATAAAGTTAACTGAATCTGCAGTGGCATATGTTAGAAGATCTCTTTAGATATTTCAAATGAAATGATAAATGAGTAAAAGTCTAGGCTTTGGGTTTACACTATTTATTGTCTTTCCCCAGATATAAAGACCTGATGCCACATGATTTGGCTAGAGCAGCGCTTTCGTAAGTAAATGCAGTTTCATTAAAGCACCTTTCTCCAGTTTCCACACTTAAAACAGCACGTTTAAGAGAATTTCCTTATCTAGGATATATTGACTTCCATGTGGTCAGAATAGAAAACACTTATTAGCTTTTACAAGATTCATTTATTCTTGATTTGAGCCGTATGTGCTGCACAAATTCAAGCAGCTGACAGATGTAAGGCGTTATCTCATTCATTTTCCATTGAAGTTTTGCCTTTGTGTCGTCAGCCAGCCACCCTTCATTTGACCCTTCTGCCATCTGTTCTGATTCTTTTCTTCCTGCCAGACTTCCAGACGAATGAAAGTGCCCAGTCTGTGTTGCTCAATGGTTGAGCATCAACCTACATGCCAGGAAGTCAGGGTTCAGTTCTTGATCAGGGCACATGCCCAGGTGGCAGGCTTGATCCTCAGTGTAGGGCATGTAAGAGGCAGCTGGTCAGTGGTTCCCCCTCACTGATGTTTCTCTCTCCCTCTTCCTTCCCTTCTGAAATAAAAAAAAAAGTGTATTAAAAAATATAAAAGAATGAATGAAAGCAACAGTTGCTTCTCTTTTCCTACTATGCCATTTATTCTCCTTAATCTCATAATAATCATTTCCATTCCCATTAATCTACAGTAATTATACTTTGAAAGCTCCTCTTAATACTAATGACTTTGTGATCATGAAATGCTCTCATCTTTTCTGAGGCGTCACTCTCTTTATATTCTCCAGTGACCCTGTGCAGCAATGTGTGCGCCCGTGGTTGCTGCAGCCCTCCTGTGGCTCCCCAGCCCCCATAGCTTGCTCCTCCGCTCCCTCCTGTAGCTCTCCGCCTCCTGCTTGCTTGCTGCCCTGCCATGTCCTGCAGCTTTCTGCCGCCCACTTGTAGTTTGCTGCCCCCCCCCCCCCCCCTGCAGATCCTGACCCCGTTGCACAGCTGGCACGGCATAACAGATAATTAGCATGTTCCTCCCGTATAGGATAGCATTTGCCACCCCCACTTGAAATTGTCTTTCTTTGATGTCTTAATATTATGTCTTTGATTTCCTTTCCATCTTCTGACAGATTCTTCTCTATTTTTTAAAAAAATATATAGAATTCTTCCTCTCTCTTTTTTAAAGTGTTTTGCAAATTTCAGTCCTTAGAACTCTGCATGTCTCTGCATACATGTTTTTTCTGAAATATTTCATCTCTTTAATCTTTATTCCTTTATGTAGAGGACTCACAAATCTCTAAATTTGACCTTTCTTTGCTACCTCAGACTCAACATACTAAAAATAAAAATGATCTTTTCCTCAAATGATCTTTTCCAGCTTATTTTCCTATTTCTATTATGGTCCCAGGCTGGAATTTGTAAGCTTTCCCTCAACTTTTTATTTTAAAAAAATGTCAAATGCACAATAAAATTGAAAGAACTGTATTAATTATATATTATTTAAATCCTGCATTTATATTTATATTTCAAATTTAAATTTAACATTCCTGGGTTTTACTTCTTTTTTATTTTATATTTGTCTCTTTTTTCTGAAAACTTGGTTCCCAACATTACTATGTTTACTTATCTGTTTTATTTTATTCCATATTATTTTTTTATTCTCTTTGATAACTTCTCATTGCCAGTTGAGCACCATATGTTGACTTTTTAAATAGCTCTTTCGTTCATTTCTTCTTTGATAAGGTGCCAGCCACATGCTTGTCAAATTAAGGAAAAGATACAGTTTTTGTCCTTTTAAATTCAAGGTTAATCTTTTGAAAAAAGTGCAGTGTTTTAAATGATCTATCACACTACCTTGATGTGTTAACTATTTCTTTGCTTTGGGCTAATTCTGCTCTCAGGGGTTTATTGCATCGGACCAATGTCCCAAAGGAAGTTGTTGATTATATCATCTATGGCACAGTTATACAGGAAGTGAAAACAAGCAATGTGGCTAGAGAGGTGAGTAAAACAAACTTTATGTTGTTTAAAGAGATTGATACCAGAGTCAATTTGTATTTCAACTAATAAAATTTACTCTTTAAAAGCTATTAAAATCCATTAAGTAAAGTTTTATTTGACATATAATGTGATTTTATAACTTGAATAATGAATGTTATTTAATATTTAAAAGAATCTGTAATAATAATAGCATAATATGCTAATTAGACTGAACAGCGAACGGCCTTCTGGATGAAGTCAGGGCTGAAGCCAGGGCTCCGCTGCCACCTTGTGGCTGCAAAGGCTAAGGGTAGCCACCGCAGCAGCGAGGGCCAAGCCCCTTGCATGAATTTCATGCATCGGGCCTCTAGTTGTTGTATAAATCAAATAATGTACACTGTAGTCTACTAGTATATGTTTATACTATACAAAAATCATTTGAGCTGGTTTGGGAATATATATTATGACAGAGTGTGGCTGATGTGAATTTTAATAATCTTAGACCATAGCTTCTAATCAACTTAAAATTTTGCAAATAACTTATGTGATGACATGGTTTTTGTTAGAGGTAGCCTTGCTTATTCCTTTTTTCCCCATTGATCAGATGATATGTAGGAGTGTTTACAAAAAAAAACCAAACAAACAAAAAACGATTTCATAGGCGTTCGCTTTTACCCTAATTGGCATGACTCCAGGTAGTGTTTATTGAGTAACCAAGATAACAGAATTGGTGTGACATGTCTAACAGGTCTTTGAGCTCCCTAATTTGACAGTGCTTATTTGGGTAACATTGGCTGCAAAGCACATTTCAGTGGGCTAACCATTTTCTTTACTTCTAGGCTCTGCCTGCTGTGCCCTTGTGTTCAGTATAGTTGTAAGGCCAGTTGCTTCAGCACTGTCAGCCAGAGAAGGGGAAATGGGCAGGCCTGCAGTATTTGTTCTGCCTCACCTTCTCACCTGTCAGTAAAGCTGTAACTGGAGGGCCTGGCATTACTGCAGCCCACAGAAATCAACTGCTTGTTGTCGGGAAAGAAGTAAGAACAGGAAGAGGCTAAGAGGTTGTTGTTTTGTCCCCCTCCTCTGGTTTTATGTTTTTCCCAGCCTTCACATTTTTAAATGTATTGAATATGATAATTTCATTAGTACATCAAGCTATTCATAATACATTTCAACTTTTATATTCTGAAAAAACAACAACAAGGTGACTCTTATAAGAGCACTTAAAAAATATTAAAACTGTTCCCATTTCTATATATTCCTATTTTGTCCTAACTCTAAAGCCATAATGTTTTTCCCTGAAAACATTGCTGGAGATTTTATATTCAGATGCAGGTCTCAGCTATTAATTAACATGAGGTAGATTCCCTTTCGCTGCCCTGTACTGACACCAGTTGCATTGCACTGCGGGTAGCTTTTGCCGTGGATGCAGGGAAAGCTTGAGATGGGGAGATATGTAACCAAACAGCCAACATAGCTTCAAGCTAGAGGATTTCTTTAGGACCCGTTGTCTGTATTAACAAAATTAATATAAAACCCTAAAAAGCTTCTGTGCTGAGTTCACACAAGCCTGACTTTACCGAAGCTCTCCAACTTAACCAGGAGGCACCTTTCCCCCTTCTCCTTAGTGTACTGTTCTAGAGCCTGTGTTTGCTGTCAGAGCCATTTACACTTTAAATAGAAGAAGCATGTGGACAAGGCTCACCAGCAACCACTTCTATTTACAGCTCCTCCTGTCCGGAGAGGCAGCTGGGGCCAAGGGTATTGCACATGCTGGAAAGGACTTCGTGAGCACTGGTTATGACCTGAGTGCCCTTCACACTTGCCCCACTAGGTTGTTCTCCCCTGCGCCCTGAAGAGTTGCCTCTCTCCATTTTGGATTGGTTTACATGGAGAGGTTGATGTGCAGTTGGCAGGAAGTAGTTTCCTGCAAAACAGATTGGGTACTTAGTATCAGGTCTATCTGGAAAGACCAGAATAAGATCATGTATCATGTATACTACTGTAGCATATTTGTATTTCGATAGATTATGGTAAAGACTGTACAGATAGTGTAAATCTACAGGAAGGTAACATTGAACCTCTTTAATCTAGACTTTGAAAACATGTTTATTTTACCAAATTATAGGAGAGCTTGGGTTCTGATGATCGTTAAATAGTATCAGAAAAAGACCACTAAAAATGAATTTCCTGAATGGAAATGAGAATTTCATAGTAAATGAAATAACACTTCCTGAGAGTGTTATTTTTATAATGAAACTTTAATTATAAAAATAAGTATTTTATTGTTGTATGTATGCATTAATTATTTATGTAAACAGTGGAATCTGGCGTTGATTGGTTTATTGGCAGCCTGGTATCCCCAATAAATAGCATGATAAAATAACAGATGTGTCCATTTCATGTTTAACTTTACTGTGCCATCATAACAGAGGCCGTTTTTCGAAACCCACAGGCCCTGTTTTGCTCCAGGTCCCTCACACTGCTTTTCAGGCACCTATTGGGTCACCAGCCTGGCCAGTTCTCTTCTCCCGTTATTAACTGGTCTACCCTCATTTGTCAGAGGCTCACTGTGGCTAAGGCAGTTTTTCAAAGTTCCTTTAATCAACTTGAACTTGTGCATATTTGGCAAGTTTTTCCCTTTGACTTTGCATTGAAACTACAGAGTGCCTTCTGAAGTGTCAGTGAGCAAGACTGGCTGACAGTGAATAGAGACGAGTATAAGGGCATGGGTGAAGTGAGAACTGTATATGAGTGGTCTGTTCTTTGGAACTTATTTTCGTGTTTGAGGTACATATGATATATGTTTTTTTTTTTATCTTTATTGTTCAGTTTATTAATTACATTGTTTCCCCTTTTTATCCCCCTATAGCTCCCCTTCACCCTGTACCTATCCCACCCTCCACCCTCACATCCCCCTCCCCACTGTCCTCTCCCATAGTTGCAAGATTTTTGTCCAGTCTCTTGCTGCACTTCCCACAACCCTTTTCTCCCCAAGAATTGTCAGTCCATTCCCTCTCTATGTCCATGTCTCTGTTATATTCACCAGTTTATCCTGTTCATCAGCCTATCAATTCACTTGATTTTTATGTTCATTTGTTGATAGATGTGTATTTGTTGTTCATAATTTTCATCTTTACCTTTTTCTTCTTCCTCTTCTTAAAGAATATCTTTTAGCATTTCATATAATGTTGGTTTGGTGGTGATGAACTCCTTTAGCTTTTTCTTATCTGCGAAGCACTTCATCTGACCTTCAATTCTGAATGATAGCTTTGCTGGATAGAGTAATCTTGGTTGTAGATTCTTGCTGTTCAACACTTTGAATATTTCTTGCCACTCCCGTCTGGCCTGCATCGTTTCTGTTGAGAAATCCGCTGACAATCGTATGGGTGCTCCCTTATAGGTAACCAACTGTTTTTCTCTTGCTGCTTTTAATATTCTCTCGTTGTCTTTTGCTCTTGGCATTTTAATTATGATGTGCCTCGGTGTGGTCCTCTTAGGGTTCCTATATATTGCGGTTCGGTGCACTTCTTGGACTCCTAAGTCAATTTCTTTCACCAGGTGTGGGAAGTTTTCGGTCACTATTTCTTCAAATAGGTTTTCATTGTCTTGGCCTCTCTTTTTCTGGCACACCTATAATTCGGATGTTGGTATGCTTGAGATTGTCCCAGAGGCCCCTTACACTATCTTCAATTTTTGGGATTCTTTTGGTTTCTTGCTTTTTCAGCTGAGTGGATTTTACCTCTTTGTATTTCAAATCTTTAACTTGGTTCTTGGAGTGCTCCAGAGCACTTTTAGGTCTTTGTATAATGTTTTTTGTTTCAGTCAGTGTATGCTTAATTTCTGGTTGGTCCTTTTTCATATCCTTGAGAGTCTCCTTTATATCCTTGAGGGTCTGTTTCATTTCCTTGTAGGACTCATTCATTTCCACGTTGGTCTTGATTATTTCTTTGCAGCTCTTGTTTATATCCTTGAGGGTCTTGTTCATTTTCTTGTAGGACTCATTCATTTCCTTTGTGGTCTTGCTTATTTCCTTATAGGCCTCGATCTTTTGTTGGAGCCTCTTGAAAAACCCTATAACCGTGGTTTTGAATTCCATGTCCAGTCGTTTTTTTTTTCCTCCATTTCTTTCACATCTGATTTCTTTCCATGTCGCTGCATGGTGGCTGCTTCCCTGAGTTGGTCAATTAGCTTTGTGTGGTAGACTTCCTACTAGGGATAGTGGCTCAGCCTCCCCGGTTACCTGAGGTGGATATAGGTTGCACAGTCTTGCTGAAGTTAAGCTCAGTTAATCGTTGTTAGCACTTGGAGGGTTGACCTCCAGGCCAATTGTCTGTGAAGCTCAGCTGTGCTCAGGTTGGGTGGGCAGAGTCTCCGGGCCAAGCAGACAGTGTTAGCTCCGCCCTATGTGGCCCCGGGGACTCTGTGCTGGGGGCAATGGCTGCCAGCACCTCTGAGAGAGAGCCGCTGCCGAGCTCCACCGGCTGCCGGGGAATTCAGACTCTCTCAAAATGAGTCTGCACGCCCAATGTCTCACCCAGGGTCATAAAACAAAGCAGTCTGATGGTTTTCCGAATGAGAGACAAGTCGTGGAGCGCTCTCTGCGCCGTCACGTAGCCGAGCTGTTCGCGCGAGCTGCCTTCTTCTCAAGCCGGGAGACCCGGCAGCACCCGAGCTTCGGCGTGCCCTCCCACTGTCCAGTTTTCACCCCGTGTGATAGTGGGTTCTCTGGACTTCGCCCAGAGCTGGAGAATCAGTCCAGTGGGATGCCTTTGTCTCCCCGATCGAGAAAACTGGCCGGTTTTCAGCCGCCCGCCCTCTCCGCGGCACGCGCTCCAAACCTCTCCCCGCGCGAATCTTTCAACGCTGTTCGCCACCGCTCCTCCGAATCACAGTGTCTTATCTTCACTTTTATTTGTAGAATTTTCACTCGGCGGGCTTTCTGGTGATTCTGGAGGGTGTTTGTTCTTTCGTTAAGTTGTAGTATTAAAATTGCTGATTATGACGGCAAGATAGGTGTTTTACCTTTGCCGCCATCTTAGTTCTCCCCCCACCTTTACTTTTATCTGTGGAATTTTCACTCAGCCAGCTTTCCAGTGATTCTGGACGATGTTTATTTTGTTGTTAAGTTGTAGTTTCGGAATTGTTGCGTGGGCAGCAAAATAGGTGCTTACCGATGCCGCCATCTTGGTTTTCTCCTTAATTTTATTTTAGATATTACTATGTAGAATATTAAACTCAAACCCTTTCCCGATTCACCACACAGAGAAGTAACACTCAGAATGTCACTTGCCTGTAACATGATTTCACTCACTGTTTTCTGAAGGCTGCCCTTGGAGCTGGCTTCTCTGACAAGACTCCTGCTCACACTGTCACCATGGCTTGCATCTCTGCCAATCAAGCCATGACCACAGGTATGTTTTTCTGAAAGAAGAAGGTACATAGTAATTCGGGGTTGTCTTTTATTTGATCATTGGGCACATGCCTGGGTTGTAGACTTGATTTCTCAGTGGAGGGGGCTGTGTGGGAGGCAGTCAATCAGTGTTTCTCTCTCATCAGTATTTGTCTGTCTCCCTCTCCCTTTCTAAAATCAAACATTTTTTAAAAATCATCTTAATCACCCTGAAAAGATAAAAATTTAAATTACAAATGCTGTACAGTGCTGTTGAGTGTCATAACTTTTAAATCAAATATATTCATGGACATTGACCTGTGCCCGGTAGGTGTTGGTTTGATTGCTTCCGGCCAGTCTGATGTGATTGTGGCAGGTGGTGTAGAGTTAATGTCCGACGTCCCTATTCGTCATTCGAGGAAAATGAGGAAAATGATGCTTGATCTCAATAAAGCCAAGACCCTGAGTCAACGACTATCCTTAATCTCTAAATTCAGATTGAATTTCCTAACACCTGAGGTAAGACTTGCGACCTTTTACATAAAGACTTGTGTTTCCAAAGCATCCCACTGCAGAGATTTAGAATTAAGTATGACAGCCTGCTCTAAGAGTTATAGGGCTTGGTTAATTATTTGGTTAAGGTGGGGGGAAAAAGATAGTGGTTGGAAAATTTGAATTTGAATTTGTAAGCCCTCTTTAGAGATCTCTGAAACCATAGAGCTTCTTTTGTCTTGGTCTTGATTGAAAGATTTTAACTTTCCCAAATAACCATCCGTATGGAATAACCCCAGTTAACAGTGTTCCTGATTCTGTGCGTCTCCTTCCCCAGCTCCCTGCGGTGGCCGAGTTCTCCACCAGTGAGACCATGGGCCACTCTGCAGACCGACTGGCTGCTGCCTTCGCTGTTTCTCGGCTGGAACAGGATGAGTATGCACTGCGCTCGCATAAGCTGGCCAAGAAGGCACAGGATGAAGGACTCCTTTCTGATGTGGTACCCTTCAAAGTACCAGGTAAAACAGTTTGCTGTCTCTGTAAAGGGACTGCTTTGTACTGCTTCATTATACTTGTTAGGGTGGTGTGAATGGCTGCTGGAACTCCATGGAAAGGGGACTGCTTTGAGATACTTGTTAGGGTGGTCTGAATTGCCTTAAAACTCCAAAAACCCCAAGTGACTTTTCAGTATTTTGGTTCTGTTTCCAAAATACTCACCCTTCTATGCATAAGCATGGACTCAAGTTTTAATTTATATTTCAGAGTGGGTAAACTTTTTATTTTTATTTTTTAAAATATGTATATTTTAAAATATATTTTATTGATTTTTCACAGAGAGGAAGGGAGAGGGATAGAAAGTCAGAAACATCGATGGGAGAGAAGCATCGATCAGCTGCCTCTTATACACTCCCTGCTGGGGATGTGCCTGCAGCCACGGTACATGCCCTTGACTGGAATCGAACCTGGGACCTTTCAGTCCGCAGGCCAACACTCTATCCACTGAGCCAAACCAGTTTCAGCTATTTTTTAAATATTTTTTAAAATTTTATATTTTATTGATTTTTTACAGAGAAGAAGGGAGAGGGATAGAAAGTCAGAAACATCGATGAGAAAGAAACATCGATCAGCTGCCTCTTGTACACCCCATACTGGGGATGTGCCAATAGCCAAGGTACATGCCCTTGACCAGAATCGAACCTGGGACCTTTCAGTCTACAGGCCAATGCTCTATCCACTGAGCCAGACCGGTTTTGGCTAGGTAAACGTTTTAAAGAGAAGTTTTTATAAGAGTTTCTTTGATATCTTCCTGATACATTTTAGTTCTTATGTACATGCCTATTTTAAAATTCTTTGTTCATATGATTTCTGTCACAATAGCCAAATGTGAATGAATATCTTAAGAAAATAGAGTGTCTCTTTTTGTTAAATTATTTAGATTTTTTCCCCAAATATCTGAAGAATTTAGTTTAAAATTTGATATCTTGATAACTATACTAGTAAAAGTCTTTCTTTTTAGTGAATTGATATGGTTTGCATTTTATTTGTTCTTGTAATTTTTTAAAGCATTTTCCTCTAGAGAAGATATTAATGCTTGTAGTTTCTTAGAGTTAAAAAGTTTATGTTTTTATAGGAAAAGATACAGTTACCAAAGATAATGGCATCCGACCTTCCTCCCTGGAGCAAATGGCCAAACTAAAACCTGCGTTCGTCAAGCCCTATGGCACAGTGACAGCTGCAAACTCCTCTTTCCTGGTAAATGAGTGCTCTGTGTGTTTTATGTGTTTGCCAGTGACTTCTCTCTCTCTCTCTCTCTCTCTCTTTGAAGAGAGAGAAATCATCTCCGACCAATTGATTCATTGTTCCATCCATTTATGCATTCATCGGTTGAATCCTGTACGTGTCCTGACCGGGGATAGAACGTGGCACATTGGGATGATAATCCAACCAAGAGTTTCCCAGCCAGGGCTTATATTTGTGTCCTCTCAATAGAAAAGCTGAAAGTAGGCCTATCTGCTTGTATTAGTAATAGAGGATTAAAATATATTCATTAAAAAGATTCTGTTAAAATGGAATCAGAATTTTTAAAAAAATATATTTTATTGATTTTTCACAGAGAGGAAGGGAGAGGGATAGAAAGTCAGAAACATCGATGAGAGAAACATCGATCAGCTGCCTCTAGCACACTCCCTACTGGGGATGTGCCTGAAACCAAGGTACATGCCCTTGACCGGAATCGAACCTGGGACCTTTCAGTCCTCAGGCCAACGCTCTATCCACTGAGCCAAACCGGTTGCAGCGGAATCAGAATTTTTTTAGGCCTTAGAAGTCATCTGATCCAACCACCATTCTGATACAAAAAGCTGTTCTCTTCAAACACTTAACTGGTCAGAAAGTGTTAATTGCCTATGCTAGGCACTGGAGATAAAAGAACAAGTGATTATGAAAATTAAGTTATGAAATTTTTATTAAAATGTTTCTTACATACCATTATATTGGCTGGGCTGCAAAAATATTTGTTGTGGGCCACATGTGGCCTACAGGCTGTGAGTTTGACATGCTTGGTCTAGGGAAAGGGTACCTAGGGTAGTTCCAACAGGATGGTGCACCACCCCGTTAAGCCTGAGTGGTGAAGGGCTGGCGAAGTGGTCATTTCCAAAACCAATTTGGATATGACAGGGCTGTGTGGCATGGGCTACACTCTTGCCAGATCTGATTCCCTTTGATCACTTCAGGAGTGTGCTGGTCTCTTTATTGAAAATCAGAAAAACAAATCATCAGAGATAATATATCATAGATTGTTTCTGAAAATGTATTAATGTAATACATTTATTGTAATTTTGCCCAGTGGTGCATTGAACATATTGTTAATGTAATGTCCAAAAACTATATATGTATAGCAAACTATATTTCCAGACTCTGGCTGTCCTATTAATATTGCTTATATACTTTCTTTACAGTTATAACAGTACTACAGACCCAGGGCATGCGTTCATGCACTGGTGGGGTCCCTCGGCCTGGCCTGTGCACTCTCACAATCCAGGACCCCTCGGGAGAAGTCCGAGAGCGAGTTTCGGTCTGATCCCCACAGGCCATGCTGAGGGACCTCACTGGTGTATGAATGTGTGCACTGAGCCTCTTATGCATACGAGATCTTTGATTAATCTTTTCCTACCCTTCCCACTACCCCCTTTTCTCTGAGATTCATCAGTCTGTTTCATGTTTCCATACCTGTGCTTTGAGCTTCTGCCCCCTGGTGGTCCATGAATGTCATAGCTACCAGTTGAATGATTGCTTAGACTTATATATATAGACTAGAGGCCCGGTGGACGAAATTTGTTCACAGGGGGTGGGGGATGTCCCTTAGCCCAGCCTGCACCCTCTCCACTCTGGGACCCCTTGAGGGATGTCCAACTGCCCGTTTAGGCCTGATCCTACTAGGGCAGTCAGACATCCTTCTCACAATCCAGGACTGTTGGCTCCAACTGCTCACTTGCCTGCCTCCCTGGTTGCCCCTAACCGCTTCTGCCTGCCAGCCTGATCACCCGCTAACCACTACCCTGCCAGCCTTATTGATGTCTAACTGCTCCCCTGCCAGCCTATTTGCCCCCAACTTCCCTCCTCTGCCGGCCTGGTCCCTCCCAACTGCTCTCCCTTGCTTTCCTGATCACCCACAACTGCCCTCCCTTGCAGGCCTGGAACCTCCCAACAGCCCTCCCCTGCTGGCCATCTTGTGGTGGCCAACTTGTGTCCACATGGAGGCAGGATCTTTGACCACATGGGGGCAGCCCTCTTGTGTGTTGCAATGATGGTTAATCTGCATATTATTCTTTTATTAGATAGGATAGAGGCCTGGTTCATGGGTGGGAGCCAGCTGGTTTGCCCTGAAGAGTGTCTCAGATCAGGGTGGGGTTCCCTTGGGGTGTGGGGCAGCCTGGGCGAGGGGCCTGTGGAGGTTTGCAGACTGACCACGCCCCCCAGCGACTCAAGCGGAGGCCCTGGTATCTGGGATTAATTTATGTTTACAATTGAAACTTTGTAGCCTGGAGCGGAGCCAAGCCTTCTGCTTGCTCCGTGACAGCAGCCATTTCTGTTTGAAACTTTGTAGCCTAGAGTGGAGGCCTAGGCTACAACGGCAGGGGGGAAGCTTGGCTTCCTTCATTGCCAGGGAATCCCAAGCCTCTGTTCTCTCCAGCTCAGTGGCTGCCCCCATTTCTGTATCTTTTATAATTGAAACTTTGTAGCATTGAGTGGAGGCCTAGGCCTACAATGGCAGGCGGAAAGCTTGGCTTCCTCTGTTGCTGGGGAAACCCAAGCTTTCTTCCTGCTCTCAGTGGTGGTAGCCATCTTGGTTGGGGTTTATTTGCATAATCTGCTCCTGACTGGCTGGTGAGCGTGGCTGTGGGCATGGCTTGTGGGTATAGCAAAGGTATGGTCAAATTTGCATATTACTCTTTTATTAGATAGGATGGTAAAATGTGGTAGAAATTGTTTTTATTTTGCCAACTCTACAGAGTAGTTTCTTTTTCTCTGGAATTTTGGTGTTCGTTTTTTTGTTTTGTTTTGTTTTTAGCTCTTTTGAAGTCAAGCTCTTTTGAAGTCATGGTAAGGGGCTTTTTTCAGTGGTTACTCTTTGTTCCCCAGCTTCTCAATTAGCAGTTGGGAAAAAGCATATGGGTGTGTTCACTGAGAGAAGACCATGGTTCTGATGTTCTTAGCCTGCCTGTTTTTGTTCTCCTCTTGGTTTGCTTGTTTTGGAAACTATTAGTAGAAGAATATCACCTACAAGCTGCAGGCAGGAAGCAGCTTAGAAACAGTCTAGAAGATATAAAAATAAATAAGTAAATCAGAGATTGTGGTAATGCATAAAGTTTCTCATATTCTGTGCCAAAAGCAAAGTTTTTGGTTTAAGTTTATTATGAGCACATTTTTCAAAATATGTATATATTTATACCTATTTTTTGGCCTATTTTGATAATTATGGTACTTTTTTAACATCTTCCAAAAATGGGTCCAACACTGTAATGTGGGTGTTTTGAATTGTGATTTAATGATGAATCAAATGAAAAGGTTTTGTTATATAGAATCACCATATAGCTGTAATTAGTTGGTAGATTCAGAAAAGGACAGAAGAAGCTCTAGAGAGACCTCCAGACAGGCTGAAGAATTTCACGTTGTTCTCCTTAACATTGCAGACCGATGGCGCATCTGCAATGCTGATTATGGCCGAGGACAAAGCGCTGGCCATGGGCTATAAGCCAAAGGCATATTTGAGGTAAAGTAAATGTTTAAATAAATTACCTCTGGTTTCTTCATGTATTACTGGAGCTAACCTCTCTATTTTTTACCTAGGGATTTTGTGTACGTGTCTCAAGATCCAAAAGATCAACTTTTACTTGGGTAGGTGGCAGTATATAAATCTTTGAACTATAATCGAAAGTATTTGATTATCCATATTTATTGCACAGATTTTAACCAAGTTAAGTGCTGAGTTCATAATTGGTTTGTGTGTTGGATTTTTTTGTTGTTGTTGTCTAAAGTTTTACGTATGTCTCCTTTTTCCCCAATTGACCCCCACCCCCCAGCCATTCCCACCCCAGGCAAGCCCCCACCGCCCCAGTGTCTGTGTATATTGGTTATGCTAATATGCATGCATATAAGTCCTTTGGTTGCTCTCTAACCCCCCCACTGTGTGTTGGATTTTAAAAAACAATAATAATATATTGGTATATCATTTTATACTTGATCTTAACAAGAAGCCAGGAAGCAGTGTTGGTGTATCACTTTATAGTTTTGAATTCTTTTCTACTTGTTGCTATAATGTCTTCTTATAGTTATATATATAAGTATTTTTTTCATATTGCTACATACTGTGCTGTACAATGTTCAAAAGAGCCTTTTATGAAAAGCCCCCTCATTTCAGAGTCCCCTCCCTCACAAGGCTCTGCCTAATTGGCCTCCATTATGTCCTTCCAACTAGCCATGCCCTTCCCTATGCTCTGCCTTCTGAACTCTGTTCTAGCTCTTCACATTATTAGCTCATCTTTCTCTTCCATTGTTTGTTTATTATCCATTTCCCTGACTGGAGTATAAACTGCATGGGGTAGAGGCATGTCTATTCAGTGCACTGTGATAGCCCCAGCACTTAATTAATATTTGCACAGTAGAATCCTTGGACTAGTGGAGACATTTTCATACCTATGTAAAATTCAGTTTGGGGACTAGGAAGGAGCTCTTAGGTTGAAAGTTAAAGTTTTAACATACTGCTTATTTTTTCTTTTCAGACCAACATATGCTACTCCAAAAGTTCTAGAAAAGGCAGGATTAACACTGAAGGATATTGATGCCTTTGAATTTCATGAAGCTTTCTCAGTAAGTCATTTAAAGAACGGTAATAATAAAATGGTCATTGAGGGAGAGAGCATGGCATGGTTTCTAATGTGAGTAAAATGAAGCGGAGCTTTATCTCCGCAGTACCAACTTACACTGCTGGCTGAGGTGCAGGCGAGAGCCCAGGGCCACGTGTACAGAAAGACCTACCTTTTGAGGCTATCCCTTAAAGGACCTTCAAAAGTACCAGTTTTTTTCTTTAGAAAATTCTCAGTGAAAACTGATTTAAAAATTTACTCAGCTTTAAAGTTAGATAACTCATGCATAAAAGAAAGCCTCGAGAGACATTAATAACAAGGTCCTATTGAATTCTTTTCCCTTTTAGGGTCAGATTTTGGCTAATTTTAAAGCCATGGATTCTGATTGGTTTGCACAAAACTACATGGGTAGAAAAACCAAGGTAAGTTTCTGATTAAAAATATGCTTGAAGGGGACATATGTAATACTTTCAACAGTAAATATTTTAAAAATAAAAATATGCTTTAAAAAATAAATAAAAATATGCTTGAATTTCCAAAGCACTTTAATATTTGGAGCTTAGTTACCTGACAGTAAGAGTATGAAGTGGAAAGCTTCTCCTATGAAGAATTTAGCACTTCATTAAATAATGTTTCCTAGCTGCAAAATATTTCTGGAAATTCTTTAGAAAAAATAAAAAGCAAAATGTTAGGTTGTTTTTGATTCTTCCCATTCTGATGTTAGATGAAAAAGAAATGAAATACATAAATTTGGGAGTACTGAGATGAAATCTATGAAGACATCCCATAAAAAAATAGAAAGAAATGTACCCTTGGCTTTCAGAATTGACCTAGAATTTTTTTTTTTGCAGTAAAATAATTTGTGATGCATCTTGTTAGTTATTTCTCTAGTTTTGGTTATTACTTAGGGCTTGGCCTAATGCTTATCTTAAGTAAACTCATTTTTATTATATTTGTGTCTGTTTTTAATGACCAGGTTGGAGCGCCTCCCTTGGAGAAGTTTAATAACTGGGGTGGATCACTGTCCCTGGGACACCCATTTGGAGCCACTGGCTGTCGGTTGGTCATGGCAGCTGCCAACAGATTACGGAAGGAAGGAGGCCAGTATGGTTTGGTGGCTGCGTGTGCAGCTGGAGGACAGGTATATCACAGCAGCCTGACAAGAGCTTCTAGAAAGTCCTTTTCTTGAAAACCAGACAAGTTCATCTAAGATGTTTGATTGAGTTGATTTAGAAACATTCTTAGAACAATATTTCTGATGAGAGGCCACCAGGAAAAAGGAAACTGTTTTTGCAGGGAGGGGATACAGCTTTAATTCTGACAGTACATTGGAAAGAAGATGCTATTTAAACAGAAGCTATTTTTTCCTCTAAAGTAATGTCTACATTTTTTTAATGTACAAGAGTAGTATGTGCTCAATATGATAATTATGGAAAATATAGAAAATATATAGAAAAAATTAGATCACCTATCATTCTCTCATCAGATATTCATTATTCACACTTTGATATGTTTTCTTCTTTAATAATAAAGAAGAAATTAAAATATCTCCAAAGGTAAACTGTCTTTCTTGAGAACTGAACAATACCTTAATTGGAGAATTAATTTACTCTGGATAACAATGCTATTTGGCTGGGGGGAAATTATATTATTCTACAAGTTTTTTCTACCTGCCTTATTGTAGTACAGAGGCAACTTCCTATCTGCTGTACTATTTCACTCTGGGTAAAATCCAAAAGGAAAGTAGCCTATAATCTTTTTTTTTTTTTTTAACATGATCAAAACAGATTTGCTTTTCCTTCAGATTATAAAAACTTCCTTTTGCTGATCAAGATGAAGAAATAAGATATGAAAAGTATAAACTTTTTACATTTACAAGCCTTTATTTATGGCTTTTCTTCCGAGACTTTGAAGAATCTAGGGGTCAGTTATTTATAGGTTGGAATATTTTAGACTTCATGATCAAAAGTGTTTTGTAATCTGTGTAGCTTTTTTACAGAAGCTATAGTCAGTCAGGACGAGCCCTCCTCTTATCTTTCTGTGCCAGCCTTGAGTGAAGAAGAGAGCTGGTGCATAGTCAAGTGGATTAATGTCCTTTGGTTTTCAGTATTTGTCCCCTAACCTTTTATCTCACACATAGAGTGTGAATAACACAATACTAGATGCTTTTGTGGAGGAACAAATCCTCTAGAAGTTTACAGTATAATAAGGAGAAAGATGACTTAGAAACTAGACTAAATTGGGCATTGTTTCATTCAGAGCAAATGAGTGAGATAAGCATGATTCGATCAGAGGGGAATCCGTCATTGTGAATCTAAGAGCAGGGTTTGGGCTTCAGCAGCACATAGAAACATTTTGGGCCAGATAATTCTTTGTTGTGGGAAGTATGCTATGTGTTGTAGGATGGTCTCTACCCACTAGATACCAGTAGCACCCCCCCCCCCCCCGCCCCATATAGTACACACAGTTGGGACAACCAGAAACATCTCAGACATTGCTAAATGTCCTCTGGGGAGGGTAAGGAGCAAAACGCCTCCAGTCAGGAACCACTGATTTAGAGCAGTCGAAGATGGGGAACATGAAATCAATGCATTTTAAATAAAGCTGGAGGAGGAAATTTCTGCCTTAACATGAGCCCAACAAATGTTTTTATCCCCATTCCTTTTTGTCTCCTTGTCCCTGTATCAAGGCACGTGGTTTGGTTTGGATTATAGTGTGTAATAAATTGAGGAAAGGCACCATATAGCAAAGCTTTGTACCCACACAGTGTGCAGCTTAGAAACAATAATTTCTTAATAAATATTGATGGGGATTGAACCAAGTACCCCAGCAGTAGTTAGGCTATTAAGTGGTTTGATCCCAGACTAAAACAGAGACTGGCTATGATTATCAGATAGGATTTAGACTCATGAAATTAGACTCATGAAATTATAAGTTTCTATGCATGTTTTTAACTAGGGTGGTAACTAGTGCACAGCACCATGCATAGCTGGAGAAGGGATTTTCTTCTTACCTTTGTGGGCTCTTCACCTGTGTAGGATAGGGAAGAAGAGTCTTTGGCTTTGGATGCACCTAGAACTGGTTTCAAATCCTGGCCCTGTTATTTAATAGTGTTGTAGATTTATTTATTTTTAAAATATATATATATATATTTATTTATTTCAGAGAGGAAGGGAGAGGAAGAGAGAGGTAGAAACATCAATGATGAGAGAGAATCATTGATTGGCTGCCTCCTGTCCACCCCCCACTGGGGATCGAGCCCACAACCTGGGCATGTGCCCTGATTGGGAACCAAACCCGGCCTTCCTGGTTCATAAGCTGACCCTCAAGCACTGGACTGTGCCAACCAGACAGTACCGTAGATAAGTTGAGCAACTTAACCTTTCAAAGCCTCAGTTTTCCAATCTAGAAATGTACTGTTGTTGGCATTCATCCTATATAATAAAGGGCTAATATGCAAATTATCCCCTCGGGAGTTGGACTGACCAGGAGTTCAACCGCCCACTATAAGGTATGCTGACCACCAGGGCGGTGTGGAATGAAGGAAGGCCCTGACCAACAGCCAACAGCTGAGGGAAGGAAGGCCCTGATAGCAGGCCAGGCGTAGGGACCCTATCCATGCGTGAATCTCGTGCACTGGGCCTCTAGTTGTATTATGTTTATTTTTATACAGCTAAAAAAGACCCCTGTGCCTTCTCATTTTAATGGCAATCACTTATGGAGTATCTAAGAATTAGACTAGACTAGACACCCAGCATTTGAAGGGCAGAGCCAACCTCAAACTCGCAACACTTGTACTTTTCCCATTGTTCTCTGTTGCCCCTGTACTGGCTGGATGTATTGTTCATTTCTTCATTTCTCTAACTGAACTTATTCTTCCTTCACAGGGCCATGCTATGATAGTGGAAGCTTACCCAAAATAATAGATCAAGAAGCAGCGACCTGGAGTTTTTGTGCAACACTCAACAAGAGGCAATGCCATTTCAATGCATTACTGAATGACACCTATAGTTCCTAGCTCCTCTTAGGAAAACAAAATTTGTGGCCTTCTGTTAAGTGCTTTGCAATTAAGCCTTGCCAGTGCTCTGAGCTTTCCAATAATATGGCTTATACTCCTTCAGGGATTTCTTAATTACCAGACTCTCACTTGGGATATATTTAAGCATTTGTTTTTGGGCTGTATTTTCATTAAAGACTAAACAAGTGGTAATTTGGAAAAGAGTTTATTTGAGATCTGGAATCATTTTTTTAACATTTGCAAATTATACTCATTCCTATTCCTAAAGCTAAATGTTTTCTATAAATTACCAATGTGCCTATATTGACTTAATTATGGAAAGATAATTCAGAATATAAACAGGACTGAAAACTTCCAGTAAATGTTTAGGAACTTTAAATACTGTGTTGGTTAACCTTAATAAAGTGGAGAGGTATTGGAGAACTTTTTGCCTTATTTTTTATTGAGAAAAAAGTTTTTCTTGGTTTAAGGGCAGATTTTTGCCTTTCATTCCTCATTTGTAACTTCTATTTTAGTCATTCAGAGGCTTTTAGGAACATAAAAAGGATTCTACCTTAAACTAATTCTCCTCCTCCCCATTGCTGAATTGAAGTAATTTTATTTCACTATTAGGAGATGCTTCTGTTTGCCAGGATTTAAATGAAGTGTAAAGAAATTTTAAATTCTTGATCAACATCCTAAAAATCCTTTCAGTTTTTTGATAACCAAACTACACTAAATAACATGTATACTAGTGCTTTGAAGGAGCAAAAGTCTAAATTGCAACCTTTATGTGAATGTTGCTAAGGTCTATGAAAGTCTCTGGCAATCAGAACCATCCTCTAGTGCAGGGACGGATTGGGCAAGGGAGTAAGTGCTAACCTCTTAAAAGAGCATTTGAGAGTTCCTTCATCATTCCTTCCATGATTTCATTGGTCATTTCAACATAATGTGAAATTTTATTACTGGAAACCTTTATATTTACATACATACTGCAAAAACCAACTACAAATAACTATAAAAATGTATTAAAGTTTAGAAGAAAATAACTGTGACCTGATTGGATTTTTTTTCTATTTAAAACAATTCGACCTCTTTTATTTTTTAAGTGTATCTTCATTGTTAAAAGTATTAGTGGTATTTTTCTCTATTGACCCCCTCGACCCTCACCCCCCCCCCGGGGGGGGAGGATTTCTTAAAACATTTAAGTGCTATAAAAGAGCTGTAAATGTCAAAATGAATTGTATTTTTGTATTTTATATGAGAGACTAGAAAGACAAGCCAGAAGTGGGGTAAAGATAATGATGTATCTTATGGAGGATGTATTTTATGAGAGATACATCTCTATCATATATACACGTGATATATGATAGAGATGTAGCTTACAAAGGACACAGGATATATAGAGA
Source organism: Antrozous pallidus (assembly GCA_027563665.1). Taxonomy (NCBI): domain Eukaryota; kingdom Metazoa; phylum Chordata; class Mammalia; order Chiroptera; family Vespertilionidae; genus Antrozous; species Antrozous pallidus. The sequence continues at coordinate 61,758,009 of CM050523.1, read as the reverse complement.
ATTTATTTTATGGAACGCTTCATGAATGTGTGTCATCCTTGCTCAGGGGCCGTGCTAATCTCTATTGCTCCAATTTTAGTATATGTGCTGCTGAGGCAAGCACTAGAAAGAATTCTTATAATCAATAAGAAGAAAGATAACTTGGTAAAATTGGCAAAAGATATTAACAGGCATTTTTAATAAAATGTACAAATGAAGAATAAACATGAAAAGATGCTCATTGGTAATTTAGAAAAACCAAATTAAGCTCATAATAAGATATCATTTTATGCCTACCAGACCAGCAAAAATGAGTAAGACCAAGAATATCAAGTGTTATCGAGGATGTGGACCAATAGAAACTTTTATGCATTGTTGGTGAGAATGTAAATCGATACAACACTTGGGAAAACTGTGGCACTGACTTGTATATTTGAATATAATACACGGCCTATAACCTAGCATTTCTACTCTTAGGTATATTTCCTACAGAACTTTGCACATGACTAGTAGCAGGAGATAGCAGCATTGCTCTTTAATAGCAAAATATTGTAAATAATGTTCATGGACAGGAAAGTTTCAAAAACAAGGAAAACTAAGTCCATTTCTTGGATTAATTCATAAAGAATTCCAAATAATATATGTAGACACTATGCTCAAGTAGGGAGCATGTTCCTCCCCACTTGAATGTGGGCTGGACTCAGTCACTCAATTTCAGTGACTCGAGTATGAAAAGGAAAACAAGTTACCCCACAGCGGAGAAACATGACAAGCACCAGATTAACCAAGTGCCCGGGTCAGCATCAGCGCTGTCATGTGGCTGTCACATACCTCCTGATATGATGCAATCCAGGGGCCGCTTCACCTCAGTGGCATTCTCTCCAAATACCTCCAACCCAGTTGAATCATGAGAGAACATCTTGACCTTACTCAAAATGACCCAAGGTCGTGAACAGTAAGAAGGCTGAGAACAGGTCATACACCAGAGGGGGTTTAGGAGACATGACAACTAAATGTAAAGTGTCAGGCTGTATTCTGAACTAGAAAAAGGACATTAATGGAAAAGCTGATGAAATTTGAATAAATCTGGAGTTATTTGTTTTTTTTAAAGCCTCACATGTATGGTCAAATTATTTTTTGACAAGACTGTCAAAACTAACCAGGTAAGAACAGTTGTCAGGAAGTCATGTTGGAAAATTGTATAGCCACCTGCAATAGAATGACGTTGGACTCCTACCTTTCACCATATCCAAAAATGAGCTCAAAATGGATCAAAGACCTAAACGTAAGAGTTAAACTTATAAAACTCTTAAAAGAAAATGGGAAAAGCTACATGACATCAGAATTGTTGGATATAACACCAAAAACATGGGAAAGATAGGAAGAAAATAGATAAAAATTGCATCAAAGGATGGAGTGAAAAGGCAACCTTGAATAGGAGAAAATATCTGCAAATCATATATTCAATAAGGAGTTAATATCCGAATATATAAAGAAAACCTACAATTTAACAACCTGAAAAACAACTCTTAAAATGGGCAAGGAATTTGAATAGACAGTTCTAAGAAGATAACTTGCTAGAAATGGAATTGCTGCTAAATCTCACAGTTACTTCTGGAGTCTTCTTTTCAGTCTTTTTTTTTTTTTTTTTTTTTTTATAAATGAGCGAGCCAAGTGAACAAAGGCTTCATGTCATTTCATTTACGGATTCTAAAGTGTTTTTACACTTTACATCAAAGCATATATTGAGTATGTGCAATTGTTTGAGAAGGAAAATGAAAATATATTTCTACAAAGCATATTCAGAAAAGGAGTCTCTGCTGTGTTTAAAGTGTAATATTTGAATTATTTTAAAAAAATCAAGACTGTAAACACTAATGAAGTGATAGTGACATTGAGACATGTTACCCAGGAAACCAACAAGGCCAAGTCTTCACTGTTTTAGTGGCTGCCTGCCTCTGGGGCTGAAACAAGACAGAGGCATAGAAACATCCTGACGGCCGATGGATTGGTCTCTTCTATTGAAGAATAATCAAATCGACTTAGGCCAGTTTACACACAAAACATTCACACACGCAAAAAAAAAAAAAAATCACACAAATACTGTTAAAATATGCGTTCAACTGCCCTAAAGGGTTTGGCTCAGTGGATAGAGCATCGGCCTGCGGACTGAAGGGTCCCAGGTTCGATCGATTCCAGTCAAGGGCATGTACCTTGGTTGTGGGCACATACCCGGTGAGGAGTGTGCAAGGAGGCAGCTGATCGAAGTTTCTTTCTCATCAATGTTTCTGACTTTCTATCCCTCTCCCTTCCTCTCTGTAAAAAATCAAAATATATTTTAAAATTAAATGTTTAGCAGCATGTGGTATTCATTTTTATTTCAACAGAAAATGTCCCTATTCCATTTTATAAAAATATTCATGAAATTTGTAATTTTCACATTCATTTATCAACATTTGTCCATTTACCTAGTTTAACATTTTCTTCTGAATCCCGTCATTACCGCTTGTGAATTACATTAATTCAGCTTGATGTCTCGGTGTCTGCCAGCGGCTTTTCTGAAATCTTTCTTCTCTGTGTCTAGTGTTAGCTTGATCCTGCCACTTTTAGATGTGTTTCATTTTGTCTTCATGATCTGTGGCAGTCTGGGATACCTTTCTACCTTAAAATTTCTGGTGCTTTCTTACAAATATGCTCATATTGGTGACTTTTTGTTACACATGCGTACGTCTACGAAACTTAATTTTATATTGACATTTTTAAATGTAAAGGAGGAGGTCTTATTGACTTCACTTTTCCTAAACTTTGAAAATAAGCAAACCAAATTCTGTCCTTCGCCTCCAATGTTTGGGAGGTCAGAGTTCCTGTCAATTAAGTCATCTTTTCTTCATAACTGTGGAGAAGAAATAACCAGACATCACTGACTAGTTCAAACCATTTGTTATCAGCAAAATCTGACATAAACAGTTGACTAGTTAAAAATGGGTTGAGACAGTTTTACTTGCAATTATTTTGAACTTTGATGTCTTTATTGTTTTTATAGCAAAGGCAGCTTTGTTCATTTGATAGCTTCAACTAGTTTTCCCTGCTATTCTTGCTTGGGTAGTGTAGGGGTGGGGACAGATGAGTGCAAGCGAAGTGAGTGTGACTAATGGAAGCATAGCCTGTTTTTTGGGAGGGCTGAATTCTGGGAGCGGGGGAGGGTGCAGGGCACTGGGCCCAGGCCCATCCGGGTGGACTGAAGCACACCCCTGCAACCCCTTGGCGGGACACGGGTTCTGGGTGAGGTCTCAAGGCCCTTCCCTTCCCCACGAGATCATGTCCTGTTACCAGGGGCTCGGGGGAGGAGACCTTGCCCCACCTTTGCAGATTGCCCTCCTTCTAGACACCAAGCTCACCAATGGTAATTCCTTGAAAACGAGGGATTTTCAGGATAAACATTTGACAGTGTGAAAAGGAATCTTCAGGGGGAACTGAGGTGAGGGTTGCTGGTGGTCAAACTCCCTGCGGCTTTCTGGGAAAGCAATAGTAGAAGCTTCAGTTTCTGCTCTCCGGCCTTCCCCTCCCCAGCTCATCTGGAAATGTCTGCCCTGGCCAAGTCTGCTCGCCACCCTTTGGGCTGGAGCAGGTGTAGGGGGGCTTTCTGTCAAGAGCTTCTCCAGGAAGCCGTTCACGCCGTTCTCAGGAACGCCATCCTCACCTGGCATTTTCCCTTCTCCCCTTGCTGGCTTCCGCCGCGTGGCTTTCGTTTGTGGCCTAGGAAGGGGCCGAAAGGCCCAAGTGCAGGGCGGTGATTGTGGCTGTGTCCGTTTGCACATCCTCACCCGCCCTCCTGCCGGGACCACGGAAATCCTAGGACTTTGCTCTCAGCTCCCGATCCTGGCTTTCCCCTCCACATAGTGACAGGAGTCAGTCACCAGGCGTCCAGGTTGTAATCGGGGAGCCAAGAGCCTGACTTTTCGGCAGGGCTGCTGCCTCACTGTGCAGAGCCTGAACCTGGACCAGTGCTCATTCTAGAAAGCACCCCATCTTCTCTCGGCCCGGCAGCCTGTCTGCTCTAGGAAGCTGCGGAACACCTGCTTCTGGCCTGCTCTCCGGGCGGCGGGGTGTGTGAGAGGGAGAGGGGTTGAGGGGCCGGGGGTGGGGGGGATGGGGGGGGACTGAAGATTTGAAGGCAGCAACTCACCAGGGAGATGGTGGAGTTGGGGGGCTGAGCACAGCCGAGGCGTTTGAGTAAAGCCTCTCGTACCTGCAGGCGAGAGAAATGCCCGGTTACGGCAGCCACAGTCCCTGCCTCCGGCTGTGAGTCAGGCGGGGACTCGGCGGGCAGACTCACTTTCTTGTCCATCAGGCAGCCAAACAGCAAAATGAAGACACCCTGAAAGAGGGACGTGGGGGTGAGTGCGTCCCCGGAGGAAGGAATCAGCCCTCTCCTCTTCTCTCCCTGCCCCTCCCTCCTCTGGTCTGTTTCGGTGCTGGGACCCCCGCCTCGGGTTCTGTCCGTCAGCATCACTGGTGTGCAGGACCTTCCGGTGCTTGTCTCACTGCGCACGGTGCGCAGGAGGGGTTACCGACAATCCCCCGGTGGCTCTGGCAAAACCAGATGTTGTTTTACAGATAAAGCCGAAGCCCAGGGAGGTTTGTCCAGTTACCCAGGAGGAGCTGGGATCCCAACCTCCGGCTTCTAACGCTCCCCGCTATGTTTCTTCGGCCCCGTCATGATGCCACCGTGAGAAGGGAGTGGCAGTGGCTTACAGCCGAGGTCAGCAAACTCATTAGTCAACAGAGCCGAATAACAACAGTACAACGACTGACATTTCGTTTGAGAGCCAAAAACCGACTTCTGCGCATGGGCCATGAAGTTTCAGTTGCACTGTATGCGCACACCCGCACGTGGTATTTTGTGCAAGAGCCACACTCCAGGGGCCAAAGAGCCGCACGTGGCTTGTGAGCCACAGTTTGCCTATCACCGGCTTAGAGCATCTAAAATGGCAGCAGGCATAGCCACCCACCTGGCAGGTGTTGAGAATCGTGAAGATGTAGTGAGGGACGATGGAGTCTTCCTCGAGCAGAGTGGCCAGGCCCAGCCCCCAGGTGAGGCCGAAGATGGGTGTGAGCACGAGCAGGGCTTTGACCACCCCCAGAAGGGCTTGGCGCTTCTCCACCTGGGGTCCCTCTGACAGTGAAGGTCTCAACAGCTTCAGCATGGCCATGGCTAGTACCAGCCCATTCAGGCCCACGATGACCAGCACCGGCCCCACGAAGGTGTAGAGCGCCCCTCCCTTCCCATCCAGCCAGCATGCCCCCTCCCGCAGGTACTGCCCTCGGGGTAGATAGAGGCCCAGGGCGGCACCTGCAAACCCCATCGGGCAAAGGTAGCCGAGAAGCACCATCAGGGAGAGGACTCGGCGCTTGGACAGCTGGTGGAAGACAAAAAGCAGCTGGTGGGCCAACATCAGGGCCTGAGCCAGCATCCAGAAGAAGGTGGCCAGGTAGAGGAAATGACAGAGGAAGGCAGCAGTCAGGCAGAGCGGGCCTCGGGGCCCCGGAGGAAGCAGGGGGGCTCCCAGGAAGCAGGTGTCGGCGGCCAGCAGGCAGAGCACCACGTTGAGCAGGGCTGCATGGCGCAAGTAGGCAACTTTGTTCCGTACCACGGCTCTCCACACCAGCCGGTACACGCCCAGGCACACCAGCAGTGCCAGAATGGAGGCCCCCAAGCCCACCCGGCTCAGCAGCTCCAGGGTGGGGTTTCCGGAAACAGGGTGCCGGGACATGAGGATGGAGAAGGCAGTGAGGTGCCGACAGGTGCACTGAGTGGTGGTGCTGGCATTGGCTGCCTGCACCTGGCACCCTGCACCTGACCAGCCCCCGTCGCCCTGGAAAAGATGGTGATCCCAGAAGACACAGTGAAAGGGGTCATCTCTGTCCCCAAAGTCCATGATGACTTCTCCCCGGTTGAAGGCCTGGCCACCTGCCATGATGGAGATGGAGAGGACCAGACCAGGTGTGGTGTAGATGGAGTCCCCCAGCTCTTGTCCATAGTTTGAGGGTAGGAGGTGGTCCAGTTTTCGCAGCACCAGGCTAGTAATCGTGAAGTTACTATTGCTGGTAACCAGTGGGGCCAGTGAGCGTCTGGGAATCTGTGCCCAGAGAGGGGGCTGAGTGGAGAAGGAGACTCTGTAGTCAGCAGGCAGTGTGGGCGTGAGGAGCTGGGTCTGCAGCTGCACATTGGGCAAGCTGAAGGAGAAGGGATGGTACTGTGGGCACAGGCTGTGTGCCAGGGTCTCCACCGCCAGCAGGAGGTCTGAGGCCGCCGAGGGCTTCTGGTCCTGGGTCGGGGCCCACAGAGAACTGGTGTCCATGTCTAGGACCTGGTCTGTGGTTTTCAGGAGATCCTGTGGCACCCAACAGAGAGATGAGGCCTAGCTGCTAACACCCACAGCACTGAGCTGGGGCACCGGGAACTACAGACCCCCAAACCTCCATTTCCTTGTTCATTGCAAGATTCAAGGTTGGAGAGAAAGGGGAGAAGACAGGCCTAGGAAGGGAGAGCTTCTGTACAAGAAGAAGGGGAGGCTGTTGAGCTAACTACTGGGGAATCTTCAACTTTGTGGTCTCCTGAAGCACATTCTATCCCTCCATCTGACAACCCTTCTTCCCCTTCCATCCCTTGGGGTCACCTAGACCTTAAGGGGGCCCCTCTTCAAGTTCTTGACTCCTACTGGTCTGTGAGCTAGGAATGTGGTGGAGGCCCAATGTTCTGAATCAGAGCCATGTGCATGTCTGCATACCAACATGTCACACATATTCCCAGACATGAAGAGTGTGTAGTGTCCATATCTCTTAGTTATTCTTTTGTCTGTGGCCTTCGGGTCACCAATTGATGCCTATATGGAGAGCTGGCTTAGGGGAGTCCAGCAAAGCCAACTGTGTTAGTTTCTTCATGTAGGTACTTGTGTGTGCACGTATGTGTGTACAGGGATTCACATCACATCCACATGACTGCATGTGAATGGAATGTACGCCTCTGAACTCATGTCTACACATCCTTCCTACCCTCTCCCCACCTCCCAGGTGCTCCCAGCATCAAACCTTCTCCACATTCCGTGGCCTTAGAGACTGGCGTCCGAAGAGGAGCGAGGGACCCCAGAAACAGACACTTGTACTCTAGAAAGGTCTGCCGTGTGACAGCCCACGATGATGCCAGAGGGACAGAGTGCCAACGATGAAGAGCGTCTACCTCCTCTCCACCCAGCTGGCTCCTGCTGTGGCTCAGAGAGCTTACCTCCAGGGCACTGCGGTGAAGCGGCGTTCCGGTGTCTGCCACCACCTTGGCCACGAATGTCATGGTGCCCAGCAGTGCCATTAAGTCAGAGGGTGAGCTCACCGCCTCTGTCTGCTCCAGCAGCTCTGCCAGGCTCTGTGGCACCTCTTCAGCAGGCCGGCCCTGGCCTGCCCACAGGAGCTGCTCCAGACAGGGGTGGCAGTCCTCAGGAGAAAAGGGCCACTTCCTCCCCGACCCAGTCCTACCTCTCGGTAGCCACACCCCCTCCCAGGGGATCAGGAAGCAGAGAGCGGAGTGAGCCATGTGGAAGGAGCTGATCCCAATGTTAGTGGGATGGACCCCTTGATAGATTAAGGTTTGAGAATGGCACACTCCCGCCATGAAGAGTCCTGGCCACTCTAAGCTCCCACACCTACTTCCTGGGTCTGCTAGGGATCCAGTTCAGAGAAGCTGAACAACTTCGGGGCTGGGCCTCAGGAGGAGGGGTTCTAGATCTGGGTCCTGAGTGAGGAAGGGGTGGTGCGTGGAGGCTGTGGCATGTGGGCAGCAGGGACAGAAGCTTACCTGGGCTCTCTGAAGCAAGGCCAGGAGCTTTGTGTCTGTGCAGGTGCTATGGATGGGCCCCCAGACCCCATCAGGCCCACAAGTTCTCTTCACCACGCCCGTCCTGTTCACGGGACAGGGTGCCTGTGCCACATGGCCAGCCTTGGTGACATTCCAGGCAACAACGGAGGTGTGCTCAGGGCAGGTAATGTCTCCATCTGAGGAATGTTATCAGGGAGAGTTCAGCAACCGCAGTCTCGCCCAAGGCTCTCCTTGGGCAGAAACCCATGCAGGCTCTGGAACCCGGCCCCGAACTGCCAAGGGGCTGCTCCCAGGGCAAGCAGGTGAGAGGGCGGCCAGCTGGACCTGAAGCCCCACATACCCTGGATGATGGTGACAGAGACGGGGACCCTGAGAGGAGTCAGTCCTGGGCTCTGCAGGTCACAAGTGTATGTGATGTCAGCCGCAGGGCAGCGCCGAGTGGCCAGCACAAGGCACTGGTCACCTGGTGTGCTGACGAAGGAGGCTGAGGGTGACACAAGAGAAGGGAGCGGTCACAGGCCAGGAACAGAGCCAGAACCCGGCAGACCCAGATTTGTCGTTTCAGCCTTTCTAGCGATTTCAGAAGCAGGTTCAGAGGAGGAAGAGCAGAGTGGTATGAGGGCACCCAGATACCCAAGACAGAGTTCGGGTTTGGGTGGAGGGTACTCTGGGTATCTCTAACTCGCCCGGGACTTGAAGCAACAGTTTCCTCGTCTGTCAAATGAACTGTCACCCAGTGAACCACACAGAGAACGTCGAGCGTGTGAGGAGATTGTGTGGAGAGGCCATTGTGCAGTGGTGGTTACTGTTGTGTTGATAGAATGGGCACTGCTCTACAGCAGAGATTCTCAACTGGTGTGCCGCAGGGATTGGAAAACATGCAAAACCTGACTATTTAATCAGGGGCACTGACCTCTTTTCCCTTAGATTGTCAAATAAAAAAACCCCGACAACCACCAACATAACAGCCTCCGGGTGTGAATGAGTAAAAATTATACCTATTTTTAAAAATCAGACCGCAAAATATACCATGTATTTTTTGGTGTGCTGCAGAATTTTAGGGACTAGTATATGTGCCGGGGGTGGAAAATGTTGACAATCACTGCTCTACCGGCAAACACAGTGTTGGACTTGGCCCCAGAACTCCCAGGTGGAACTGCAGCCTCTGCTGCTGCTGAGGAGAGCCAGCTGCCCTCTGCCCGGCCCCTGACAGCCCTGGGGGGGGGGGGGGGGGCGGCTTTCGTACCTTCGCTGCCCTCTGCGGGGCTCCAGGAAGCCATGTAGCCCAGGGGCGTGTAGGGGATGCAGCAGCTCAGCTGGAAGCCCGGGGAGGTGGCACAGGCGATGGAGAGCTGGTCTGGAAGCTGAACCACGTCCGTCGCCTGCAGGGGCACCCTCACCACCTGGTACAGCTCCCACAGGAACCCCCGGGCCTCGAAGCAGCATATGTACTCGCCTGCAGACACACCCAGCCCCTGTAGCTCCGGGCTCCGCGGCCCCCACCTGCACCACCGAGGCTTTGCTGCTTCCCAAGCTACAACCTAGGGTGCCATCTTGGTCTAGCTTCTGCTGACGTCAGCAAGAAAGACCCCCTGCCCACAAAGGGATTCCTGGGAGGGAAGAAGTCTGGAGAAGAGCCCCCTGACCTTTTCTGATGAGATGGTTGCCAAGAATTCTAAAGTGCGCCTCCCCCGCTCCCCCCAGTAGATGCCCTTCATGCCCCATCCCCGCCATTTCAACAGCTGGAAGAAAAGCACTCAGCTGTCCTCAGTTAAAACCGAGACCTTATTTTCTTCCTTTACAAATGTCCATGACAACAGGCCTCTTCGTCATTCTGTCCCAGAGTGAGTAAACGGAAAGTTGGAAAGGGAAAAGAGAAGAAGGGAAGAGGAGAGAGGGAGGAGGAGGGGAAGGGGAAGAGAGAGGAGGAGAGAAGAACAGGCTGGCTACCTTCCCACTCATGGGAGACGTTGCGGACGCGGAGGACAGCCTGGCCCTGGCCAGACGTCAGGGACACCTGTGCCCCTGGCTGCAGGGGGATGGGCCTGGGGCTCCCTGTGTGCCGCCGCAGGAACCAGCTCAGGTTGGTGGTCTCCTGGCTCGTGAGGAGGGTCAGGTTCAGCGTGTGGCCGGGCGTCTGCAGCCAGGTGTTCAGGCTCAGGCTGCCCGGGACTGCAGGGGGAGGAGACGGGGGTCTGTGGCGGGACTAGGCTGTAACGCTTCCCCATCATTTGACTGACTGATTGATTGATTGATCCATTGTGTTGACAGTACTACAGATGTCTCCTATTTTCTCCCCTTTTGCCCGCCTCCACCCAACCCCTGCCTCACTCAGGCCTTCCCCATATTATTGTCCATATCCATGGGTGATGCATATACACATCTATGCTCTTTGGTTAAGCTCTTCCTGCCCCTGACCCCCTACTGGCTTCTCCATCTTCTGAAGCCCATCCCCCCTCACTCCCTCCCCACCTAGCCTTTTTAATTTTGCTTTGTTCCTGGGGGAGTGTGGCTGCTGCCTGGAAGACCCCATCTGTCATTGGGAGCCAAGCAGGGAACCTTGTTGGCCTGTGACTTCCCCTCTCCCAGCGAGGAAGCTCTCTCTCTCTCTCCTTGTCCGTTTGTCTGCAGAGCCCCGCTGATCATGAGCCTCGCTACTCAGGACCCCAGCTCGGGGCTCTGATCTGCTGTGACAGCTGGAGCCTTCTCCCACGGGGCGGGGGGGGGGAGGGGGAGGGGGGGCGGGACCGCTGGGCTTGGGCCGGCTGGCAGTCATGCAGAGTAAGGGAGGAAAAAGCACAGAGAAAAGTTTCTTTCACTTGGGCCCGTTGCTTTTCAAGTTCTCAACTCTCCTCACCAGGTGGCAGCAGCTGGCAGTACCCAGCTGCAGGAGGGCTGAAGACCAGACAGCCACAGGGCCGGTGGTTGAAGGCAGGATTGCAAAGCTGGTGTCGGGAGCAGATGCTGGCATTCCACTGGTATCCAGACAGGCAGCCACAATAGGTAAACCCATCCGGCTTGACATTACACTCTGCCACAGAGGGGAGGGGGAGGGGGAGGGGGAGGGGTCAGGCTGTCTGTGGAAGCCAGCACGACAGGAACCACACCTGCCTGGCGCCTGAGAGGCTCTGGGCTGGGTACGGGGTGGGGGTGGGGGGAGAATCCCCACGTCACAGGCTCCTCAGCCACACCCACCCACCCTGGGACTGCCTCCTCAGCCAGGCGGGGTGGAGAAGCATCAGGGGTGGGGTGGAGGAGTCCAGGCCCACCACTGTCTGTGCCTTGGGCCCCCCATTTAGAAGATGGAGTAGGAGAGGCAGGTCTGTCTGGTGGGAGGGGAGGGGGAAGCTAGGCCATGCAGACCCTCCAGGAAGTAGGAAGCATCTCAGGCCAGCTGGCTGCGGGAAGCTAGGCACCACCTTCCCTTCACTCTGAGCCCCTGGCCCTGCAGTGGAGGCAGTGAGAGGCAGGGGCGGTGACCTTCCCCTACCTGTGGTGAGGCTGAGCCCAGTGAGGTTTCTCGGGGGAGAGGAAGCGGAGGCAGGGGGCAGAGGCAGGAGCCTGGAGAGGGCTGCTGGCCAGATCCCATCGGAAAAGCCCAGCTGGACATAGACCGAGAGCAGGACTGATTCTGCAGGAGAACGGGGGCAGCTAGAGGAGAGGCACAAGGCCACGGCCCGCTTCCTTTTGCACCCCACACTGAGCTGGTCTCTGCCAAGAACCAGGAGCGGATCACACCTCCCAGAACCCGTCTAGCCACAGCCAGGACTCGGGGATATTAGCGCCTCATCTAGCTATGAAACATGCTGTATGTCACCTTCCCAACAACCCCCATTTAAACAAGAATGGTTTTCTACAGGCCTCACAGCTAGAGGGGCAGCATAGGGACCTACCTGACCAGCTCAGACACAGACCTCTCTCTCTGACCCCACTGCCGACCCTTCATGGCCTCTGCCAGGCCTCTCTCGCCTCATTCCCTGTTCCCCCTCCTCCTCCTCCTCTATCCACTCACCACCTGCTCCAGTCTCCTGGTCCAGCTGCTGCCCATATTCCCCTCCCGCCTGACTGGGTCCCTAGGACAGAGCGAAGAGGAGAGATGTCCTAGGAGAGGCTGACACCTCTCGGAGGGACACTTTCTTCTCCAGTGGCTCGGGGGCCAGCCCGGCCAATCTGGCAGGACACGGTGCCTCTGACGGTCCTCTTCTCTTTCCTGGAATTAAGCGGAACATTGGGAGGAGAAAGCAGGCGCTGGCAGGAGGTGCGAGGGATGTAGCCCCAGGGAGCTGCCAGGGCCGGAACCCAGGAACCAGGCACACCCCAGAGAGTCAACATGCTTTGCTTAATTTTTTCCTGAGTTTACCTGCCCCTCTAGGCTAATTGAAATGGCTGGGTCTGGGGCTGCAGGGGGAGGGCTGGGCAGAGCTGGCCCAGAGGCTGGGACTTCCACTCCCTCCACGGGGATTGCCACTGGGCTGAGCAGGGGCAGCATCCTCCCTCAGCCTCTGGTTCCTGTAAAGTATTCCTCACCACCTCCTGCTTTGCTCAAAATTTTATACATATGTGGATATCTACCTAAAAACAGAGATGGATAGAGACGAGGAGCCAGAGATAGAGACAGACAGAGCAAACAAAGATGAAAAAGTACGAATCCAGACTCGGCCGTCTTTCCGTCTCTCTCCTGTCCTCTATGCCAGTGGGTCCCAAATCTGGAAAGTTTTTCTTCTCGTTTTCAAAATTGTAAGCTTGACTGGAACAGCCTTTATCCAAAGCGGGCAGGCAGCACCACAGTTCACGGGGACTCAAATAAAGAAACGAAGCTACCCCCACACTCCAGAGTACAAGAATGAAGTCCCGGAGACCTGAGGACCAACCAGATCCCCAGCCCTTTTCCCTCCACCTGTCATTTCATCCCACACCTCTCTGCCTCTCACACCAGGGGTCCCCGTTGTTGCCTCTGGAGACTTTCCAGGGTCCTTTCCCCAGTCTTACTCACAGATTGGGATGCTCCCGCGACTGGTGGCCCCACAAGGGGGAGAGTCATGGCCAGGAGTAGCACGGGGGCAGCCGGACAGACCATGGCTCAGTGAAGCAGTCCTCGGGAGCCCTCCCTCTGCTGCATGATGCAAATTCCCCCTGAGGAGAGCTGGCCAGACAGTGTGCAGATGGGAAGGGAGGGAAGAGCGGAAGGGAGCCAGGGCTGACAGTGCAGAGGAAGTGCTGCAGCCCGTGACTGAGACAAATGGATGCCCAGGTCACTGTGGGGCCGGCTGGAGCCCCCATTCCCCCATGACAGGAGTCTGTCTAGATTCCCCTGGGGTCTGGGCCGAGGACTCGGTGAGCGGGAGAGGACTTAGGGGTCCCAGATCACAACCTGCAATGTATCGATAAGTCAAGTTCGGTCGTGCCTCCAAGGATCTGGGAGATCCGGGCTGTTCTGAAACGCTCAGGAAGCTGGACCAGGGAGCACAGAGTCGAGGTTAGAAAAGACAAACGTTAGAGCTGATTGTTATCCTCAAATAATTTCCAGATAGACTAGAAACTGAAGTGTAACAAAAACCTGGAAAAATACTAGGAAAAAGTATCAAGTAATTTCACAAAATGACTTTGAGGTGAAGAAGCTTTTTCTAAACCAGACACAAAACCCAGAAGCCAGAATGGGAATGAATTAGACTGTCTAACAAGATTTCAATTTGGGATGAAAAGGATGATAAGGTGGAAAGGCAAAAGACAGCAGATTTCTAGCATAATGATTACATAAGGGCTGATCTTATTTTTCAATTACAGTTGACATTCATTAGTGTCAGGTGTACAACAGAGTGCTTGGGCATTTATATAATTTATGAAGTGATCCCCCTGATAAATTTAGTACACACCTGGCACCATAAACAGTATTCTATATTCCTTATGCTGTACTTTATACCCATGTGTCTAGCTTTTAATTGCCAATTTGTATTTCTTAATCCCTTCACCTTTTTTACCCAGCCCCACTACCCCTCATCTGGCAATCTGTTCTCTGTATCTATGAGTCTGTTTCTGTTTTGTTTGTTTACTTTGTTTTTTAGATTCCACATATAAATCATATGGTATTTGATTTCTGTCTGACTTATTTTACTTACCACACAATCCTCTAGGTCCATCCATATTGTTACAATTTCATTTTTGCCCTAACCAGTTTGGCTCAGTGGATAGAGCATTGGCCTGAGGACTGAAGGGTCCCAGGTTTGATTCCGGTCAAGGGCATGTGCCTTGGTTGCGGGCACATCCCCAGTAGGGGGTGTGTAGGAGGCAACTGATCCATGTTTCTCTCTCATCGATGTTTCTGACTCTCTAGCTCTCTCCCCTCTTATCTGTAAAAAAATCAATAAAATATATTTAAAAAATTTTCATTCTTTTTCATAGCCGAGTAACATTCCTTTGTGTATATGCACCATTTCTTCTTATCCAATTGTTCACTGGTGGACACTTATGTTGCTCCATATCTTGGCTGTTGTAAATAATACTGCGATGAACAAAGGGATGTACATCTTTTTGAATTAGTGTTTTGGAATTCTTCCGATAAATACCCAGAAGTGAAATTGCTGAGTCACAAGGTAGCTCTATTTTTTAAGTTTTTGAAGAATATCTATAATGTTTACCTCAGTAGCTCTACCAATTTGTAATCCCACCAACAGTGCATGAGGGCTCCCTTTTCTCCACATCCTCACCAACACTTGTTTGTTGATTTATTGAAAGTTAGGCATTTTGACAGGTCTGAGGCACTATTTCATTGTGGTTTTAACTTATAGTTCTCTGATGATTAGTGATGTTGAGAATGTTTTAATATGTCTGTTGGCATCTATATGTCCTCTTCAGAGATGTGTCCATTCACTTCCTCTGCCCACTTCTTAATTGGATTGTTTGTTTTGGTGTTAAGTTGTATAAACTCTTTATATATTTTAGATATTAACCTCTTATCAGATGTATCATTGGTGAATATCTTCTCTCATTCAGTAGGTTGTCTTTTTGTTTTGTTCACGGTTTCCTTTGCTGTGCAAAAACTTTTTAGTTTGATGTAATCTCATTTGATTTTCTTTTGTTTCATTTGAAAGGGCTAATCTGCTGTCTTCCTGGTGTGTGGTTTTTATTTTACACAATAGAAGACAGAAAATAAGTAAAAAATAGGAACAGTTTACTGAAAAAATATATAAATAGTTTGATAAACATATAAAACATCCAACTTAAGATACAAAAATGTAACACTAGCCAGTTTGGCTCAGTAGCTAGAGTGTTGGCCTGTGGACTAAAAGGTCCCAGATTTGATTCTAGTCAAGGGCATATGTCCGGGTTTGGAGCTCAATCCCCAGTAAGGGGCGTGTAGGAGGCAGCCAATCAATTATTCTCTATCATCATTGATGTTTCTGTCTCTTTCTCCTTCCTTCCTCTCTGAAATCAACAAAAATCTTACCTAATAACAGACATGTAAATCGGCCATATCTCTGCTACGCCTACAGCCAATCAGAGGGAGTATGCAAATTAACTCAACAAAGATGAAGGGTCAATTTGCATATGCAGAGGCAGAACGCCTGGGAGGGGCAGGATGCCTGCTATGAGGTGGAGTGGGGGACAGTGGAGGGAGCTACTGGAGCAGTGCTCTGGACAGAAGCGAGGACTTGCCGATCCTGGGCGGGCTGGGAGCAGGGACTTGCCAGCTCTCAGCTGGCTGGGAGTGGAGCCAGGGGAAGGAAGGCCTATTCTTGCACAAATATCATGCAACGGCCTCTAGTATATTATAAAAAAGATATAAAATGCAAGTAATAAGAAAATATTGTCAGCTACCAATTATCAAAAGAAAATGTGGATAAGGATGTTCAAGGCAGAGTTGTTTGTGGAAGCAAATGAGTTATCTCCGTTTCAAAGAGATAGGTTAAGTAAATACAGAATTTCCAAACAGAGAACATTGGGGGAAGTAGCTGTAAGAGGCCTTAAGTAATATTTGTATTAAATGAATGAAACCCATCAAGACATTAACAGTGATTGTAACTAAATGGTAGGATTTATATCTTTTTCCACTTTCCTGTATTTTTCAATTTTGTGTTCCATAATGGGGAAAATCTTAATAAAAGCATCAGATTTTACAGTCTCGAGTTCTTTCTCATATATCGACCAAGTTCAGAGTCCTTCAGTTATGCCCAGGTGTCACAGTTGTCAGGAAGTACCCACAGGGATGAATCAGGGCTTAGGCCTAGGGTGGGGTTCAGACAAACAGGTACTTATTGCTGCCACCTACCTACTCCCAAGTCCATGGTCAACTGTAAGGCTACTGACCTTTGTCTCTCTACATACAGAATCATATTTGGAAACCAATAATTTCTTTCCCCTGCTGACAGCTTCTCTGAGCTCTGAGTTTCACCCTGGTCAAAGAAAGCCCCCTTTCTATTCTTCTCTGCTTTGATCCTCAAGCCATGTCAGCTGGGTCTTTGATAACAAACTTTTGCAATCCAGGCTTCTCTGATCTGTATCTGAACAAGTTATCTTAAAACTTCCTTTACTATGTAAACTATTAACAGGTTACTAACTAGGAAAGGTTGCTTAGACCTTTATCTCATATGAATCGTAACTTCTTATTTATGACATTAAGTTATTAGAACATTAAATGACAGATGGTTAGAGTGGGATGGGATTTTTGCTGAGATATCATCTACTTCAACTCTCACTTTACAGAAAAGGAAAAGGAGCCGGGAGGGGAAACTGGTCAAATATCACACAGCTCGTAAATGGCAGGACTAAAAGACTGAAGACCAGGCCTTCTGACTTTGAGTCTAAGGAATCTAGATGGAGAGAATTAAGATAGAGCAATTTAAATATAGAATAATAGAAAATTCTGGCTACAAAAATGGATTAAAAATAATATAAGATAGAATTTGATTCTCAAGGAAGGCAGTACTTCAAAAAAAGCTTTATGAAAAGTCACCTCATGAATACCTTACTTTATCTAGAAGTCCTTGCTTGAGCAAATGGGCCATTTGGAACACAGCTGAGACCTACAAGGAGCCAAACGCAACAGAGATATTGTATTGAAGGGTGTAGCTGGATCCATTAGGCAAGAAAAAGAACTAAAAGGCATCCAGATTAGAAAATAAAAGTAAAATGATCTTTAATCACAGATAACATGATCTTATATTTAGAACACCCTACGGAAACCACTCAAAAAACCATTAGTACTAATTAAAGTTCAGCAAATTTACAAGGATATAAGAGCAATAGGTAAAAGATCATATTGTATTAGTGAAAATTAATGAATAAGACCTGATTTAAAAAGGAGTCAGGGGAATGGAACAGACTGACGATTCTGAGAGGGAAAGCGGTGTGGGGGTGTATGGGCAGAGATTAAAGATATTATATTCATGTATGCATTGCCTATGGACACAGACAGGCTGGCGAGGGCCTGGGGTGGGGTGGGAACTGGATGGAGGGGAAAAAGAGGGACATCTGTAATAATATCAACAATAAAGATTAATTTTTTAAAAAAAGGAGTCAGGAAGCTAGGAGAGAGAACTCACACACGTGTCACTTAACACACACTACTGACCCCACAGCTGAATATACTTTGGTGCATTTGTCAATATATGATTTGGACACAGCGATCATGACAGATATGAAATATGGTACTTTGACAGTGCGCAGAGGAACAGAAAGTACATAGCTGTTTACCCAATTACAGTAACAGGTAATGAACTAATCACTGAGGAGACAAAGTTCTGATATAGAAAGTACTTGTTTAAATTGTTCGATGCAAAAAAGAGAAAAAGAAAAAAAATTTGTTTGATGCCATGAAATGCATGATCCGTGAAATATGTGACAAGAGGCACTTTATATCTCATCATAAAAAACGACACTTACGACATCGAAAATGTAAAGTGCTCTGCCTTTCTTCTCTCTGTCCAGCTCCTCGACTCAGGGTTCCCACCAGACTTGCAACCAGAGGAGCGACGGGCAGTGGCAGCTAACCCCGTGCACCTGTCTCCAGGGCCCCTTTTCTCTGATCTTCAGTGAGCCAAAGCAGCCCCTCCTCAGCACTTCCATTGCTTCTTCAGTCTAAGTTCTCAATAAAAAAAAAAAAAGATAAAGAAAAGACAAAAACTTAAAGAGGTGGTATAAAATGATTCAGATAGAGCAGTAAGATTTTCTGATCTCATATGACTTCGGCATATAACTCTAGTCCCAGAATGAGACCCCATACTCGCTGTCTGGGATAAACAGAAAACCCTGATTCAGCATTTTTGTTAAAGTATTTGCCCCAAAGCACAGCTTAAAGAAGTTGAAGAAACTCATGGAATTTCTGTTGCTATCTTTTGTTTTTTGATTTTTTAAAAAAAGTATGTTTTATTGATTTTTTACAGAGAGGAAGGGAGATAGTTAGAAACCATCAATGAGAGAGAAACATTGATCAGCTGCCTCCTGCACACTCCCTACTGGAGATGTGCCCGAAACCAATGTACATGCCCTTGACCGGAATTGAACCTGGGACCCTCCAGTCCGCTGGCCGATGCTCTATCCACCAAGCCAAACCAGTTAGGGCTCGGTTGCTATCTTTGATTCCTACAAGATTTGGGGAAGACCAGGAGATTAGAACAGAATTTTTTTCTTCTAGTTAAAATAATTTCAAATCCTCTAAACCAGGGACCTATCTGATTTTAATGTATAATTCAGGCTATCACAATCTTAATAAGCTTAAGTATCTGTTAAGTAACACCCCTATCTGTGTAGACTCACCTATTAAAATAATTTTATAATTCTGAAGGCGTAAGGTAGCTTAGCTAAGCATGAAGTCCTGAAAATATATAGGACAAGATGACTGCTTTGAGTATGAAAAATGTGAGATATCTTATACAAATCATAAAAGACTACAAAATGGTAATGTTATTCCAAGGAAGAAGAATGATTTTTTTTTTTCCCCTCAATGAGCAAAGAACTACAGGCTCAGGTTCGAGAAAGGGTAACTAATGGAAACGCTGGAGTCAGCCAGCTGGAGATCAAAATCAGCGTCATTACTGGAAAGCTGGGTAGGAGACGGTGGTTTAAATCTCAGTCAGATGCCCCTCCCAGTCATTCCACCCTGAACTGAATTTACTTACCCAGACTGACCCAGCGGGCCATCTCCAGACATCCCTTTTGGGGAAGGGTGAGCCTACAATGACCCCGGAGGATTGGCCCCTTCAATAGAGGGAGCACCCAGAGTTCATTCTCCTTGTCTTCCCTATCAGATAAGTCACATTTTGCTTGGGGAAAAGGGAGAGGGAATAAAGACTCTATTGCTCTGGGGAGCAGAAGTTCCCTCCCCTCTGTGGAAGGGAGAAAAGAAAGAGGAATAAGCATTCCTAGCTAACACCATGCAATAGTGATTACAACAAAACTTAATATTCTAGTGAGAAAGCAGAAAAAACATCATTTAACTATAGGCAAAATATATAAATAGGTAGATTTTATAAAATTAGTAAACCTAGAAGATATTTCTGAACACCTTGTTAGAATCCCTACAAAAGTATGTGTCAAGGGCAAAAAATAGTAGGTATGTGTACTGAAACCTGCTCTTTCTGTTATGTTCCACTTACTTTCTTCCCCCACACCCCACACACACTTATTTTCTGACTCACTTCCTAGAAACTGTCCTTTCCCCATAATTACAGTTTCCTGTGGAAATCGTTTTATACAGGTTACCCAGCCCCTGAATGCAGCAATTTTGTAACTGGGACCTAGTGAAAGCCCGAAGTTGGACCCACAACATATAAAACTCAGCAGCTATTGTTTTCTGTCATGAAGATGGAGAAATGGTCTGAGCTCAAAGGAAAAGTGAAGCTAAAGTGTGGACAGAAACAGAAACAAACGTGAAGGGAATCCCTTGTTTTAACTTTACTTTATTCCTGATGCTCATTCGCACCTCCTGATCTTGAATTCCATCAGAGAGCCCAGTTTCTTTTCATCATTTCCCTTTTTGCTTGAGAGAGTGAGACCATGTGTCTGTTATTTGCAGCTAAAGAAATGTGTGTTGGCACATGCTCAGAAAAGCCAAGGAAGCTGTGATGGTGGAAAAGTGGTCATTATTTAAGATATGGGATTAAAGGGCCTCATGTGATTCAAGACAACCACTTCATCTTCCAAGACTTCAGTTTTCATGTCAGTAAAATGAAGGAGTTAAATTAGATGGCCTTTGTAGTATTTTGCAAATATTGTTTCACTTCCTTCTGGCATTCACGGTTTCTTTTCTTTTTTTAAAATATATTTTATTGATTTTTTACAGAGCGGAAGGGAGAGGGATAGAAAGTCAGAAACATCGATGAGAGAGAGACATCGATCAGCTGCCTCTTGCACACCCCCTACTGGGGATGTGCCCGCAGCCAAGGTACATGCCCTTGCCGGAATTGAACCCGGGACCCTTCAGTCCGCAGTCCGACGCTCTATCCACTGAGCCAAACCGGTCTCGGCCACGGTTTCTTTTCTTTAAAGAATTATAGGTCTAACTTTATTATACTAGAGGCCTGGTGCACGAATTCATACACAAGTGGGGTCCCTCAGCTTGGCCTGTGGGATCGTGCCAAAGCTGGCTCTCCGACATCCCCCAAGGGGTCCCAGATTGTGAGAGAGCACAGGCCAGGCCAAGGGACCCCATCGTGCATGGATTGGGGCTGGGGAGGGATGCAGGAGGTTGACCAGCTGGGGAGAGACCGCAGGAGGGCTCAAGAGTATGTCCAGCCTGTTTTGCTCAGTCCTGTTGACTGGATCCCAGCAGTAAGCTAACCTACCAGTTGGAGAGTCTGCCCCCTGGTGATCAGTCATGTCATAGTGAGCGGTTGAGTGGCCTTAGCATATCGTAGCATATTATGCTTTGATTGTTTGAACAGCCAACTGGCCACTTAGCATATTAGTCTTTTATTATATAGGATTTCCTCTGAAATTTACCAAATTTAATATCCTTGGATTTCTCTCCTTGTAGGCATATATTCAAGAAAGTGCTACATATATATTCCATGAAATACGTATAAAAATGCTCTTATGAGGCATCAAAACATGATTTTTGAAATGACCATCAAGAGGAGAATGAATGAATTCACTCTGTCCATACATGTGTAGGTGCAATGAAACAGTCAAGAATACAGTAATAAAGGCTGACCATGAGTGCAAGATGATGAATTCCTGCAATTTCTGGAAGGAAGTTACCCGTGAAGAGAAGGTTCCTATAGTTCCAACATCATGTCCCTGGACAAGGTGCTCTGAGCAGAGTTCAGGAATGGGAAAATTCCTCCTGAGAGAATTCCATGGCCACACCCCTTGGTTTCTCTTCTAGGTTTCTGGCTCCTCTTTCTCCTCTTTTCTTTCCCAGGTAAGATCAGTCTTATTTTATTATTATTATTGTTAATCCTCACCTGAGAATATTTTTCTATTGAATTTTATTTATTTATTTATTTATTTATTTATTTATTTATTTATTTATTTATTATTTTTTTCATGCAAACAGCAAAGGGTTTATTCACCAAGCATGCTGGGGCTCACAGCATACCCTGAAGTCAGAGTAGAGGCTGAGAGCCTATTGAATTTTAGAGAGAGTAGAAGGGAGGGGGAGAAACACTGATGTGCCCTTGACTGGAATTGAACCGAGGCCCCTTCAGCCCACAGGCTGATGCTCTATCAACTGAGCCAACCCGGCTTTGGTGAGGTCAGTCTCGGCAAGCCCAGCTCGGGGGGAAAGGCAGGGGTGGTGATTTGACCATCCAGAGAGATCCTCGAGCCCCAGGAGCGAACAGGGGCTGTGCGCCTGTGACGCCAGGTCTGAAAAAAGAAAATCCGAGATTCACTCTGGCACACGTGCCTGGCTTTCATGGTTTCTGATGCAAAACCCACAGACATTTGATTCATTTCCTCCCTGTAACGAATGTATTATTTATCCTTGACTGCTTTCAAGATTTTTAAAAAGTCTTTATCTTTAGCAGTTACGATGTGTCTAAGCTGGGCATTCTTCAGACTCATCTTGTTTTGGATTCACTGAGCTTTTTCTACAGCTTATGTTTCCCCTCAAATGTGAGCATTTCAGCCATTATCTTTTCAAACATTTTTTTCCTGCCCCATATTCCTTCTCTTCTCTTTCTTGGGCTCAAATGACACAAATTTTAGGCTTTTTGGTGTTTTCCCATAGACACCCCCACCATGACTTTGTTTAGTTTTTCAACCTTTTTTTCTCCCTCTTGTGAACAACAGATGTTCAGTTAAGGGTTTGAGATGGGAGATTATCTTAGTGGGCCCAGTATAATCACTGAGTCCTTATAAAAGGTAGACAGGAATGAGAGACCAAAAAAAAAAAAAAAAGGAGATCTACAACAGAGATTGAAGTGATGGGCTTTGAAGATGGAGGAAGGGACCATGAGCCAAGGAATGCAGGAGCTGAAAAAGGCAAGGAGGAGGATTCTTCCCTGGAGTCTTCCAGAAAAATGTCATGACGCTGACATCTTGATCTTAACTCTGTAAGTTTTATTTCAGACTTCAGACCCTCAAACAGTAAAATACTACATTTGTTTTGTGTTAAGCCACATTATTTGTGGTAATTTGTTACAGCAGCAATAGAAAATTAATTCAGAGCCCATGCAGTAGTCTAAAAAGGTTGGGTTATTGTATTTTTCAGTTCTAATACTTTTATTCAGTTCTTTATATTTTCTATTTCATCACTGTAACTTTTCATTAATTTAAAGAGTGTTCATACTTACCAATGACATTTTTAGAATAGTTGCTTTAATGTCTTTTTCTGATAAATTCTAGCATCTGTGGCATTTGAGCATTGGTGTTTGCTGATTTATTTTTTTCACATGTAAGTTGAGATTTCCTGATTCTTCATATGCAAAGTAATTTTGAATTGTATCCTGGACATATGAGACCATGGATGTGGTTTAAACCTTATGGAAAATGTTGGTATTTTTGTGTTAGGAGGCAACTGACTTGTTTTAGTTCAGGTGACAAGTTCGGACCAACCCGCTGTGGATTGTTTCAACACGAGTTCCCTCTTCAGGTTTTTGCAGTGCTATTCAGATCTATTGCATATATGTGCCACCCAGTGGCCAGTCTGGGGCCAGGGGATGACCTATTTCTTAGAGCAGTTCTAAGTCTACGGAATGCTGTTTAGGGTCAGATCCATGCATGTGCACCTGGGAGATGATCTTGAGAATTCATGAAACTCGATGGGCTCATCCTCCTCAACTCTTCTCTCAATTTACTCAAGTTTACCTGAAATAATACTCTAGTCAAAGCAGCACTTGTGGTATTCTTTCTGCTGTTAATGAGCAGACGAACTCCTTCTCAAATGGCACTGCTCATTCAGCAAAATGACAGAATGTCTGTGTCCTGTAAACTCTGGAACATGGTGAGATTCTATTTTGTCTCCATCACAGTAGAACAAAGCTTATGAGGTTTGTCCTAACCCTTCTCTGGTCTGTGGCAATGTCCTTAACCGCTAGCCAGCATTTCACAGTCTTTTTCATCTTAGCTGTGAAATATGGCAATGCTTGAGATAATTCTTTGCATCAGTGGGTATTCCATTTCAAAGTCCAAGCAGCTCAACCCTCCACAGAAACAGTGATGAAACCCTTCAGCTGCAGAAACTCTGGACCTTTTGAAAATACACAGATATTGGAATGAACTTTCATGAAGCCATGTGAATCCTGATCCAAATGATTTTTGAACTGATATGTTTCTGCCAAAAGCAATGATTGCTACAAATTACCCTATTTTTACTGGCCACATTCTTTTAACTTGAATTCAGCTTTAATCTTGAAAAAAGAAATGGTCTCACTTCTGGGTTCACCTTTAACGTAAGAGCATAAGAATCAGAGGAGTGGTTGGGGGCTTGTTGTCCAGCTCGGCACCCTAAGATATGGGCTCGAGGAGATGTGTTCCTGAGAGGTACAGGGTTTGACACATGGGCATTCCCTAAAGTGGAACTATTTCTATGATTAGGTATTTCAGACATTCCCACCTGATAATAAGTTGTTGACGTTAAAGATGACATTTGCTAAAAGCTAAACAATTGTTTATGATCATTCATTAATGTGGTTTTCTGACTTTTCATACAAAACATTTAAAAATATTTTTTATTGATTTCAGAGAGGAAGAGAGAGGGAGAAAGAGAGAAATATCAATGATGAGAATCATCCATCAGCTGCCGGAGGCACGTCCGCTAGTGGGGATCAAGTCACCACCTGGGGATGTGTCCTAACCAGAGTCAAATCATGACCTCCTTGTTTACAGGTCGAGGTTCAACCACTGAGTCATGTCGGCCTGGCTAAAACACCGTTCTTTTATTCCAAGTGGGTAGAATTCTTATAATCAATAGTTAGTACATGCTTTTGAAAACACTTCTCTAAATGCATTACAGAAGAGCTAAATTCTCAAGTATTCTTAGGACACTCATGGGCAGATACTCCTTTTTAAAATATCCTTTACAGGATAAAACCCAGCCTCCTCAAATCTAATTGGTGTAATGAGATAGCTAGAAGCCATTTGATGGGTTACAATTGCCAACGGGAAGTGAATTGATCACATAATAAAAATGAGGGTGGACAGCATCCTCTCCCTTTAGCTCTGGGATAGAATTAGTTTGGACCTTTCTTTCAGAACTAAAGGATAAATCTGCCCATTGAGGAGTTTGCATTCAATTAAGATCCCAGTGAATTTAGACAACAACAGAATACCTACATTAAAAATATAAAAGCAAGCAAATAAACAACTTATAAAAAATAAAAATGGCTTTGATTTTAAGTTATCACAGCAATGCAGGCTTGTTGGAGAAAAAAAAAAAGAGAACAATTGAGAAATGTGTAACTGAAAAACATATGACTGACTTCCTTTTTGGTCATAAAACAAACCAAGTTATATACGTACTTTCCTTCTGACTGTTTACTTAAAAGGTGTTACATTCCCTGCCCTTATTTTTAAAAATGAAATGAGTACAACTTTTCATGTTGCTCTCTCACACAAAAAAGAAATATACAAGAAAGTTGTGATTTTTCCCCCTTGAATGTGGTTCTTCAGATTGGTTTTTCTTCAGAGTCTGTGAATTAAAAAAAATTTTTTCAGAAAGGAAATTTATTAAAGAATGGTCCAAGAATTGGAAATGATCTTACTGTTAATCAGTAGTAGAATGGATAAACACACTGTAGATAGTTTTATAATATACTACCATACTTTAAAACCATCCAGAAATTAAAATGAATGAACTAGATCTATATGTATCAACAGGGATCAACCTAAAACAATGTTAACTGTAAAAAAATGTTGCAAGAGTTTAGGAACAGTGGGATACTATTTAAGTACACACACACACACACACACACACACACACACACACACACAAAAGCACAAGATAATACTATATTGCATCTGGATATGAACATATGTAATAAAAGTAAAAAACGTGGTAAGAACAATAAACAACTTCAAGATAGTGTTAACTTGGGGAACAAAAAGGAAAGGAAGGTGACGAGTTGATGCATAAAAAAAAACCACACACAACTCTGAAACACAATGGCAAAAGAATAACATCTGTTAATTCCCGGTGGTGCATTATGGATACGAGTATATTACTTTTTATATATTATAGTTAAAGTGGGTAATGATGGTGATGGCAATGAACAGAGGGAACAGAGACCCTTTCTTGGAATTGACTGTTAGGAGAGCATTGATTCATCCTTATGTTTTTTCCTGTTAAAAGATAACTTTCTGGCCGAAACCGGTTTGGCTCAGTGGATTGAGCGTCGGACTGTGGACTGAAAGGTCCCAGGTTCGATTCCAGTCAAGGGCATGTACCTTGGCTGCGGGCACATCCCCAGTATGGGGTGTGCAAGAGGCAGCTGATTGATGTTTCTCTCTCATCGATGTTTCTAACTTTCTATCCCTCTCTCTTCCTCTCTGTAAAAAGCAATAAAATATATATTTTTTAAAAGTAACTTTCTGGATACAATATACAATATGTCTATTATATTATAACTAGGGGCCCGGTGCATGAAATTTGTGCACTACGGGTGGGTGGTCCCTCAACCCAACCTGCCCCCTCTCACATACTGGGAGCCCTCAGGGGATGTCCAACTGATGGCTCACCCCCAGCCTGCCCAAGGCCTAAAGCCAAGGCTTAGGCCTTGGGCACCCAGCCATCGCCCTGCTCAGCTTAGCCCTGGCTGCCTGCGACCACCTGGCCCCTGGGGGCTGGATGCTTGCCACCACTTCCGCTCACAGCTCCTCGGGCCGGACACTCCCTGCTGCCACCACCACCACCACCACCGCCTCCGCAGCTTCCCCTCACAGCGCCCGGGGGCTGGGCACTCACTGCCACTGTTGTTTCATCTCCACCCCTGGCCCAGTGCTCATGCCACTTGGCCCTGCCCCCACTCCTGATTGGCTGGTAGCATAGCCGATCAGGAGCAAAGGTACAGTCAAATTTGTATGTTTCTCTTTTATTATATAGGATATGTATATTATATTGTTTACAGATACCGTCTTTTTTTCTAATTTGAATCATTTTAATATTTAAAAAAAAGTGCTGATTATTTTTTCTATTATTTTTCTTTAGCCATTTTTAGCACACATACACAGGTCTAACAGCCAAAATGCAGAGGAAATGAGCTCCTGCCCTGTTCCCCCCAGTCCCACCCTGTGGCTGACACTGCTGTGGGCCCCTCGTCCTCTCCAACACATGCACTGTGGCTGCTTTACCCCATAGCTGTCATGCGTTTGCTCAGTTTCACATCATGTGCATGTCCCTCCCCAACATCTCCATTAAAATAAAAACCAAACCGTTGTTAACAGTCCGAATACATCTCTCTCAATGGCAACAGTTCCTACCCTGTAATGAGAGCCTGAGGGGGGTGGGCCTTCTGAAAGCTGTGCATTAAAAAAATATGTATTTTTATTGATTTCAGAGAGGAAAGGAGGGGGAGAGAGAAACATCAATGATGAGAGAGAATCCCTGATGGGCTGCCTCCTGCATGCCCCACACTGGGGATTGAGTCTGCAACCCGGGCCTGTGCCCTGCTTGGGAATCAAACTGTGACCTGATGGTTCACAGGTCAATGCTCACCCACCGAGCCACGCCGGCTGGGCGGGCTGGGCATTTTTTAAGCCACCAAGGAGAAGGAGTCAAAAGTAGCTCTGGCTCTCTCTGGGAACATCTCTGCCAGACTCCATGGTCTGTCCTACAGGATCTCATGTAATTCCTGTCATTCTCTTCCACTCCTCCGTCTTTTTGGTCACCTTTTGTGAGCAGCTCCTCCTCAGAGCTGGGCAGGGGCAGCACTGGATTGGCTGTTAGGGGCCCCAGCCACAAAGATGTCTTCTTTCACGAGGTAATTCTCTCTTCCAATGTACGCTTAGGCCTTCATTTCTAAAAGAAAAGTTTTTTACTTCTAGCACGTACAAAATTTAAAGCACTTATACAAGAGATGGGGTCTAAAAATAGCCTTGTTTTTTAGCTGATTAGGTTCAGGATACTCACTACGGAGTGTTGGCCTGCAGACCAAAGGGTCCGGGTTTGATTCTGATGAAGGGCATATACCTTGGTGCAGGCTCCTCCCCGGCACCCCCCCCCCCACCTTGGTCAGGAGGCAACCAATCAATGTGTTTCCCTCACGTCATTATTTCTCCTGTCTTTCCCTCTCTCTTCTACTCTCCCTAAAAATCAGTGGAAAAATATCATCGCGTGAGGATTAACAAAAATAAATAAATAAAAGTTAAAAAAAAAATACCTGCCTGTAAAACATGCTTTATCCTACTTTATTCTTCTTTGGCTTTTACCTATATTCTTATTTGCAAGCCTTATTTCTATGTAGCAATTTGGGTTCTATAGTCCCTCTTAATGCCTTCATTCTTTATTTTGAATTTCACTTTCTGCTGAATACCTGCCTACTGGATTCAAGAGGGGACTGGCTGGTGGCTACCTCCAGGGATTACTTCTCAAATGACCCCTTTAGCCTTTCCTATTCCTATTCTCATGTCAAACCAGAAAGAAATCCAATATGAGTAACTTGCTGACGTTTACATCAGGTATTATATCTTTACTTTGTAAGACTCTCATACTTTAGAAGGGAAGACATGCAGAATAATGTATTTGGCATATATTGAGCCCCCAAGAGGAATCTGTTGAGTGAATGAATGTAAGGAACACAAGAGATGGCAAGATAATTACCCTTCTTTCAGCTCAGAGATGTGGCTCCTTCCCGTCTGAATTTGTAAGCCCCGCCACACAGCCCTCCCCTGAGCTTGTCAAGTTTAGTATGGGGCCCCTTTTTTGTCCAGTTATCACTAAGCCCAATGAATGAAAACGGTACTATGTGAGGACCTGCTGGACTAATGTAGGACTTTTCCTGAAAGCAAAACGTACTAATTGGAACTTTTGAGAAGTGGGGCATACCTGTAACAATCCTAGGTTAGGTTATCTGAATTTTGGTTGTGTTACTATTCTTCAGTGTTATTGGATTGGTGCACTAGCCGTCGATCGGGTTTTCTTTCTCTAATTAACTGGCTCCAGTGATGTAAACACACTTCTTTCAAGCGTACGTGAGGAGCCCTGAGACTCAGAGCGCAGCTTTCTTTCTGCTCGGGAGCCATTACCTTTCTGGACGGGACACTTTGGTAGAGCAGGGCGGCGAGGCGGCCCAAGGTTCACACGCTCACCTGCGGGCTTTTGTCTCCAGTCCCTTTAGCGACTGCAAGAGGCCTGTCACCAGTTTCTCTACGTCAAGTTACCCCTTCCCCGCCCCCCCCCCCCCACCAAAAAAAAAATGCCAGGAGCTGGAAGCGCGCCAGCCACCATCCTTTTTCTGGTTTTACTTCTGCTCTTTTACGACTTGGGGGAACAAAACCCTTTCCCCTGAGATACGGCTGAACTAGCTCGCACGCAATCACTCCATCCGGAAGACTGAAAAGGTAGCCCAAAGCTTCACGCAGGCTGGGCTGCCACCTTCGCCGCCTTTAACCACGGGCGAGGGGCAAAGCCCCTTGGGATGTGACCTTTCACCTCCCCTCTCTCAACTCAGCTCACCTATTTTGACGCCAGCGAATGAAGTGATGAGGAGATCTGGTAGGCGGGGCTTAGTGTTACGATCTTCACGATGATTGGACCTCCACGGTGTGAGGGGCGGGCCGCGTGAGCCGGCTGGCAACCTGCCCTCGGTGGGCGGGGAGAAGTGGGGACTGCGCTTGCGTGCCGGGAGGTGGCAGAGTGGCCGAGACGGATACGCATGCGTGGTGGGCGGAGCCCGGCTCTTGCCACCGCTATTACCAGCCCAGCGCTTCCCGTACCTTCCTGGCTGGGGCTGGTGCCTTCACCCTGCGTTGTGAGGAGTCGCTGCCGCAGTGCGAGTGGCCGCTCAGCGTTGGGGTCGCCATGGTTGGTTACGAATACGTGAGCCCGGAGCAGCTGGCCGGCTTTGATAAATACAAGGTAGCGCTGGCCCCGCGGGCACTGTTCCTACCCGTCCTGGCCTCTCCCAGGCGGCGGAGGATCGGCACGGTCCGTGTCACCTTGTGCCGCGTGGCCCAGGGCGGGGTGGCTGGCGGGCGTTTCTCGGGGTGTCCCGTGGAGTCCTGGGGGCTTTGGGGTCGGCCTGCGTGGGGCCACGCTAGGCTCGCCGCCCCGACTCGGCACCCTCCGGGATCGCCCCTGCCTTCGGAGACCGCTGGATGAGAGGAGACCCAAAGGATTGCCTTCGCTTCTTTACTTCATTATTTCTTAGCCCCCTGGGAAGCGATGCCGTCTGTGGGGACCTTAATTGTCTTGGTTTTAATGACGTTTCTGCCCGCCTTTTCTGGGATACAACTTCGGAGATGGGGATGATCATGTGGCAGATAGGCCGGGGAGGGAGTGACGGAGGCCGTGCTGCAGAGGCTGGGGCGCCCGGGCTGCGGACGGAGTCGATGCACACAGGAAGGAACCGGGTGGGGAAGAGCGGGCTTTGCCGTACGTGTAAACCTGAAACCAAGCCTGATACCCAGATCCGCGGCAATTTGTTTAGTTGGCTTTGGGCCAAATGATGTGTCTACCGTGCACAATGATTATAAGAATTTGGAAAGCTCCTGGCACCTAATGGGCCTCGAGTAAATGGTTACGTTCCCCTCCACATCTGGTTCATGGTCATTGCTCCTTACCGGTGAATGACTCCGCTGTCCGTACTCTGTCCGTCTGGAGTGAAACCTGGCAGTGACCTTTCATCCTGAGCCCTCCACCCCACCCACCAGCCAGCGAGTCACCAGATGTCCTTTCATTTTTTAGGCTGCACTGGAAAACCAGTTCCCTTACCACACTCCCCACAAACGCTTTAAGTAATGTGTTTCTTTGTTTATTTAGTAGTAATGTTTTTATTTTAGAATAATTTTAGAATATTTTACTAGGATTTTTCAGAAAAACTGTGAAGATAGGACAGAGTTCCTGTATTCTACACCCAGTTTTCCTTATTACTCACCTTCTACATTGGTATGGTACATTTGTCACAATCAATAAACCATATTTATACATTACTAACTGAAGCCCACACGTTATTCAGACTTTCTTAGTTTTTTAACCAATGCCCCCCCCCCCCCCTTTTTTTGTTCTAGGGTCTCATCTAGGACACCACATCACATTTAATTTTCCTGTCTCCTCAGGCTCCTCTTGGCTACACACAGTTCCTCAGACTTTTGTCTTTCGCAGCCTTGATAGTTTTGAGAAGGTCTGGTCAGGTGTTTCATGGAATGCCCCTCAGTTGGGACTTGCCTGATGTTTTTCTCGTGGTTAGGTGAGGGTTATGAGTTTTGGGGAGGAAGGCTCATTGTATCGAATGAAGAGGATATGCTGTTAGCCCTGGCTGGATAGTTCATTTAGGGTGTTCGGATAATGCCAGGGTTGTGGGTTCAATCCCTGGTCAGGGCACAAACTATAAGAATCAACTAGTGAATGCATAAATAAGTGGGACAAGTCGATGTCTCTCTCTCTCTCTCTCTCTCTCTCTCTCTCTCTCTCTCCTCTCCCTTCCCCCCTCCCCTCCCTTTCTCTCTACCCCTCCCCTTCCCACTCCCTCCTTCCCTCTCTCTAAAATAAATAGGTTTAAAAAGTACATGCTGTCACCATGACTTCATGACTTATCCCTGTTGATACTGACGTTGACCACCTGGCTCAGTGTGTGTTAGGCTCCTCCTAACGTGATTGTCTTTGGAAGGCACTTACTGTGCACAGCCCACGCTCTCCGAACGGAGAGTTATGTTCTACCCCTTGAGGGCCGAGAAAAATTTATTTGGAATTGTGCCTGGAGGATCTGTCTTCCCAATGAATATTTATTTATTCAATCATTAATTTATATTAGTGTGAATTCATGGGTATTTAGTTTATACTTTGGGTTATAATCCAATACTACTTTATTTTGTTGCCCATCTATATTCACTTTACCCTTCCAATTCTTTTTCTGTTTCATAGTGATCTGTAAGAAAAAGGCATCTAGTCACAGCATTTCTTTGCTTAAAACCCTCCACTGTCTTTCCATTGCTCTTGGAATGAAGTCTAAAAATTCATAACATGATTTCCATGATTCTGAAGAGTCTATGTCCAGCTTTACATCATGCCACTCATTGCCCCTCCCAGACGCACGGAATAGGGCCTCCCTGCCCCTCCCCCCACCCACACACACCTTTTCTCCAGATCTTTAACGTCGTTATGTCTGCCAGGAATGTAGCTTCCTGCCCTATTTATGTTCATCTTCATATCTTAAGTGTTAATTCTTCAGAGAAGCATTCCTTAATTATTGCTTCCCCTTAACTGTGCTTGATACCGTCTGCTTCCTTACGGAATTGGCTATTGGGTGTGTCTGCCCACTAGAATGTAAAGCCCAAGTAGTTAGACTTGTCTTATGGACCACCGTGACCTGGGTACTGTGCCAGTGTGCTTAGGGGGCACCCAGTAAACACTTGTGGAATGAATGAATAATGAAAAAGTCATAATGGATTGTGTCTAACTGGAATGGGGAATACTGTAAGGGACCTCAGAAGGTTACATGGTATATTCCCTTTGGCCTTCATGCAATATAGTGCCATTACTACTTTGAACTGCGATACTGCTGAATTGTCTTAAAATTTTAAGTAAAAAGTTCCAGAGCCTTGGTAACCCAGGCCGGGTTTTCCAGTTTTCATTAATGGGTGTTATTAACCCAGATAACCTCCTGTTTCCTTTAAGCTGTACTCCCTTCCTGTTATCTGCTTTTCATTGTAAATATTGACATGTGAAACTTTTTCTTCTTTACTAGGATCTATCTTTCTCGGTCAGTGCCCGTAGAAGAGCTGTCTCATTTGCAGCAGTGTCTTCATCAGGGACTCTGTCTTTTCTTTTCTTTCTTTTAAAAAAAAAAAAATACATTTTATTGATTTCTCACAGAGAGGAAGGGAGAGGGATAGAAAGTCAGAAACATCAATGGAGACAAACATTGACCAGCTGCCTCTTGCACACCTCCCACTGGGGATGTGCCCGCAACCAAGGTACGTGCCCGCAACCAAGGTACATGCCCTTGACCGGAATCGAACCTGGGACCCTTCAGTCTGCAGGCCGACGCTCTAGCCACTGAGCCAAACCGGTTCGGCAGACTCTGTCTTTTCTTATAAGCAGTCTTCTCTAGATTGATATTTTCCACTAAATAGGGTCCGCATGTGCAGAAAATTTTAGTGTGCTCCTCTGTTCCTATTTCCCCCCCCTCCCTTATCTGACTCACTTCCTGAGCCTGACAGCAGATTTCCTGTCATCCTGGAAAACAAAGGTCAATTAAGCAAGCATCCAATGTTTACTAAAATGTAGTTTGCTAGTGTTATTTTATTTATAATGAGGCTTCTTTTATAAAAAGGGGAAGACATAAATTTATTTCTTCTAATGGAGGGTTCTTTACTCAGTACTGTATTCATTTTGTTCTATCTTTAAGTATATATATATATATATATATATATATATATATATATATATACTTAAAATGTATTTTATTGATTTTTTACAGAGAGGAAGGGAAATGGATCGAAAGTTAGAAACATCGATGAGAGAGAAACATCGATCAGCTGCCTCTTGCACACCCCCTACTGGGGATGTGCCCACAACCAAGGTACATGTCCTTGACCGGAATCGAACCTGGGACCTTTCAGTCTGCAGGCCGACGCTTTGTCCACTGAGCCAAACCTATTTGGGCTTTAAGTATATTTTTATTGATTTTAGAGAGGAAGGGAAAGAAAGAGAGAGAGAGAAAAACATCATTGATGAGAGAGAATTATTGGTCGGCTGCCTCCTACAGGTGCCCCCTGGGGATTGAGCTGGCATCTGGGGCACGTGCCCTTGACCGGAATCGAGCCTGGAACCCTTCAGTCCACAGGCCGATGTTCTCTCCGCTGAGCGCAGCCGGCTCGGGCAGTGGTACTGTGTTCATTTTAAAAAGCATGGGCCCCGTGTCCAAAGGGGACGCGTGTGGTCATTACTGGAATGTGAGCCACGCCAGAGACCTTTAGCTCCTGAAGGCCACACATTCCCGTCGTGTGGCCTCTGATAGTAAGTCACTTACGAGTGCTCGCTGAATGAAAGCAGCTTTACCCAGAAATGGGTCAAGACTCGAAATACTCAAAAGAGATTTTATTCCCTGATGTGGCCCTGTATACTACAGCAAAGAGATGTAGAGAAAAATTGATACTATAAAAGCCGCTGGTGGAAAATTACGTTTAAAGTAGTTTCATGTGTCTTCCCTGGAGGTGCATCTGAGCTACAGCTGGAAGCCTCGCAGTCACTCAGAATAACCGCTGAAAGGCGTGCACATGCTGAGTGGCATTGGGTTTCTGGAATTTGCTGTACCATTCATTTTCAGTACAGAAGAAAGCATGGATGCATCCTGTGTTAGATATCCTCTTCACACTGTGTTCTCTGCTGTGTTACCACAGATTTATTAAGCAGTTAAATCATTAGTGTCTGCCTTGTCGTTTAGGATATGCGCTCTGGGGAGGGCAGGGCCTGTAGCTGTCTCCTTCAACATGCCCAAGGTCTAGCCCATGAACAGAAGGGGCTCTCAACATATTTATTGAAGGAATGGAAGTGTAAAGGAATAGAAGCCATTGCTGAAGCTGGTAAAAGGGAGCCGTGCATCTCCTTGCTATCGGAAGGAGATTGTTGTATTTTGAATGTGTAAATGTCAGGGTGTTCCTGGGGAGACGAGGAGACCTCAATTCTTGTCTTCTTGAAGGAAAGATTTCAGTCAGAAGACAAAGTGTAGCAAAGCAAGCCAGGATTTATTGGCTGCAGCAAAAAATATACTCAGGGCAGTGAAACAAGGAAGGGCATAACGGGTGGGGAGCCTTTTTTTCTGCTGAGGGCCATTGGATATTTGTAACATCATTCACGGGCCACACACCATTATCAGCCTGAAAATTAGCCTGCTCTGTTTGGTCAGACGTTTAATTAACTCACCCCCAGTGTCTTGGCAGGGACAAACGATCTCTAGAGCCTTATGTGGCCCGAGGGCCCAGGGATCTGAGGTTCCCCACCCTGGAGAAAAGTAACTGCCCGCTCCCTGGTTCCTTCATCTTGAGCTTATTGATCTCTCCCTTGCTGGTGGGAATCTTAAGGGAGGTGTCAGGGGAGCATGTTCATCAGCTTTCCAAGTGTGTGCTCTCAGGGTCATGGTCTCCACTGATTGGTCATCACCAGGCCAGGGGGTCATTAGTTAATACGACTGGCTCTGAGGCAGCCATTGTGCAACTTGTCTGGTTTTTCTGGGCCTGGAGCTGAAATACAACTGAAGCCTAGTATATTCTTTTTTTAAAAATATATTTTATTGATTTTTTTACAGAGCGGAAGGGAGAGGGATAGAAAGTCAGAAACATCGATCAGCTGCCTCTTGCACCCCCCCTACTGGGGATGTGCCCGCAGCCAAGATACATGCCCTTGACTGGAATCGAACCCGGGACTTTTCAATCCGCAGTCCGACGCTCTATCCACTGAGCCAAACCGGTTTCGGCTGAAGCCTAGTATATTCTTTATGAAGGAGAAGCCAGGGGGTCCAAACCACATGACACTAGGGCAGTGGTCTGCAAACTGCGGCTCGAGAGCCATATGGGGCTCTTTGGCCCCTTGAGTGTGGCTTTTCCACAAAATACCATGTGCGGGTGCCCGTGTACAGTGCGATTGACACTTCGTGGCCCATGTGCAGAAGTCGGTTTTCAGCTCTCGAAAGAAATTTCAATCGTAGTACTGTTGATATTTGGCTCTGTTGACTGATGAGTTTGCTATTCAGCTGCCTCCTATACACTCGCTACTGGAGGTGTGCCCACAACTAAGGTACATGTCTTTGACCGGAATCGATCCTGGGACCCTGCACTAGGGGAAGAAAGGTTACCCTGGAGCAGGAGGTTCTTGTTTTCCCAGTTGCCTCTTGCTAGGCACCCAGGGTTTTCTGCCCTGGGGAGTTTCTGTACGTTGCCAGTCGTCCTTGCTCTGCTCTTGTCTAACTGCCTATAACGGGCTTAACCACCATTGTTCTCTGTTACAAATGTTCCTTCAGACGATTATGTTGAAGGGTTTTACCCTCAGGATGCTTATCATTCTTTCTTCTACCTGTTCTTTAGACAGATATTGTAGTTAAAGGATTTTCCCACTTAAGAGATACAATTTGAAACTTATATTGTGACTTACCTGATCTGACCTAGGGAAGACATAGTTTTAATTGATAGTGTAGCAGCTAGTTTCAAATTGTATCATTTGTTTTCCTTCAAATTGTATCATTTTGCTCCGGAGGAAGTGCTGTTCTGTGAGATATCTTGTTTAGTCTTAGGAATATAATGTGATGAGTTGGTTCTGCTGCTATTGTAGTTAATTAATATGGCTGTCAATAGTAAAACCTGATTATAGGAATTGTGACTATTGTGAATTAATTATTATTAGAATCTAGTCTTCACTCTTACTGGTTCATACAATTTAATATATATATATATATTTTATTCAATAAGCATTTATTGAGGGCTCAGTCTGCCAGGCAGTGCATTTGGGGCGGCGAAAGTTAAGCTAGGCGAAGATTCTGCCTTTAAGGGACCTAGTTTGGTGGCATAAAGACAAGTCAATAGCTCTAAATAATTAATAAGTTAAGTTGGGTGAGTTCAGGCTGCTATGGAGAGGAGAAGGAAGCAGCTCCTGGGAGTCGGGTGGAGCTGAGGAAGGCTTCAGAGGAGGGAGGGAGAACAACATGGAGTTCAGCATAGAAAGGTGAGGGCTGAGCGGGCCCCAGCAATGCCAGGTAAAGAGGGGGGGAGAGGCTTCACAGTACAAGGCAGCACTGGAGTGCAAAGGGCTGGAGGCCGAGAGAGTATTTCCGGGAACCACAGAGAGGTTAGATGTTTAGGCATAATGGTGAAGCGGCAGGAGAGGAGCCTGGAGAGGGAGGCGGACATTATCAGAGGAGGAGGATTTGATGTCAAGGTCTTCTGGATTTTATCCTTTAGATCAGTGTTTCTATGGTCCAAGGACTGTTGGTGTCAGAATCCCATGGGGTAAAAAAACTTTTTTAATATGTTTTTATTGATTTTGGAAAGGAAAGGGGTGTGAGAGAAACTTCCATCAGCTGCCCCCGCCGGCTCTCTACGGGGCACTAAGCCCACAACCAGCCGAGCCGCACTGGCTGGAGTGGAAAAATGTGTTTTAAATCCGTATTTTATTGATTTTTACAGAGAGGAGAGAGAGGGAGAGGGATAGAGAGTCAGACATATCAATGAGAGAGAAACATCGATTCAGCTGCCTCCTACACACTCCCTACTGGGGATGTGCCTGCAACTAAGGTACATGCCCTTGACCGGAATCGAATCTGGGACCCTTCAGTCTGCAGGCCAACTCTATCCATTTATCCAAACTAGTGTGGAAAATTTTTATTTTTTATTTTTTTTTATTGTTTGAAGTATTACAAATAGTAGTACATATGTTTCCTCTCCCCTGCCCCCCAGGAAAATGTTTTTAAAAATATATATATTTTATAGATTTTTTACAGAGAGGAAGGGAGAGGGATAGAAAGTCAGAAACATCGATGAGAGAAACATCGATCAGCTGCCTCTTGCACACTCCCCACTGGTGATGTGCCCGCAGCCAAGGTACATGCTCTTGACCGGAATCGAACCTGGGACCTTTCAGTCTGCAGGCCGACGCTCTATCCACTAAGCCAAACTGGTTTCGGCCCAGGAAAATGTTTTTAATAGCAGATTCCTAGGTTCACTTTGGGAAGTTCAGATGAGATAGGTTGTCATTATCGGCATGTTAGACAAATGCTTCAGGTGATTCTTGGGTATATTGTAGTGCTATAGGTTTTAGGGAACTACTTAAGGATTTTGAACAGGATCAGATTTTATTTTATTTTATTTTATTATTATTTTTAAAAATGTATTTTATTGATTTTTTTTTTTTTTTTTTTACAGAGAAGAAGGGAGAGGGATAGAGAGTTAGAAACATCAATGAGAGAGAAACATCTATCAGCTGCCTCCCATACACCCCCCACTGGGGATCTGCCCACAACCAAGGTACATGCCCTTGACTGGAATCGAACCTGGGATCCTTCAGTCCGCAGGCCGACGCTCTGTCCACTGAACCAAACCGGTTTCAGCCAGGATCAGATTTTACTGTTAGGAAGCTCACCTTGGCAGCTTATAAAAAATGAATGCATGGAGGTGGACCGGAGGTAAGGGTGACCTGGAGACAGACTCTTAGGATCCTCCTGAGTAAAACTGGGTAATAAACTGAGCAATGGGGATCAAAAAGGAGTTTTGGGGGTTCTAAAGATGGAGGTCACAGCTGGTTTATCTATCCCCTGCGTTTGCTGCAGTAGATATGGTTAATTGACCCACATCTCTATTTTTCTCGATAAGCTAGACTATTGGACAACATTGGCCTTGAACTTATTATCAAGAATTCCCTGAGGCGGATGAGTGATTGTTTTCTTTAAAAAGGGTATTTGTTCTCCAGTTTGCATTTCCTTGCCAATCTGTATGTTCCTGCAGAACTTTTGTTCAGTTTACCTGCCTGAAACCTGTAGACATTTAAGTTTGTGATACTTGATTTAAGATTTTAAGCTGACAGAATGTGGTGACTGACTAGCTGGAGGTGGTGGTGTGGGGGACAAGGATGAATAATGGGGAGAAGTCTGGGATGACTCAGGTTCTGGTGGGATGACTTGGATAGAGATGGCATTCACTGAGATGAAGATTTTATAAAGCATTAACTCTGAAAAAGGTGCCCTTGGTAACAATAGCACCTAATGTAGTTGAGTCAAAAACTTTAATTCTCTTGATAGCCCATTATAGAGATATTAATATCTCATGAGTTATCAGACTCATGAGAGTTTGATCCTTACAGAAGCAACAATTTAAATGATAAATGATGCTGAATCTGGCAGGATAACTAATCTTTTGCATGGGACACTTCACTTAAGGCCACTTGAAGGTGTAGCTTGTGGACTTGGAATTAAGACAAACAAACTTCCTTCATGTTCTAAAGGAATACAATTTATGGATAAATTGCTTTCATTTACAGGAATATTTCTAATGATTTAAAAGATTAGAACACTTTCTTCCTGCTCTTAGCCACAATAGAAAAATGAGAAATTCTTGATCAGGCTTTTGTGTGCCAGAAGCAGAAAGGATCAGCTTGGAAGCTTTCTCTTAACTGTCTCTCTATGTCAGTGCCCAGTGAATCCCACATTATACGTGAAAGGAGCTCTTGCCAGTTGTGGAGTGAATAACCATTCTTAATAATTGGGAGCCCTTGTTTTATGTTTTGGCCTTAAGTGACTGGCTTGGACGGTGGGAATGTCATTGCCAGAACTCTGCTCCAGCCGGGAGTGGGGAGCACGTGTTGGCCACAGTAGATTTTGCTCCAGCCGGGAGCGGGGAGCACGTGTCGGCCACAGTAGATTCTGCTCCAGCGGGGAGTGGGGAGCACGTGTCGGCCACAGTAGATTCTGCTCCAGCCGGGAGTGGGGAGCACGTGTCGGCCACAGTAGATTCTGCTCCAGCCGGGAGTGGGGAGCACGTGTCGGCCTCAGTAGATTCTGCTCCAGCCGGGAGTGGGGAGCACGTGTCGGCCACAGTAGATTCTGCTCCAGCCGGGAGTGGGGAGCACGTGTTGGCCACAGTAGATTCTGCTCCAGCGGGGAGCGGGGAGCACGTGTTGGCCACAGTACATTCTGCTCCAGCCGGGAGCGGGGAGCACGTGTTGGCCACAGTAGATTCTGCTCCAGCGGGGAGCGGGGAGCACGTGTTGGCCACAGTAGATTCTGCTCCAGCCAGGAGAGGGGAGCACGTGTTGGCCACAGTAGATTCTGCTCCAGCCAGGAGTGGGGAGCACGTGTTGGCCACAGTAGATTCTGCTCCAGCGGGGAGCGGGGAGCACGTGTTGGCCACAGAAGATTCTGCTCCAGCCGGGA
The DNA here is from genome assembly GCA_027563665.1 of Antrozous pallidus. Classification (NCBI taxonomy): domain Eukaryota; kingdom Metazoa; phylum Chordata; class Mammalia; order Chiroptera; family Vespertilionidae; genus Antrozous; species Antrozous pallidus. Next base: position 61,718,712 of record CM050523.1, on the reverse strand, counting down.
GCGGGGAGCACGTGTTGGCCACAGTAGATTCTGCTCCAGCGGGGAGCGGGGAGCACGTGTTGGCCACAGTACATTCTGCTCCAGCCGGGAGCGGGGAGCACGTGTTGGCCACAGTAGATTCTGCTCCAGCCGGGAGCGGGGAGCACGTGTTGGCCACAGTAGATTCTGCTCCAGCGGGGAGCGGGGAGCACGTGTTGGCCACAGTAGATTCTGCTCCAGCCGGGAGCGGGGAGCACGTGTTGGCCACAGTAGATTCTGCTCCAGCCGGGAGCGGGGAGCACGTGTTGGCCACAGTAGATTCTGCTCAAGCCAGGAGTGGGGAGCACGTGTTGGCCACAGTAGATTCTGCTCCAGCCGGGAGTGGGGAGCACGTGTTGGCCACAGTAGATTCTGCTCCAGCCGGGAGCGGGGAGCACGTGTTGGCCACAGTAGATTCTGCTCCAGCCGGGAGCGGGGAGCACGTGTTGGCCACAGTAGATTCTGCTCCAGCCGGGAGCGGGGAGCACGTGTTGGCCACAGTAGATTCTGCTCCAGCCGGGAGTGGGGAGCACGTGTTGGCCACAGTAGATTCTGCTCCAGCGGGGAGTGGGGAGCACGTGTTGGCCACAGTAGATTCTGCTCCAGCGGGGAGCGGGGAGCACGTGTTGGCCACAGTAGATTCTGCTCCAGCGGGGAGCGGGGAGCACGTGTTGGCCACAGTAGATTCTGCTCCAGCGGGGAGTGGGGAGCACGTGTTGGCCACAGTAGATTCTGCTCCAGCGGGGAGTGGGGAGCACGTGTTGGCCACAGTACATTCTGCTCCAGCCGGGAGCGGGGAGCACATGTTGGCCACAGTAGATTCTGCTCCAGCGGGGAGTGGGGAGCACGTGTTGGCCACAGTAGATTCTGCTCCAGCGGGGAGCGGGGAGCACGTGTTGGCCACAGTAGATTCTGCTCCAGCCAGGAGTGGGGAGCACGTGTTGGCCACAGTAGATTCTGCTCCAGCCAGGAGTGGGGAGCACGTGTTGGCCACAGTAGATTCTGCTCCAGCCAGGAGTGGGGAGCACGTGTTGGCCACAGTAGATTCTGCTCCAGCGGGGAGCGGGGAGCACGTGTTGGCCACAGTAGATTCTGCTCCAGCCGGGAGCGGGGAGCACGTGTTGGCCACAGTAGATTCTGCTCCAGCGGGGAGCGGGGAGCACGTGTTGGCCACAGTACATTCTGCTCCAGCCGGGAGCGGGGAGCACGTGTTGGCCACAGTAGATTCTGCTCCAGCCGGGAGCGGGGAGCACGTGTTGGCCACAGTAGATTCTGCTCCAGCGGGGAGCGGGGAGCACGTGTTGGCCACAGTAGATTCTGCTCCAGCCGGGAGCGGGGAGCACGTGTTGGCCACAGTAGATTCTGCTCCAGCCGGGAGCGGGGAGCACGTGTTGGCCACAGTAGATTCTGCTCCAGCCAGGAGTGGGGAGCACGTGTTGGCCACAGTAGATTCTGCTCCAGCCGGGAGTGGGGAGCACGTGTTGGCCACAGTAGATTCTGCTCCAGCCGGGAGTGGGGAGCACGTGTTGGCCACAGTAGATTCTGCTCCAGCGGGGAGTGGGGAGCACGTGTTGGCCACAGTAGATTCTGCTCCAGCCGGGAGTGGGGAGCACGTGTTGGCCACAGTAGATTCTGCTCCAGCCGGGAGCGGGGAGCACGTGTTGGCCACAGTAGATTCTGCTCCAGCGGGGAGCGGGGAGCACGTGTTGGCCACAGTAGATTCTGCTCCAGCGGGGAGCGGGGAGCACGTGTCGGCCACAGTAGATTCTGCTCCAGCCGGGAGCGGGGAGCACGTGTTGGCCACAGTAGATTCTGCCCTTGTGAAGACTTAAAATGTAAACCTCCACATGGTTGAGTCATGAGACCTTTCAGAAAGCGACTGACCTCAGTACTTGACTAGCACCTTACCAGACACTGCACTTCGTTGTGCAGGGGTAAAAAAGAGAGAGCGCTGACACTTGGCATTTCTCTCCCCTTGAGTTCCTAAGAGAGGCTGGTAATGTGTTTATTTCATTTTAGAGATGTCTGGAAAATTGGTATGAACTTAGCTGTGAACCATCTTGCTTTTTACTCCTAACAACATGGGTAATTTTGCACTGAAGAGTTTTGGAAATAATTTTTAAAAATCAGACATGTCATTTTGAGTTTGCTTGCATCGCAAGAGCAGTTTATGAGATATTATTAGCTTATATTCAAGCTACCTTTTATGGATTTCCACAGTTGACTAAAACATGTTTTACAGGTATAAAGTTTATATTTCAGATAGGTGAAGACAGGCCATGTATTAAAAACCATTTGAGAGTAAGAGTCCTATTCTCATATTGATTAGAAGACAGTCAAACAAGGGATATATGCTATTAAAGATAGTTGAGCATTACTTGGGACAGTAGTGCTAAGGTGAGTCAGTTCATCCCAGTTTTCTTCTCAGTACACAGAAGGGATCTAAAGTATAGTATTACCTGTACAAAGGAAACATTTTTAGGCTCAGTGGGGTGGTTCCACAGTTTTTCTTTCATTAGGTTCTATTTCTTTTTAAAGAGGAGACTCATATTTCTAATGCCCTTCACAAAAATGGACACTTCACAGCATATTTTGGGAAGTAATTTAGGAGACATTGTACTGCTCCTATTTTAATCCATAGTTGTTTCTTGCCTGATGTACTATCTATAACATTGTCTTAACTGACTTCATTTGTACTTTTGCCCCTTCCCGTCCATTCCCGGTAATAATCCTTTAAAGACATAAGTAAGGACATGCATTGGGCTTAGATAAAAGTCAACTCACTGTAGTCCTGCTAGGTGGTGTCTGCCCCCATCTCCAATCTCACTTCAAATCGTTCTTCCTTGCTTCTCTCTGCTTGGAAGGTATGTTGGGATTCCCCACGCCCAACACACACACTGCCACGTAGGGGTGGGCAGAAGTAGGTGTTCAGTTTAAGTACGTGAAACATAGTTTATTCTTGTATTATTTATTAATTATTGTATTATTTTCCATATGAACAACTGTAAACTTTTGTATATTTTAAATTTTCTCTCTTTTTAGGTATAAGTTATATAGAAATGCACATATCTTGAGTATATAATTTAGTGAATTTTTATACATGTATTTACCCATGTAACCACCATCAAGTTCAAGATACAGAATTATTGCTAGTATTCAGAAGTCCCCCATTTAGTCCCTGTCATGAAACTACTCTTATGACCTTTTTTTTTGCCATAAATTAATTTTGTCTGTTTTGAACTTCATATAAAGTGAATCTGTAGCATAATGTTCTGTTTAGTGTCTTCTTTGACTCATTATTATGCCATATATATATATATATATATATATATATATATATATATCTCCATTCTATATAATAAAAGCAAAACATGCAAACTTGACCATACCTTCGCTCCTGATTGGCTATGCTACCAGCCAATCAGGAGCGGAGGTGGGGCCAAATGGCATGACCTCTGGGTCTGGCGAGGCTTTAGGCGTTGGGCAGGCTGGGGGTGAGCCATCAGTTGGACATCCCTGAGGGCTTCCAGTATGTGAGAGGAGGCAGGTTGGGTTGAGGGACCACCCACCCCCAGTGCACGAATTTTGTGCACCAGGCCCCTAGTGTGTGTGTGTGTGTGTGTGTGTGTGTATTAAGAATAGCTTACTGATTTTTAGAGAGAAAGGAAGGGAAAGAAAGCGAGAGAAACATCCATGTGAGAGCACATCAATCAGGTACCTCCTGTACATCTCTTACCCAGGATTGAGCCTGCAACCCTGATATGTGCCCTGACCTGGAATCGAACCAGCAACCTTTCTGGGCACAGGATGACGTCCAGCCAACTAAGCCACACTGGCCAGGGCGTGTCTCATACATTCTTTCCCTGTTTTCTCATCTTCTAGGGCTCAGCTTCAGGCTCCACTCCTTAGAGAAGCTTTCTCTGACTACTCTGGTTAGACACACTTCCTGCCCCATTATCTTCATGCACAACACCCTCTTTATTTCCTTCACAGTTTTATCACAACTTGTGATTATTACTTGTTTTCTTGCTTACCGTCTATTTCACACTAGACTGTAGACTCGATAAACAGGAAACATTTTGGTCTTGTTCACCATTCTCTTCCCAGTGACCTAGAGCAGCGCCTGGCAAGATTACAGGCATTCAATTAAAAATATTTGTTGACTTAGTGAATGAATGAATGAAGAATGGATTCTGCTTTATATATCCTTGTACTGAAGTAAAAAAATGTTGCCGAAGCTTGTTGGGTTCAGTGGATAGAGCGTTGGCCTGCGGACTGAAGGGTCCCAGGTTCGATTCCGGTCAAGGACATGTACCTTGATTGTGGGCACATCCCCAGTAAGGGGTGTGCAAGAGACAGCTGATCGATGTTTCTCTCTCATTGATGTTTCTGACTTTCTAGCCCTCTCCTTTCCTCTCTGTAGAAAATCAATAAAATATATATTTTTAAAATGTTTTGAAACTTACTAATATTTGACAAAATGCTATCAAAGGTAATTTTGGATTTCACTAAGACTTTATGTGTATCTTTTCTTGTAGACCAGGTAGAGTGATTGCTGTAGATGACAGTGTAGAATTGTAAAAATTCTTAACTGTAGTAATAGCAATTTTTAGGGAAATGTTTAGTAGTTCTACCTTGATCATCATATTTACAAAGACCTCAGTGAAGGCATTATCAGCATGACAGGTATGTTGAGAGTTTTGGGAGGCAGAGCTATTATTACCTTGGGTAACAGCCTGAATCTGAAGAGATTTGGAATGATAGAAAGATGAGTTGAGTTTATCTATCAAGATGAAATGTTAAAATAGTAAATGTAGAGTTTACATTGAGGTTCCAATAGTCAACTTCATATTAGTGTAGAGAAAGGTGGCTTAGCAGTCTGTATCAGAAATGCCTGAGGGGTTCAGAGGACTGAAAGTTGTATGTAGATCTGAGTATGATTTGTTGCCACAGGAACTTAATAATGTTGAGCATCAAGAGGAATAAGTTATTGAGGAAGAAGAGCATTCTGGTCACGTTCTTGTTCTATTCAGTGCACCACTTGAAATGCCCCTTTTGTCCTGGATCACACCTTTGTGTTGGTTTAACAACAGATTGGATTGTCTAGAGCAAAGGTTTCAAACTAAAACTCTTAGGCTACCTGTTTTGTGAATAAAGTTTTATTTGAACACTGCCATGCTCATCTTCTGTGACCATTTTCCTGCTCTCATGGCAGTGCTGAGTGTCTGTTACAGAGACCATGTGGCCTGCAAAGCCTGCAATATTTATTACTTGGCCCTTTACTGAAAATGCTTTTCAGCCTCTAGTCTAGGGAACCACACCTTCTGATGAAGGAGATTGAAATCATGGCAAAGAGGAGCAGCAAAAGGAACGTGGGATGATAAGCCAGGTAAAGGGATGTAGGTGTGACATGGAAAGCTGTCTTCACATGTTTGGACTGTTGTTTTGACAAAAAATTAGACCCCTGTCTGCTTAACTTGATAAGGTTCTGAGATTCTGCCTTGGAAAGATTCTCTCAAACTCAAGCTGTGGTCCTCAAGCATTTCTCCAAGGCACTGGCTTAATCTGGCCCAGCAGATGGTAGAGCCAGAGAAGCCACAGTGGAATAGCCTCCTGGTTAGGTATTTTGGTGTAGAGCAAAACTAAAAATCTATTGTGCATGTACTACCAAATAACCCAATTTAGTTAACACCTTCAAAACCTAGTATTTTGCTTGTTTTTTTCTGCATGTGGAAGGTTTGAATCATTCTTCTTTCTTCATTGATTCCCAAGAAGGTTTCACATGTCTTTGTTTATACCAAGTGGTAAGTGGCCTTAAAAAGTACTCAGGTGTGTAAGGCTAAACCAACAGTGTTCTGTAGGGTTACTGCTTGCTGTCGTTTGTAATCTTACCGTAATCTTTCTTGCTGTACTTGCTCATCAGCCTATTATTAAATGTAAAAAATCCATTTAGGAAAACTGAAATCTTGAATTTAGTTCTTATATATTTTTTCATTCTTCTAACTGGTTTCCTGACGTAGAGATTTAAGAGTTAAAATTTCAGAATTTAAAAGAGTTTTTCAAATCAAAATACCATCAGTTAAGAACCTTCTTTTAGATCTAAGTCAACTTATGGGAAGCTGCTGAATGAGACTCATTCAGCAGACATTTGAATTGAGAGCATTGTACTGTGGGTGTCGGATTAGCTATTTGTGTGATTAGCTATTCTTTTGATTTGGACTTCTTACCACTTTTGTATTTGCAGTAGATGGTGGACTTGAAATGTGTGGTTTTCCACTTTGTCTGTCCTGCCGGCTACATCATGTGTGTCTGGCTGCAGACTTTGTGAAGCGGAGGGGGCCAGGACTTTCCCACCTTGTCATCCGTAGCCCTTACCAGGAAGGGGTTACCTTTTGTCTGCCAAGGGCCATTTGAGTATTTACAACATCATTTATTGGCCATACAAAATTAACTTAGAAATTAGCCTGCTATATTTGGTCAAACATTTAACTAACTCACCCCTGATGTCTTGACAGGGCCAGACAAAATGCTATCCCGGGCCTTATATGGCCCGAGGGCTAGATGTTCCCCACCTCTGCCTTAGGGATTCCTATTGGTGCTGTGTCCTCAGGTCTGAAGACTTGAATTCCTTCATTCTGCGGAAGTTCAGATGTAGTGGTATCTATTATGTGGGAAAGCTTCCTTGACTGTAGAGAACCATGCAAGTGAAAGTTGATTTTGGTTAGAATAGTATAATACTTGGTTAAGTAGGCTCCTGCTGAGAGTCTGGGTAGCTTCTGACTCTGGCCAGCAGTGGCAAACCACGTTCTCTATCGCCATTTTCCTCCCACTATTTCTCTCAGATCTTTTGTCCACATTGTTCCATGTCAGTCAGAATGGGATGGAGAAGTGGAGGTACTCGACGTGGAGTCTGTTGAATAAACATTTGACTCCCTTTGCTTGCAGTATTTAAAAATATTTCTATTTACATTTCTATTTACTTTTTCCATCATGTTTTTAAGTCTTGAAACACTGATGAGGAAATATTTACTGCATATTCGTAAAAATTTCATGAAGAAATTTTGACCTTTAATTATGATTTTCAAAAAAATTAGACACTCAAGTTGAAACCAGTCAATGGGCCCAGGCTGCCTGTCACTCCTTGAGCCAAGTAAGCAGAGACAGAGTGGATCATAAATGAGCGTTTACTCCAATACTGCTGGCAGTGTGAGAGAACAGCAGGTCATCTATGAAAATCTGCTCTGCACCCCCCTCCCCCGCCCCCCGCCAATAAGTCAGCTGCTCATATTGGGGCAGACAGAGGTTACGTGGGGAAGTAGGCTAAAAGAATAGGAATAGGTATGCAGTTATGGCTGTTACTGGCATGGGGAAGTAGGCAATGCTGGCTTTGTGAGACTCCATTGTTTGGGCAACCAGGTTATTAATCTTTCCAGGATAAATGAGAATGGACTGAATTCAAGGTTGACTCTCAGGTCTCTGGAGTATACAACTCCCAGCCAGGTTAGAATGTGCTTTCTTAAATTAGAGCAAAACAATCCAGTTTAACAGTGCATGATTAATATGTCTTAAAACTATAGTTACTCCCCAGTATTCTATTTCTGCACTTAATAAAATGCTTACTACTTACTTTATATACATACTAAGCATAAGTACAAAACACAGGCAAATGCTTTCAAACAAGTGACTAGTAGAGCGTTGTTTAAATGTTGGCTGGATGAATTAGGTAGTGGTCCCACTTCTTGAAAGTGGAAATTGTCCCTTACCGATTTTGTGTCCTTCTCCCCCACACCTGGTGTAATGCTCTCTACATGCCAGGCACTCTAATGTGTGTGTCTGATGAATGTCATCAGCATCACTTTTGAGGTTTTACATATTTATATACACATATTTAAAATTTCCTTCTTTTATTTTTAACTAAATAGCTCAATAACTTATATAATACTGTGGGCCAGGTTCTACTCTAATTGCTTCATGTGCATTATTAGCTTAACTAATCCTGGCAGTCCTTTGAGGATAAAGTTATTATCCTCATATTACAGGTGAAGAAACTATGGCAAGTAACTTGCGTTACTTGTAAGTACACTAGTAATGGTATCAAGTGGTAAAACAGATTCCTCTAAGTCAAGGGATGAAGGAGGTTGAGGGAGACGGTGTATGAGCATGTTGAATGCACACAGTGTGCATATTACCAATCTCGATTCTTATAGTAAGTGAGAGCTTATAAACAGTATAGGGTTTTCTATTGAAACACGATAATATTATAAAGGTTGAATAAAAAATACTTTGCTGTGCTTAACAGTTTTTGCCTCATTATATTGCTCCTCCAGTTTTATTATTCAGATTATGACATCATGTAAATAGACATATTCTCCAAGTTACTTTTGTTCTGTTATTTTCAGTGAAGAAATTGTTCTGTTTGCAAGCATGTAAAGATTAACTCTGAATATTTTCTTACATTTCTTAACAGTACAATGCTGTGGATACCAACCCACTCTCTCTGTATGTCATGCATCCATTTTGGAACACTATAGTAAAGGTAAGATGATTAATAGGCATGCATTTGTTTTAGTAAGTTTAAATTTTTAAACGGTTTAGTAAGTTAATAGATATCTTATTAAAACTGTCAGTTTAATAAGCTGTCTAGAGGAACTCCTCTTCCTATCTCCTTTCCCTTAGTCACATACCTTTTGATTTATCTCATTGTTGAAATCTGTTTATACTCTAAAATTCATAATTTTGTAAAATTTTCTAAAACAAATGTAATGTTTGTTAAATATAGAATTAGTTAAAACAAAATAGAAAGAAGAAAGAAGTGCTTTCTCCTATCAATTGCAGATTGTGGTTTGTATGTTACTATAAACTAGAGGCCTGGTGCATGAAATTTGTGCATAGGGTGTGTGTGTCCCTCAGCCCAGCTTGCACCCTCTCAAATCCAGGACATTCCTCTCATAATTCAGGACCGCTGGCTCTCAACTGCTTGCTTGCCTGCCTTCCAGATTGCCCCTAACCACTTCTGCCTGCCAGCCTGATCATCCCCTAACTGCTCCCCTGCCACCCTAACTGCTCCCCTGCTAGCCTGTTTGCCCCTAATTGCCCTCCCCTGCAGGCCTGGGTCCTCCCAACTGCTCTTCCCTGCAGGCCTGGTTGCCCTCAACTTCCCTCCTCTGCCGGCTTGGTCACCCCTAACTGCCCTCCCCTGCAGACTTGATCACCCCCAACTGCCCTCCCTTGTAGGCCTGGTCCCTACCAATTGCCCTCCCCTGCTGGCCATCTTGTGGTGGCCATCTGGGGGCAGCCATCTTGTGTGTTGGAGTGATGGTCAATCTGCAAATTACTCTTTTATTAGATAGGATAAAGGCCTGGTGCATGGGTGGGAGCCAGCTGGTTTGTCCTGAAAGGGGTCCTGGATCAGGGTGGGGGTTCATTTTGGGCATGGGGCAGACTGGGCGAGGGGCCTGTGGTGGTTTGCAGGCCTGCCATACCCCCCAGTGACCCAAGCGGAGGCCCTGGTATCTGGGATTAATTTTTCTTCTACAATTGAGACTTTGTAGCGTTGAGTGGAGGGCAAGGCAAGCCAGGGCTCGGAAGCTTGGCCTCCTCTATTGCTGGGGGCAACTCATACCTCCTGCTCTTTCTAGCTCCATGGTTGCCACCAATTTTGTTGGGGTTTATTTATCTTCTATAATTGAAACTTTTTAGCCTTGAGTGGAGACCTGGGTCGGCCAGGGTGTGCGGAAAGCTTGGCTGCCTCCATTGCCAGGGAAACCCAAGCCTCCTGCTCTCTCTGTGGCTGCAGCCAGCTTGGTTGGGTTAATTTGCATACTCACTCAGGATTGGCTGGTGGGTGTGGTTTGCAGATGTAGTGAGTGATGGTTAATTTGCATATTACTATTTTATTAGATAGGATAACCCCTGCATATGATCTTTTACAAAAATATGTTTTTAGTGATTTTAGAGAGAGAGGGAGAGGGAGAAATAGCAATTAATCTTTTAAATTATAGCTTTTATTATAATTTAAATTTGCATATTGTGCTGTTTGTAGACAGAGATAGTCTTCTAGTTTAATTATATTTTAATTATTTTGAAAAAAATAGGTATTTCCTACTTGGCTGGCTCCAAATCTGATAACTTTTTCTGGCTTTCTGCTGGTTGTATTCAATTTCCTACTTCTGGCATACTTTGATCCTGACTTTTATGCTTCAGGTAAGATTATTACTTTTAATATAAAACTTGAAGTGTCCTGAGAAATGATATGATTATTTTCTGTTTTTATTAAGATGCTATATTTTTGAAAAGTTTTAGATATAATAAGGGTATATAAAACATCAAAGTTGGAAATAAAAGCTAAGGTGTGTTTTCACAGTCTGCATGTGTGTTTCTGTTAAGTTTTAGAAACTAACTTGCCTGTTTAATTTAGAAATACTGTCCAAAAGCATCAGGTTTTAGTAAATAAAGAATAACTGGATTTATAAGAAGATACAGGAGTAGGATTACAAAACTGCCTGAAAATGAACTTAAGTAGAGTCCAACTTACCTACCAATTCTAGAAATACCTCTTCCTTTGTTCTAGTTATAGGAGAAAAATCCCGTTTTCTAAAGGGAATGCAATGTTGCTTTCCCTCTGCTCAGCATCCTTACTTCTAACAATTCCTAGTTTCCTCTAAAAATGGTTCTTAGACCTTTAAGTATTTACTGAGAGAGTCTGGATCCTTATTGGGAAAGACAGGCAAAAGTCACTTTTGGGGAGGCAGTTTTCAGCCTGCTCTGACCTGGGACCCCAGTGTCTTTCACACCTATTCCTGTCTTTGCTGACTTCCACACTCAGCATCTGCTCTGGCAATAGGAGTGAATGCGGGTGCATTTGGGATGGGGGTAGATACTGCGAGACAGAATCTGTTTTTATCATTCATCCAGTTGATGAAGTTTTGAGGAATAGAAAGATGAAGGTAGATAAATATTTTTTTCATTCTAAGTTAGAGAATATATTTTCCAATAAAGAATACTTATAGCCGAAACCGGTTTGGCTCAGTGGATAGAGCGTCGGCCTGCGGACTGAAAGGTCCCAGGTTCGATTCCGGTCAAGGGCATGTACCTTGGTTGTGGGCACATCCCCAGTAAGGGGGTGTACAGGAGGCAGCTGATCGATGTTTCTCTATCATCGATGTTTCTAACTCTATCCCTCTCCCTTCCTTTCTGTAAAAAATTAATAAAATATATTAAAAAAAAGAATACTTATAAATGATGTAGTCAGGAGTTTTAGTGTCATAATTCATCTGTGTTCTAGGTTCAGCAGACTATTGTGGACTAACCTGGAAAAATTAACAATCACTGAAAACATTGTTTTTGTAGGAAAGTTTGGAGTTTGAAACACTTAGGAGTTTTTGCTGTTAGAGAAATTCTCCATATTTATATATTTATATGTATACACATACTTATCTTTATCAACTGAAACTTTTAGCCAAAGCTTCTGTACATGTAATAAAATGGTAATGGAAGATTACAAAGTACTATATGAATAATAAGTAAGATTAAATTTCATTAAGTTTGGTTTTGATACTGTGTTTTTTTCAAATTTATATTTTAATCCTCAGACCAACCTCAAAAGTTTACTTTCTAACTAGAAATATTATTTTCTTGAATTAAATAAGAATGTTTACTTCGTTATTAAGAGAACTAAAAACATGTAAATATTATTTATATTTTCCCGAATCATGTAAGTTGAAGGACCAGATCGACCATTTAGTCCCAATATATTTGAGACATGGAAGGCAGGAGAGTTTCAGTGACGTATTTAGGTCACTGTGCTCACTGGTGACAGAGTCAGGACTAGACCGCAGGCCTCCTGATTCTAAGTGGTTCTGTCTTCGGAGGGAAAGTGAGGTCCAGACATTTCGTTACGATTCTGATGCCAGAATCATCTACTTGAGGTCATCTATCTGTACCAAGTCAGAAGGTCTTTTGTTTAGCTAATTAGTGCAGTAAGAGAGTATAAGTTGAAGGCTCAATACATATTTGTAATATAATTGTAAACAGTGTGGATCAGATTAATACAAACATTTTTAAATTATAAAAACATTTTTCGTTCTACATAAGATTTTTAAGTAAAGATGAATAGTCAGTCGTGAGTTATGATTTAAGCTCAAAATAAATGCCTATTGTTTATGAGGGGTTGTACAGTTACTTTTTTGTTTCTTTTTTCCAGAATTTACTGATATTTTTAAATATTTACCTAGTTCTGTATTCAAAGTATATTGTACAGTATTGTAGCTTCTATTCAGTAAGTAGGAACTTCTTTTATTTGTGGTAAGAATGATGGTGCTTAGACTGTCTTACACTCTGAGTTGCTTTCCTTTGCAGCACCAGGCTACAAACATGTCCCTGGCTGGGTTTGGATTGTGGTGGGCATCCTCAACTTCGTTGCCTACACTCTAGGTAAGAAACTGGCAAATACCCACCTTAGTTGGTGGCTGGTGAATCTGTCAGCAAAGATAGCCAACCACTAAGTTAACATTTTCTCCTATGCTTACATTTTAACTCGGGTTTATTAATGTCCTGTCCAATTTAATAAATATGTTTTTGAGTTTCTCTGTAAAAAAAAATTTGTTATTCATTACTAGGGATCTAAAGGATAAGATAGGAGTTGTGGGCCAAACTGGCCTGTGGTCAGTGTTTTGTAAGTACATTTTTGTTGGAACACAGCTGTGCTCCTTCCTTTATGTATTGTCTTAGAGCTGCATTCCTGCAACAGAGGCCGAGTTGAGTAATTGCCAACAGAGATTGTATAGCCTAGAACGTCTAAACTATGTCCTATCTGGCTCTTTACAAAAAATGTTTGCCAGCTTACAGAACAAGACATTACTTTTGCCTTAAGTGTGGGAAGCAGTGGTGACATACCAAATGACTGAAATACTGAGAGCTCCTATGTAGAGCACAGTGGGAGAACAGTGGGAGAACCACACCAGGCAAGTGGTCAGTTCTTATTTGGGGGAAGGAGTGGTCAGGGAAGTCTACTGTTCTAGGCCATACTGTCTATTCTGCCAAGAATGCTTTTCACCGGATTATCTGAATGGCTTGTCCTGAATTCTCTTAATATCCTTTCCTGCTTTATTTTTCTCCATAGCACTTAAAATCATATGACCTGGTAGTCATTTCCTTGTCTACCTGTTTGTTGTTTGTATGCTCCAAAATATAAGTTTCTTGAGGGTAGTACTTTGTTTTCACTGCTGTGTTCCCCAAGTTTAGAACATAGTAGGCACTCAGTATATAGCTTTTAAATCCTTGTGAAGTAGCAGACCCTGACTTCAAGTTGCGTAGACCTCTTCAGATAAAAATGACTTACACATAAAACCAGTCTAATCTGGTTCCTAATTATGGTGAATGACCAGAGCTGCCAGAGTTTGGGAAAAGGAGAAAATGAAAAAGCTTAGTTACATAGTTAGGTAGAGGATTCTGGACATCAAGTTACTAAAGATGAGAAGGTATTAAAATGCTGCTATGTGGTTGCTCAGGACTGCAGGAGGAGTTAGCCTAATTCTAGGGGAAAGGTGAAGCTAGCCTGTGGCCTCTAACCGTCTAACTTCTAACATTTGGCATTTCATAAAGAGCCTTGTGATATACTGTATAATCTCCCTGTTTCAGGTCCACAGCTCTGGCAAAAATCCTGAGCTAAGGTGATTTGTTGCAAAATGTATCTTGAGCTAACCCGAGGCAATTTACAATCTTTATTCTACTAGTGGGACTATTCTTACATGTTGCTGCAGAAACATTAATGTGTTTGATCACAATGTGCTGCTCTAGGTCCTACTCTTTTTTTTTTTTTTAATAATATATAGCATATTCCCTGAATTACCTTTCTTAAAAAAAAAACAAAAACACTCTGAAGCATATCGAGACCTCTCAGACTTGTGGAGCTAGAATGGGTTCAGTGAGAAAATGCACAAAACCTAATTAATATGTAACTCATGAATTCAGTATTAATTATAACCATAGGAGTTACATTGAAAATAGGAAAATAAGCCAGCAAATAATGAGAAAAGTCTTAGGAAATATTTTAGCTACTTAAGGACATTAAGACCTTATATAAGAGAGATCTGCAGTATTTGGGAAGGAGTTTGGCATTCATCCTTAATATATTCCTCCAATAGTTTTGAAAGCCCTTTTTGTCACAAATTAAGCGAGGCACTGGGGTAGTACTGTGGTGAGCAAGAAACACGATGCAGCAATTATAAGGAATTTCTAATTCACTAAATATGAATCTTTACAATTAGCCTAATTCTAATACACTTAGTTATCAAAACTGCTTCTTTTGAGAATTTTTTATAATTCAGAATTTTCTTTTTAAACTAGATTTTACCATTTCTCCCCCCTCTCCCCCTCCCTCTCTCTCTCTCCCCCTCTCTCTATCTGTTTCCTCCTTCCCTTCCTTCCTTTTCCCCTTCCTTCCTTTTCTTCCCACAAGTTTCCTCTGTTTCTGCCCTTAAATGAAGGTGCTCTATTACACTTTATCCTTAACTTTCTCTTTCTTCTGATATTCTTGGTAATCCTGATTCATAACACTATTGAGATGCCTCTCTTGTTTATAGCTAGCTGTTATTTATCTTGAGTTACTAACAAGTACCCTTAGTTTGAATTGGTTGATATTACTGCGTGGATATCCTGCTAATACTTCAATTCCAGCCTCTGAAATTGTACTCAGCATCTTTTCTGTCATTCTTGTTCCCTCTTCTGACTTCCTTGTTTCAGTTAACACTACCACTGTGGTGTTCCCCAGATGGGAACTTTGGAGATGGTCTTCTTGTCCTTTGGCCTCACCTCTCATTTTTTGCTACCTTGTCATTTGTATTTAATATCTCACCGGTCCTCAGCTTTTCATTCATACTCATTCCATGTCAGTGTTAGCTTATTAATTATTCCTCTTCCAGCTTGTCATTCACACCGATGTCAGGGGAATCTTCCGGAAACACTTCATTGACTTCACCCTTGTCACTGCCCTGCTCAGATACTTTTAGTAGCTTTTCATACTCCCTAAAACTTTTAAATTGGCCCAGACTCCCTGTTAGCCTCTGTGTACTGCCCTTTTCACGTACGGCTTTCTAGTCAAACCAGTCTACTTGGCTTTCTCTGAACAGGCATGCGCTTTTCCATCCCGGTGTCTTTGCTGAGGGCACTCCCTCCTCTTGAAATGGCATGCTCCTTTATCTCCTGTCTCCTGAAATCCAACTCAGCCTCTATGTCCCTGCTCAGATTTCACCTTGTCTTCAGAGCCATTCTAGAAGTCTTAGCCTGAAGAACCCGTCCCTTTTCTGAATGTTCTGTGGTGTGATACACTATGTCTTTAATGGCCAGTTTTTCCCTCCTTTCTCAACTGTAAATATAAACTTAGTTTATTCTAAGATTCTTGTAATCTTTTTAAAAATATATATTTTATTGATTTTTTTTACAGAGAGGAAGGGAGAGAGATGGAGAGTTAGAAACATAGATGATAGAGAGACATTGATCAGCTGCCTCCTATACACCCCCTTACTAGGGATGTGCCCGCAACCAAGGTACATGCCCTTGACCAGAATTGAACCCTGGACCCTTCAGTCCATAAGCTGATGCTCTATCCACTGAGCCAAACCGGTTTCGGCAGATTCTTGTAATCTTTACAAAATTGAGAATAGTGCAGTGCATAGATTCTATACATTCTTAACATGTGCTGTGCCAGCACAGCCAAGAATGAACCTGAGGAGGGCCAGTGAAGGATTAAAGAAGACAAAGAATAAAGCTGGGGCTCGGTGGATCTCCGTGCCTGGATGAGGACACAGAAAAGGACCCAGCTGGCAAGCTGAGGCTTTATTTTATAGTCAGAGAAAATCAAGATAGTGGTCAACATAGTTACAGTGTTGTTCTTATGAGTTTCACTTGCTGCATCTCCCACAGCCCATTAGCAACCTAGGAAGGATCTAGGGAGCGGCCATAAGATCAAGCTTATTATGCTAAGAGGGCTCTGCCCTCAAAGTCTTAATCCGAGGCTTAACCCTACAGTCACTCCCTACACTTACATTTACTGAAACTTAGTATGTGCAAAACTTCTCTTAAAGCACTTAAAATTGTGGCGGGGTAGAGCTATAAAGAAGACTGTGATATCAGACAAGATGAAATAGGTGCTGTAACTGAAGTACAGAAAGTTTTTGAGTCCCAGAGCAAGGAGTGTTAGATGAGTTATACTGAGTAACTGCTGAGTGTTCTCTGGGGGCTTGAGAATTTGTGGCTAGTGGAACAATTCATTGTTAGGCAGATTAGTCCAACTAGAATGCTTCCTCCTCAGAACTCAAACTGACAGCATTCAATGTGATATAACAATTTTAATATTTATTTCTTTATTAAAAATCTTTATTGTTGAAAATATTTCATATGCCCTTCCCCATTGACTGCTCTCAGCCTGTCCTCCCCCCCCACCCCCAAGGCCTTCACCACCCTATTGTCTGGGTCCATAGATTATGCATATATGCACACAAGTTTATTGGTTGATCTCTTCCCACCCACCCATCCTCCCCTGCCTTTCCTCTGAGGTTTGATTAAATTTAGAGAAATTACCAATTTTATTTCTGAAATCTTTTGAGTTATAGGAATTAAAGGTTAGATTTTTATAGTACTGGCTGGTAGCTGTACGGTAGTTAATATTCCTGTGATGTGTTGACTTGTTTTATACAGAAGACTTTCTCCATACCAGTAAGGTTTGACCTTTCCTGTGGTGGTGTGTTTTTGTTGCAGACGGTGTGGACGGAAAGCAAGCCCGCAGAACCAATTCCAGCACCCCGTTGGGGGAGCTGTTTGACCATGGCCTGGATAGCTGGTCATGTGTGTACTTTGTTGTCACCGTGTATTCCATCTTTGGACGAGGACCTTCTGGCGTCAGTGTTTTTGTTCTTTACCTGCTGCTGTGGGTTGTTTTGTTTTCTTTCATCCTGTCCCACTGGGAAAAGTATAACACGGGGGTTCTTTTCCTGCCATGGGGATACGACATTAGCCAGGTGGTAAGTATGGGTTTTAACTTAAATTTCAATATTGCATCAATTTCGGGGGGAAGTTTTTATCATTCCTTTTTATTGCCCTTGTGCTTTAAAAAAAAAAAAATTAGAACTGATGTGTGCTTTAAAAAAAAATCATTTTATATTATTTTTACTTATTTATGGGAAAGGTTTCAAACATAGACAAAGGTCGAGAGGATAGGATAGTGAACCCTTATTTATGTACCTGTTACATAGCTTCAGCAGTTACCAACACGTGGCCAGTCTAGTTTCATGTATACCCCATCTCCCCTCCTCCCCCCGGCTCAATTATTTTAAAGGAAATTCCTGAAAGTATGTGATAAATATTTTACTCTTAATCTCTTAATGGTAAGAGCTATTTATTTACTTATTTATTTTTAGCCTTACCAGAGAATATATTTTGTGTGTGTGTGTGTGTTTAATTGATTTAAGAAAAAGGGAAGGGAGAGAGAGAAACATCCTTGTCAGAGAGAAATATCGATCTGCTGCCTCCTGTATGCACCCCGACTAGGGATCAAACCCGCAGTCAAGGTGTGTGCCCGGCCTGGAATCCAGCCTGCCGCCTTTTCATGTACGGGATGGTGCTCTACCCATCCGAGTCATCTGCCCGTGGCAGTGGAGCTCTTTTTAAAAAACTTAAACACACTTGGTCGTGTCATCCCGTGCACCGGAAGGTTGCTGGCTGATTCCTGGTCAGGGCACGCGCCTGGGTTGTGGGCTCAGTGCTGGGTGGGGAGTGTCATCCCGTGCACCGGAAGGTTGCTGGTTGATGCCTGGTCAGGGCACGCGCCTGGGTTGTGGGCTCAGTCCTGGGTGGGGAGTGTGCAGGGGGCAGCCGACTGATGTTTGTTCTCACATTGACGTTCCTCTCCCTCTCCCTGCCTCTCTATAAAAATAAAAAAATTGTAAAAACGAAACAAACTAAACATAAATGCAATGCCATTATTACATAAAAAAATGAATAGTTTCTTAATGTGAGTAAACTTCCATTTTAACTGTTGATTTTGTAAAAAAAACAAAAACAAAAAAGAAGATATGTACATAATTATTGGCTTTTTCTTGTCACCAACTTACAGCGAGTAGCAAGATTTGTTTTTTCTTACTTCATAGGCTTGCTATTACCTCTCCCTGCCTTTGAATCGTGCTTTTTGTGTTGCCATTTTGCCCATTTGCACTTAAGGCTCCAGGAAAGAGTCAGAAATGGGAATGTTTTTGAAGAAGAAAGTGGGCAAATTGGATCATCTTGTGTCCTCACCAACTTACAAGGTGCCTTAAAGTGTTCCAAATGATGGCCAGTTGCTTGCATTGTTTAGAAATTATTTGATGGCACTGTTGGCTGAAAAAATATTTTTAAAGGCAAAAAGACTTGCCACAATATCAGATTTAAGCATAGTTCTTGCTTTTGCTAAAACTGTTGACTAGTTTTATGCTGCATAAAGCCTTATTGACTTTCCAGCTGTTAATGCCTCTGTATGCTTTTGTCTGCATTTTCCTTCCAGACTATTTCTTTTGTCTACATAGTGACTGCGATTGTGGGAGTTGAGGCCTGGTATGAACCTTTCCTGTTTAATTTCTTATATAGAGACCTATTCACTACAATGATTATTGGTAAGAAGCCCCATGTTGAAGCCTGTTTTAACATCACTTTGTTATCAAAGCTAGTGTTTGATTATAACAAGCAGCAACACCCTTCCCCCTCCTGGACTGTCCTATAACCCTGTAGGATTTCAACCTAATCATAAAGGAAAATAAGGTTTCTTTTGTGTATCTTTTTGTTGTTGCTCAGCATCAAGCTATTCTTAATGAGAAGAAATACCAAAATAGATCACACAAACTTATAAATGACTTAAAGTAATCTAGGTTGTATTGGAGGATCCATAAGTGGGTGACATTTGGTACAGATTTTCTACTTATCTCAAAGTGATGATTGGTTTGTAGGAAATAGAACAGAGATTGCTTTATAATACATCCACTCCAAAAAGGGAGCCTCTGTTTATCTCAGGTGTCCTCCTCGTGCTACTGAATGCGAGGTAAAGGTGTTTTTTTTTTTTTAATATTTTGTTGATTTTTTTACAGAGAGGAAGGGAGAGGGAGAGAGAGTTAGAAACATCAATGAGAGAGAAACATTGATCAGCTGCCCCTTCCACACCCCCTACTGGGGATGTGCCCGCAACCAAGGTACATGCCCTTGACAGGAATCGAACCTGACCTTTCAGTCCGAAGGCCGATGCTCTATCCACTGAGCCAAACCAGTTTTGGCCGAGGTAAAGGTTTTGATCAGGGAAATGTTTCCCTTTTGATTTTAGTTGAAGAGGAGATCTGCAGGGTGATTGAGGAGGGGAGAGAGTTTCTAGGGAAAGAGGCAAAGAGGAAGAGGAATCTGGATTATTTGGGGCATGAGGAGTAGCATTAAAGACCTTTTTAGAAGTAAAAAAGCTTACTTATTGGCTATGGCTGTTTCCTTATCTAAAACAACCCTGTCTCTGTATTAGTGAACCTCGGTAATAGAATCGGAATTAGGTAAGGTTTAGAAACAGCTGAGAAGATGGGGTGCCCTAGGTATTGGCTTTCAGAAAAAGAGTGGTTTGGACCCTTTTCATGGCTCTGAGCCATAGGTATTTTAGGAACCCTGCTCTAATCTAGGAAATGTTCACTTTTTGGTACCTGTATAAACTGTGTTTACCATACCTTGAAAAGGCTATTTTTCATCTCCCATCATGTAGTGGATCTTTTGACTTAATCAGCTTATCTGGCAGTTTGTTGCATTTTACATTTAAATGTTAAATGTAAAGATTAGGTGGAATTCTCTGATAATACAAGATATACTTTTGAATGTTAAGTGAGTGCTTTATTGGACACATCATTTTGTTTGTAATTTGTAAGTTTAACTGAATTCTTCCCTCTGAAATAAAACAAAAGCCCACATGTTTCTGTACAAATCAGTGAAGTAGCTTTTCCAGTACTAGATTTGAGTAGACTCAAATAGATAGAAGGGCCTTAGTGCTTAAGCTACTTAGTTTCTGCTAATAAAATTAGTAGTGCTGGTGTTGGGGTGATAGGTGCACCAGGGCCTCTGGTTAGGCAAAGAATGGTCAAAGGTTGGTAGGTGGTGGAGTGATCCCTGTGTGCTATTATGGAAGGTCACCATCTTTGGGTACAACATACAGGCCACCAAGAAGGCAAGATTCCCACCCTAGTCTCCCCCCTGCCTTTTTTTTTTTTAATTATGAAAAATTTAAACTTCTATATTTTTTCTACTTTTTAAAATTGATTTTAGAGAGAGAAAAGTAGAGGGAGAGAGAGAAATATCACATGATGAGAAAGAATCATTGATCAGCTGCCTCTTATATGCCCCCTACTGGGGATCAAGCCCACAACCTGGTCATGTGTCCTTGACCGGAATCGAACCCAGGACCCTTGGTCTGCAGGCTGATGCTCTATCCACTGAGCCAAAATGGCGAGGGCTATTTTTTCTACTTTTATATAATAGATCCCTATGTGCCATCACCTGGCTTTAACAGTCTTCAATTTAAGTGCCAGTCTTGTTTGAAATGCATAACCCTTGGGTTATTTATTACACAGTAGAGGCTCGGTGTATGGATTCGTGCACATTGAAAGGAAATTAATTAGAAGGTGGCCGGTGGGGTGGGACTGGCAAAATGGGCTGGACACACCCTGGAACCAACCTCTCACAACCTCTCCCTGGCCAGCCACATCTGGGGTGGTGCTGGGGCTTGAAGGGCATCTGCGGAGTGAGCGGGGTCCCTCTAGCAGGTGGGGTCCCTTGGTCTGGCCTGTGGGGATTGGGCTGAAATGGGCAGTCTGACATCCCCCAAAGGGTCTCGGAGTGTGAGAGGGCACTCTACAAAGTTGCTGTCGCTTGGCAGCTCCTGTGTTGAGCACTAGTGCACATCATTGCTACTTGTGGTCTGCCAGTCAGCCAGTCGCTTAGGCTTTTTAAAATATATTCTAGAGGCCTGGTGCATGAAATTTGTGCACAGCATAGCATGTGCCCTCTTTCAGTGCAGTCCAGGAGCCCTTGGGGGATGTCCCACTGATGGCAGGGAGCAGACTTATGCTGACAGTTGGATATGCCTCTTGCAGTCTGGGACCTCTCCTTACTGCCCACCTGCTTGTTACTCCTTACCAACTTGGCTGCCATCGCCACTGCGCTTGCCAGCCGTGAGCCTGGCTTCTGGCTGAGCAAACCTCCCCCTGTGGGGAGTGCATTGACCATCAGGGGGCAGCTCCTGCATTGAGCATCTGCCCCCTGGTGGTCAGCACGAGTCATAGTGAATGGTTGTTTCACTGTTCAGTCGATTTGCGTATTAGCCTTTTTTATATAGGGTAGATAGTCTTTTATAATTATCAACTACTTACCATTTCTGCTGCACTTCATTCCTGCCTGTATATCTGACTTAAAATATGGTGGTTTTTTTTCTCAGAAATCTGAAGTACTTCTTTTAGCATTACTTGTAGAGCAGGTCCGATAGCATTGTATTCTCTCAGTTTTTGCTTATGTGAAAATGTTTTTATTTTTGCCCTACTTTTTCCCCCCACCACTTTGAATATGTCACTTTACTGTCCTGTGGTATCCACTGTTTCTGAGGGAGCTCTTACATCATTGTCACCCTGTATGTAGTGTGTCATTTTTCTCTTGTTGATTTTAAGATTCTTTATCTTTGGCTTTTAAAAGTTGGACTGTTATATACATAGGTGTGGTTTTCTTTGTGTTTGTTTTTGGTATTAAACTTGTTAAATCTATGAGTTAATATTTTGATTAAATATGGGGAGTTTTCAAGCACAGTTTATTTCTTCAGATTTTTTTCCTGTCTCTTTTTTCTCCTCTGAACTTCATTTACATATATGTTTCTCATAATATTGTCCTATAGGTGATTTTTATGAAGCTTTATTAATTTTACTGTAACAGTTTTCCCTATTTTTTTTATTGCACAACTAGAGGCCCAGTGCACGAATTTGTGCACCAGTGGGGCCCTTGGCCTGGCCTGCAGATCAGGGTGAAACCACCTCTCCAACATCCCCCAACGGGTCCCGGTTTGCAAGAGGGTACAGGCCAGACTGAGGGACCCTACCGGAGTACAATCGGAGTCAGAAAGGGACCACAGGAGGGCTTTAGGGCATATCTGGCCCATCTTGCTTAGTCTCGATCGGCCGGTCCCCAGCAGCAAGCTAACCTACCAATCGGAGCATCTCTCCCCTGGTGGTCAGTGCATGTCATAGCGAGGGTTGAGTGGCCTTAGCATATCATTAACATATTACACTTTGATTGGGTGAATGGCTGACCAGACGACTGAGCACTTAGCATATTAAGCTTTTATTATATAGAAATTTCTATTCATCTGTCTTTTACTTCACTGCTTTTATTCTTCTGCTATCTCCCATGCTTCTTAAGCTATCTGGTGAATTTTTCATGGAACCTATCATTTAAGTTATCATACTGTTTCAACTCTAGATTTTCCTTTTTTTTTTTACATTCCATTTCTCCATTGAGATTCTCTATTGCATTATTGTGTGGATGTACCATAGTTTATTCAACTAGCCTCCTACTGGCTCCTTGAAGTCTGCTCTGAGTCAGCAAACTGTCTTGCTACTCTTCCAGTTGTAAATATTGTTCAGAAAAGAGTTGTATTTTATTACAGAAGTAAACTGGAATCTAAAAATTATTGAGTCTAGAAATATTGCATATTTTTATGTATTATAAAAGTCACTGGAATAATAATCCTGATGATTTAAATATTCTTCCTTTTAGGTTGTGCATTATGTGTGACTCTTCCAATGAGTTTATTAAACTTTTACAAGTAAGTATTTCATTTTTTAATTGGATAAGAAATTGTTATTTAGATGAATTTTAAGATCTCTCCTTTTGGAATCTGGATATTTTGAAGAGGTTGTGAAATCTGTATTTTGAATCTAGAAGGAGGTTAGGGTATTTACGGTGGTTTGTGTAGTCACTTCAACCACAGCACAAAACTACTTGTTCTTGTTCTTTTGTTACAGTTTTAGGCTCACCAAACATCTCTAGTTTGCCATTTTTTGGTGAGTGAATCCACAGGAAGGTATTCCTATTTGAATATTGATGCATTTAAATATATTTTTACTGATTTCAGAGAGGAAGAGAAAGGGAGAGAGAGAAACATCAATGATGAGAGACAATCATTGATTGGCTGCCTCCTGCACACCTCCTACTGGGGATGAGCCTGCAACCTGGACACACGCCTTGACCCGGGACTGAAATCATGACCCTCCTGGTTCAGAGCTTGATGCTCAATCACTGAGCAGCTACACTGGCCGGACTGATATGTTTACATTCTCTTTTATAAATTGATTATCTCTAAGTTTACTTAGCATGATCATGAAAAACACACACGAAAACTTCTGAACTTGTGTAAGACCAAACTCTAGACCTCTGCTGGCTCTTCTCAAATAGCATTACATAGAATTCCTGCCGGGGCGATGGCAGGGTTTGAGGGGGGAGTCGCGCAAGTGGAGTATCATTTTTCTGCTCTTGCCTTCCTCAGTATTTTTGCTCTTGATTTTTCCTCTACTTGAAAAACGTTCTCATCTTTCAGCTCTCAAATCTGCAAAATCCTATCCATGTCAACCTAAGCTGTATGAATCTTCCCTGTTTGTTGCAGAGTCATTCATAGAAACCATGACATTTAAAGCTCTGAAGGCCACAGAGATTATTTGAGTCATTTCTTCCTCATTTTCTAAAGATGAGGTCTTGATTAGGCAACATCTTGGTCAAGGGCATGCAATCAGCGGCAGAACCAGGCCTAGAATTTGGGGCTCTGTTCAGATGAGCAAACGTGCCTAGAGATGCTGGAGTGCTATCAGCAGGCTCATTTCAGCATCTTCCAGAATCTTTCTCACTTTAAGTTCTCTGTCCTTTTATCAGAGTAGCACTGTGAGGTCCTCTTGTAGTATTGCTTTATCTTCATTTTATTTTTCCTATTAGAATGTAATCTCAGAGAATAGTGATATTCAACCCTTTTCATCTCATGGTATACACATAAACTAATTACTAAAATTCTCCAGCACACAAAAAACTGTATATTTTTTGCTGATCTGACAAAAACAAACAAACAAACAAACAAAAAAGAGGTATAATTTTGATTCACACTGGATGGCTATTACAGTTGTGTTGGCTGTTGTCATTTTTTTTTAACTGTTAGAATGAATTTATTAGGGTAACCTTGGTTATCAAAATTATATAGGTTTCAGGTTGTCACTTAAAAAAGATATATTTTTTGTTTATTTCAGAGAGGGAGGGAGAGAGAAATATCAATAATGAACCCTCCTACAAAGGTGTGTCTGTGGTTTCCTGTCTTTGGACACATAAGAATTGGAGGCAAAGAAGTGTGGAATTGGAGAAGTCTGGAGCCAGCTTGCTCCCTGCAGGCTCAAGACCAACCATCCCACATAGGGAAAAAAAAAAAAAAAAAGGAAATATCAGTGATGAATCATTGGTGGGCTGCCTCCTGCACCCCACCCTGCGGATGAAGCTCCCCAACCCGGATGTGCCCCGACAGGGAATCGCATGGTGAACTTCTAGTCCATAGGTTGACACTCAACCACCGAGTCATGCCAGTTGGTCAGGTTGTCATTTTTTAATTTGACAGCCTAAGGCAAAAGAGGTCAGTGCCCCTGACTAAACAGTCAAGTATTGCGTATTTTAAAAATCCTGGTGGCACACCTTTGTCATAGAAAAAGACCAAGTTTTTTCTCATCTTCACATTCCGGTGTAAAAATGGGACTGGGTCAGAAGTTCTAGTCCTGGCCCTGCCACTTGGTAGCAAGTTACGTAAATTTAAATTCTCACATCTTCACTTAACCTGTCTGTTAAAATGGGGTTAATGATGTTGATTGTTACCTATGCCATTGGACTGTGGTGAGTATCAAATTAGAGAATAAGTCTAAAAGTACTTTAAAACTATAAAATATAAGTATAATATAAGACTTAAATGTAATAATGTTCTTTGTATTACTTGATTTTTTTTTCCAGAAGCTATAAAAGTAACAGCTTGAAACACAGTTCAATCTATGAAGCTCTGGTCCCCATCTTTTCTCCATGTTTGCTATTCATTTTGTCTACAGCCTGGATCCTCCAGTCATCTTGTGATATTTTAGAGATGCACCCTAGAGTTTTCTACTTTATGGTTGGAACAGCCTTTGCCAATATCACAGTAAGATTTTTTTCTTTTAAAAATCATAATGTATATAAGGACTTCATGACAGTTGATAATTTGAGAAACCTTATAGATTAGAATAAGCAGATATTAATGTAAAGATATTTTCATTCAAAATTGGAGAAAATAATAACCTCGAAGATAGAACATGCTGAGGTTATATTATTTTTTTTCTTTGAAACCAGTAAGATTTAGAGACTGCAGTAATATTTTGGAACCATAGCATATTTGAGCTTTTTGTTTTGGTTGCCTGCTGAAGAATTCATGGAATAATGTATAAATTCCCTTCAGACTATAAAAATTATTAACAGTGTCGTTGAAATGGCTGTAGATCTAATGATTAGTTTAGGGAGAACTTAAAGTGAGAAATAATTCACCTGGAAGATTCTGAAATGAGACTGCTGATTTTTAAATTAAGGACATGGGATTATAAGCTAGGTAACAAATACAACATATTTTTTAAAATTAGGAGTTGAGAAAAGACCCCGATAGTTTTGGTAGCCAGGAACCCTGTGCTCCTGCTCAGGCCAGGTCCTTAATAAGCTTTTTATTTTCTTAGCCGCTGAGTTTCCCTGTATAAAAGTATTTATGAGTGAATAAAACTATACTTGATTAAAATGTTGAAAGTAAAGGAGCCAAAGAGGTTTGAGGTGTTAATATGGTGATATGAGAAATTGAGTTGTGGGGGGGGGGTGTTGAAAAAAAATGTTTTTAAGTAACAAAAAGTCTTAAAATTGGGAGAAACTTTTCCCCAGACTGTCATCTGGTGGAAGAGTGCCTTCTCTAGCATCCTTTCTACACTCCTCGGACGTGCCCTGGTCTGCGGGTCCTCAGGTTTGAAGGTGGGGCAGAGCTCCAGTTGTCCCTGATCTGATCGCTGGAACGTAAATGTGTTGGCTCAGGTGCTTGAATCCTTCTTAAATGTTGTGGGACACGTTTTGGAAGTGTTTTGTTAACTAAATTTTTATTCCCCCCACCCTTTTTTTTTTTTCCTACTAACTTCAAGTGTCAGCTGATTGTTTGCCAAATGAGCAATACGAGATGTCCGACTTTGAACTGGTTGCTGGTTCCTCTCTTCTTGGTTGTCGTGGTGGTGAACTTGGGGGTCGCCGCTCACGTGGAGAGTGCCCTCCTCTACACGGTGACGGCGGCTTTCACTCTGGCCCACATCCACTACGGAGTCCGAGTGGTGAGTAGCTGCCACAGAGCTGGGGCCGTTGGTTCGCACACGAAGAGAGAAGGCGAGGGGAGACTGTAAATGCGAGTAGCTGGACGAGTTTTGGTATATTTTCTAAATGTTTTAGGTGTGTCATTTTAAATATTGTTTAACGAGTATGCTATAATATCAACAAACAATTTAAGAGCTGGATGATTATAAGGAGTGTTTTTAAGTCGGTAGAAATGTAAAACATTTTCTTACTGCATAGAATTATAAACTCCTTTGTGCTTTTAATTATATAGGATGAGATAATCCCATTTGTGGATTATTTCTCTGCATACTTGAGCTCTAGGGACATTTTTATTTCTCGTTAATATAATTTGGAGAGAAACTGAAATTGGTTTTGTAGCACTGTCTCCCTCTCCCCTCCCCCTGCCTGTGGTAAGGAGGTTAGAACTTCTAATGTAAAGCTTTTGCATTATTACTTTATGCTGTTTCTTGAGTTCTCATCAGGAGAAATAATAAATAAGGGGAAATATAGAAGAGAAAGGATTTAAGAAATATGCCAACCACAATATTCTCTTCTAAAAGTAAGAGACTAATCTTGTCACTGGGTCGAGGGACCTGGCTCTGAGCGGGTCTGCCTAGGGCCGGCACGTAGTGTGGGTTATTGACTTCCTCGGGGAAAAACGTCACCAGGAGTCCAGGTGACTGGGAGAGAACCCTTATGAAAGCTGGGGACAGTAAAACAAAGAAAGGCTTAGTGCAGAAGAAGCAACAGGAGAGCCTAGGGCTGGGCTCTAGTAACTCTGGGAAATCAGAGAAAAGGGGGCTTGGGAACAGGTTCAGGGTCATCCTGGGATGAGCTCCCACTGCCCATTGCTCCCCAGGTTGTGATTCTCTTGGGGTGCCTTCACGTTTAGGAGCTACATGCCTGTGGGGGCGAGGGAGGAAAGGGAACGGAGGGAAGCTGCTCCCCAGAGGAGAGCTGGGTCCTTTGCTTTGAGGCTTTTATGTCTTTCTTGCAGGCGGAATCTCGGGAGGGCCTCCACAAAACACTCGTCAGTTTTCAGGGTGCACTCCTACAGGGTCATGGTCTGCACTGAGCGGTCATTGTCAGGGCTGTGTCATTGGTCACTGCAGTTGGTCCTGGTTTCTCCCACAGGTTTTGGCTGCTCTTTGGGCTTGGAGCTGAAATACCGCTGCTGAGGCCCCGGTGTTCTCTCTGGGGAGGGCCCTTCTGTGTCTGCTGTCAGTGCTCTGTCTGTCTGGCTGTCTTCGTTTCCCTATTATGCTTGTCCCGGCTTGCTGGCCTGTGTCAGTTTCAGGACAAATGAACTAAGATTGATGTAATAAAATGAAAATCAGAACCATGCAGTTTATTTTCTTTTTCATCACACTTTAACATTCTTTTTAAATTATTTTACATATTTTAGTATGTACATAATTTTGATTTTTAAATAGTGTAGCATATTCTGCCAAGGAAATTACTAAATAGTAACCTAATTTACTTAATTATGACCTAGTTATTTTAATCATTTAGGTTGTTTCCAAATTTTCACTATTACAAATAATGTTGAGTGAACAATCTGGAGTAATACTTTTCTTTCATTTGCTTTATTTTCTAAGGATACTTTCATAGGAGTGGGGATTTTATTCAGGATAAAGAAGGCTATTTATACTTTTATGTTTCTTAAACCTCTTCTATTTGGTATGCTGGTTTTGAAAGGAACCCTGCTGTGAATCAATTTGAGAAAACAATTATATATTGTTGTTCATAGTTTTAAGTGAGGGGCACCTGTCATGCTTGATAACAACTTTATACTTTGCATATGTTGTTAAACTTAAGCTTTTTTCCCTTATGTTTCTCCCAGCATAGCCCACATTTGTTGGGACAAAATCGATGAAATTGTTATGGGAAAAAATCATGATAACTATGAATTATAATATTAAGACATAATTGTCTGTGTTTTTTTATTTGTGCAAGTTTAACATTATGCTATATAGCAGCATTTGTAGGTCTTTTATCCTGATATTTCATCAGGCACATGCATAATGTGAAACATAGTTGCCAGTGTCTTTTTAAAATATATGTATGTTTATTGTTTTCAGAGAGGAAGGGAGAGGGAGAGAGAGAGAGAAACATCAACGATGAGAGAGAATCATTGACTGGCCGCCTCCTGCATGTCCCCCACTGGGGATCGAGCCTGCAACCGGGCATGTGCCCCGACTGGGGATCGAACATGACCTCCAGGTTCAGAGATGGATGCTCAGCCCTGAGCCATGCTGGCCAGGCTGCCAACGTCTTGTCATTGTTCTGATTTGTTACAGCCCTTCAGAAGCACATCTTCAGAAAATCATTCATACACCAAACCAAACCAAACCGATCTTTCTTTAAATTCTCTTTGTTAAAAATCTGGAAATTAGATACAAGCTAACTGAAAGAAATTACAGGAGTGTCTTTTTTTGTCTGTCTATGTGTTCTCTTATCGCTTCTACAACTTGTGACCCGGAAGTAAAACAAAACATTCATTTGAACTATTGAAATATACTAGTAAGTAATACAAATAAGAAAAGAAGTAAGAAATATCAAACAAATGATATTTACTAACTGGGACATAACCAAGTTCTTGCAAACCCATTAGTGATACTCCATCTAATATGTCTTAAACCTCCCAAAATGTGTACAGAGCTAGTTTTAAACTCTTTCATCAGGAATGATTACCTAGAAATGTTATAAAAAGCTGAATGTTGAGTATATATATATTTGATCTACTAGCTGGTTTAAATCAACTAATGCTATAATTTTTCAGTAGGTTTGATATGAATCTGTATGGTCTGGAAGGCTCTGGAAAGACTAGAACAATGGAGACCCAGGTTTAAGTCCTAACTCTCCCAGGATAGGTCTAGCCATCTAGGTCCATAGCTATCCTAACCCAGAAAAATCTTCAATGTCTGATGATTTTTGCTGTGTCAGTAAATTGTTGTCTTCAGAGAGTGATTTCTGTGAGCTTAAAAAAAAAAAAAGGTTCATATTTGTCATTGTCTCCTTTTCTGGTTTTCTATAGGTAAAGCAGCTGAGCAGCCATTTTCAGATTTACCCGTTCTCGTTAAGGAAACGCAACTCAGATTGACTAGGAATGGAAGAAAAGAATATTGGCCTGTAATCTACAGAAAGAAGTACTGTAAATACGATGCTTGTAAATACTTCATCTATCACCAATGAACTAAACTGATCTGCTTAACAGACATGGGAACTCTGTGTGTGATACTTGTACAGCAAGAACGATATATTTAATCTGAAACATGGAATTTTGAACCTACTAACTCCCACCTTATTTTATTTTTTATTAAACCATGTGATGTTTTGGTTAAGCCTAATGTACATTAGACCAACAAAATGTTTGTAGTGATTTTAACTTCATGAGTCCATAATGTTTTGGTTCATACAGAGTTAAAGATGCTTTATTTTTATTATTTAAAACACCCCCAAATTGTTTTTAAAACACTGATGATGTTCAGAAAACCACAATGTGTTTTCATATTGGTACTTGGTAATAGGTCGTTTGCTCTGGAAGCATCCGTAGTCCACATCTAACATCAGGAAAGGATAAGAGCAAGTCACCTTCAGCAAGAGATGCCAAATGACTCCAGATTTGCCAATATCCTGGTTTCTCTTTGCCACGGAAATGCCTTTGTCTTCATGTGTTAAGAGAGCTAGGACGTATGTTTAGATTCGCTCATATTCTGGCTCTCTTTGTTATGGAGCAGAGCTTGGTAAATGGTTTAGTTTTCTTTTAAAGAAAACTATTCTATTGAGACTCAGCAGAGAATGGATTGTAATTGTAGCTCACCCATTGGCATGGTTCATTGTTTAAACGTGGCATTTCTCCCCTCAGCTCTAAGTGGCTGAGATTCGGTGCCTGAGCACTGATTAAGTGAATGCACATGCCAGCATGAGTCTTATGGTAACTACTTGCGAGGAACACAGATAAACTTCCTTATTGGAGAAATTTACTCTGGAGTTAGGACTCTTATGAACCTCACTATGAAATGACTATGTAAACCTCGCTACAAAATGAGTTTTGTAATTCAGTTTGTCCTTCCTTCCTCTCTTTTTGTAGAGGAGAGAGTGCTGTATTTTTTTTTTTTTTTTAATTTCTTATTTTATTCAGGATAAAGAAGTAGAGAGAAACTCTCTCTTCTCCAGCTTGCCCACCTTCCCACTTGAAGAAATTTTTAAAAAATATATGCCTTATTGAATACATACTCTCTTTAATAATACTTGGAACAGTTTTTGAGGTTTACAGACAAGCATCAAAATATCTTTTGACTTTAATGTGGTTATTTGATAGATCACACCTTTCCATGAATGTGGATATTTTATTCTTCTTTTTACTTTGTCTTCATTTACTTTGGTGGTAGTGAAATTTACTCCCTGATTTTCTTTTATTTTTCACCGAATGAAGTTTGTGCTTGAATGAAGAGTGTATCTTAAACCCTGTTTTTGGATGGATTGCACTTGGATAAAATAGGCACCACTGTGTTGATATGTAATTTAAGTTTGTAACCATTATTTATCTAGGAATGTGACCATTTTAAAATTTAATTATATAGTGTATTTCTTTGTTGAACTTCTGTCTGCTGCTTTGTAAAAATAACTATATAATTGATATTCCAGTTCCTAAATTTGCAAATTCCAATAATTGTCATCTAGGTCATTAGAAATGAAGAGTCAAGGAGCTGGTCTCATGGTTCTGTACTCATTTTTAAAAACGATTGTAAAGGTTGAGGTATGCTCGGTGACTTTCTCTGAGACAAAAATGAACACTGAGAATAGGTGGGACATGGATGCCGGAAAGTGTGGGTAGTGGTTCCATGTTGGTTGGTGAGTTGCCATCGCAGAGGTCAGAGGATGAACCCAGTGAGGGGAATGCTGTCCTCAGGGGACCTTGTTCCCTGTCATCTGCAAACCGACCTGGAGAAAGTGTTCTCTGGGCTGGGAACAGGGCTTTGCTTTCAGGTTTCTGAGCTAATCATTTCACTGTTCTGTTGGCCTTGTACACAGGAATGAGATTCATCTGTACTACATCAGAAAGGAACTGATAAGTCTTTACAAAATGACACTTTTGGACCGCAGGCTTCCTTCACCGAATAGCGTAGTAAGAAAATACCTCCTACTTCCGGCGTGAGGCCCTGTCCTCTCTCATTGGGGGCTTGTGCCTCAGAGTGTGTTCCTGCTCTCTTTCTGTTGCAGCAGGGTCATTTGAAAATTGTTTTGTGCCTGTACTCTATGACTTGTTTCCCTGCGGTGGTCAAGGGTGATGCCATCGTGAGTTCTACTGACACCCTCAGAGGAAAGAAAGGTGACGGTCGGCAAGGAGAAAGTAAAACTGGGATGAACTGCCTCCGAACGTCGTGAGCTGTGCTTCTGGAGTGTGCTGCCGACTCTTACTTGGTGTAGTCTGCCATCTCCAAGTGCATCTTGAAAGTCCCCGTTTGTTCTGGAGTGACGGGGTGCCTGCAGCAGGACGCAGTCACACGTAGCTCTGTGCTTTTGTGTCATGCCGGTCACCACGGCCATTTCCAAAGCAGAGAAGATATTTCAGGCTTCTGCATGATATT
Organism: Antrozous pallidus; assembly: GCA_027563665.1. Classification (NCBI taxonomy): domain Eukaryota; kingdom Metazoa; phylum Chordata; class Mammalia; order Chiroptera; family Vespertilionidae; genus Antrozous; species Antrozous pallidus. Next base: position 61,686,667 of record CM050523.1, on the reverse strand, counting down.
TTGGGGTGAGTTCACACCTCAGCCTTTCTTCCAGCGTACACTGAGCTGCCTTTTCGGGGAGCAATGAGGTGGTTGGCCACCCCGACATGTTTTCTGTACATTCAGAATAGAGTGCCTTCGCCAGGCCAGAGGTTTACTTTGTGTTTCTACTGACCAAAGCCACCTGACCTGTAAGAGAAGCGTCTCTTCGGGTTCTGCTATGAGAAATGCCCTTTCTTGCTTGTCAGAAAAGAATTCCCCCATATTTGAGGGGGGCACGGGATAGAAACATTAGAAAATACCTAGATACAGGATGTTCATGCTGCCTTTTGTGAATTTTAATAACATGATCTTAGTGCAACACAGAGTTGAAATTGGTTACATTTTAAATCGTCATCCCTCCTCTAATATGTGATGACTATAGTTTATGGGTTTTAGATTCAAGGGTAATAGAGTAACTTCCAAATAGAAAACTAAATAATCTTCCTTGATACTGAAAAATATCATGGTTAATTCTAATTTAAAAGTACTTTTAATTCTAATTTTAAAAGAAATGCTGATTATGGTCTAGCATGTTATGTACTACTACCAACATGTCATTTATTTTAATGTAGAGCTATTAGGAGAGGAATGTATCTCTTAGAGTTGCCCAAATTCCAAATTAGACACCAGAAGAGTGTTGGCCATGGTCTGGAGCCTGGGCACTGGGGGAATATGCATTGCAGAAACCAAACAAACATACATACTCTCATGCCTAATGCCCCTGGGCCCAATGACTTAAGTGTAATGCACACTTTAAAATTGTCACGATATAGCTCAGCTTTCCTCCACTAATTTTGGATTCAACTGTGAATTTGAAAGTTTCCTAATCGTTTAATTTACGAAGAATTAGTGTATTTTGTAGTTAGTCATAAAGCATTGGGAATGTACCTTGCTGTCCAAAGCAGACTTTGATTCTGTAACCTATGGAGGATGAAAAGGCAATGTGAAGGTGTTTGAATCAAAGACTACTTTCCCCCTTAGATTTTAACTAGGAATGTTTCATTTGAAACCTGGGTTTCGTTTTAACTAGCCACTGCCTAGGACAGAGATGCCCACTTGCTGTGTTGCCCAGATCTTGCCACATTCAAATCTCCTTGATCGCCTTTAGAGATCTTGTCTAGTCAAGGACTGGGAACGGGCCAGAGGGAACCAAGTAAGCCGGTTGGGCTAGAACATTGACTTGGGGTTTCCAAAGAAGCCAAAAACAGGTATGGAACTCTTTGGTTGTGTTGGTTCCTGTGTTCAGAGTGGCCTTTCTCTTGACCTCAGTTCTGGACGTGATTGAGCACTCTACTTACAGGAAATGTTGGCGTCAGACTGGAATCTTCTTTGTCCTATGAGATTTCTTCGTAAGGCAGCATGCCCTTTCTCGGACACCCTGTGGGTGAACAACCTTGTTAGGTTAACTGCCAGTGCTAGAACCTTCCAGGAATTTAAACTAGTATGCTGCATTTGAAGCACTTTGACATGTATGTTTAAGGTGACAGTTTTAACAATAAAATGGTGTTCAATTAATCACTGTGAAACTTGAAAGTGTGAAGCTCTACATTTTAGGATAGCTTAAGTAGATTCTGATTTTTCCTTTATTAATTGTGAGATGTGATTTGTATATTTTACTTTTCATCTTTGACGGCGCTTCAAATGACTGACATATTGGCAGGCAGCTACTTATGGGGTATATGGGACATCATGGTGGTTTAACTTTTCCAGAGAAAGTGGCGGTGTGTTTACTGTTTGCTCTCATGGAGCCATGGGGTTGGGTTTCTTGGCTCATTCATTCCCAGTGTTTCTACAGTGTAAAATCAATGTCACCTGACTTTTTAACCTGCATGCTAGTAATGTGCTTTGCTTTTTTAGTAAACAAATGTGCAAAAGATAGTCATCTGGCTGGTTTTTTGGTTTGTTCTTAAGCAGGGACCTGCTCTTTATACAGACGGGTCGTCAGTAGCTAGCGTTTAGGGGGGCAGAGGCAGTGTTGCCCCTGGCAGCCCCCTCACAGGTGGCCTGAGAGGCAGTTGGGCTGCATTAGGGCAGAAAGGCCCGGTCCCGGGAATCGGAAAGTGGCCCAGGGACTGGTTTTTTTAATAAGGGCTCGTTTCCTTAGGGAAGTCCATTTGGACACAGCGGGAGTGTCTGGTCTCCCACAGACCACTCCCATGGCCTTGGTCTTGACAGAGTCATTCTTGAAAGCCAGGCGGCCTGAGAGCGTGCTGTTTTGAAAGCGTGCGAGTTGGATCGTGGCCATAGGAAGCTGGTGCTACACTGAAGTTAGAGACAGGTTTGAAGACGCGAGGAGTGGCCACATGCCGTGGGTGCCCACAGCTCTTTGGCTGCCTGCCGTCATCTCTGGAGCAGTTAATATGGGTAACAATTAAAATGAACTTTTAAAAAACTAGGTCGTACGTAATTCTCCATGGAGTCTAGATTCCGGTTTTCTCGACAAGCACTGTTTATTACCTAAGAAGTTCCTGACCAAGACCATGTTTAGTTAGCACTTGCTGTTACTAACCAGGGGCCTGTTTTAACTTGAATGCATGCTGCATTATAAATCTGTTTAAAATACTGGTATCATTCCACATCAGACTTTGAATTTAATAACTACTCTTTAAGATTGCCTCACAATATTAACATTTTTTTGGTAGATTGTTTTGTTTAGATAACTTGCCCCATTAGAGCAGCCAAGCAAGAGACAAAGACGCAGCTACAAGGGTTACTCACTCACTCTGAAATGTGCCAAGAAAGCAGAATTTAGTGCTAAACTCTAAATTTCAACTTTTTAAAAAAAGGTAGCATTTCCTCTAATAAGAGAGAAGTCAGTGGATAATCACCAAGGTGAAGAGGTATAAACTTCCTGCTGCCATTTTCTCCCCTCCCCTCTCCTCCCCTCCCCTCCCCTCTCCTCCCATCTAATATTAATAGATGAAATCTGTAACCAATTGCAGAAAAAGAACTGGATGCTTTTCTGAGTACGGTGTCATGCCCTGTGATTAAGAACGGGGTGGCCAGACCAGGGCCAGATCAGTTGCTGTTGCAGTTTGCTTTCTGTAGATTCTGAAACAAATACGGTCCCAGCCCTTCTCAGGCACCTAGAGACAACACCACTCAAGCAGCTGGAATATACTTGCTGCAAGGCGACTATTATCGAAGAAGAGGAGCACAAAAGTTTATTTTCCCTTCCAAGTAATTTCATTGAATATATTCATAATCGGTCTTTCTAGGACTTGCTGTGTTTATTAGTAAATCATGTGGCATTTATTTTGTCTGGCTATGTGTGATGTGTGTGTATATATACATAGTTCATATGTACACATGTATTCTCTGGGCATATACATGTATGATCTCTTTGTGTGTACATGCAGTCTGCTCTTGATTATCAGGGAGGTGGTGAGCCCTCGTGCACTGTCTTCGCTGACTTAGTCTGCATGTCGCCCTCGCTCGGTGAAGCCTCTCCTGCATCTGGAGCCACAGGCTTCCCTCCTTGCAGCTCATCTCAGTCCCAGGAAAGGCCCTTGAGATAAGTCACTTTCCATTTCCCTTTCACTGGGCATCGTGTGAGCCCGGAAGCCCGCCTTTGAGAAAGACGGCTTCTGGGTCTGAAGGCCATGGGGCCCCTTCCGGCTGGCAGGCAGCTCTGGGCCTTCGCGCTTGTGGAACTGGGACTTCGCAACTTGCTTCAGCTCCTTAGCAGGAATGTTGTAAAATCATAGATGAGTCTTTGATGCATAACCATGTGTTTCACCGATAAATTTGCGTCATCGGTGTTGCTGTTTCCCGTCACTCCTCCGAGATAATCAAGACCTGACTGTTTCTCGCCACTGGATTCCGGAAGCCTTGTCCTTTCAATTGGATTTATGTTTATTTCTGCTGCTGCTGTGAAACCCAAAAGTAATGCAGTAGGTTTTAATTTAAAACTGTTTAATTCCATTATTGGTAAATATTTATTGTAATAAAAAGTAAAGAGTAAAATAATTTTTAAATCCTTTCCGTTTTCAGACTGCCTTCTTTGTTTTTCCCTGGTGGGTGCAAAATGGGAGGGGCTGTGGGGAGGAGATGAATGTCTGGCCACCTGTCTTAGACCATCACGCCTTGTTTTGTAGCAAAACATTGAAAGGAGAGAGGAGTAAACCAGAAAATTACGTAAATGTTCGATGAACCCCCAAACCCCAATTAAGGGGACTTGGTGTACCTTACGGATATAGAATTAAGTGGTGAGACTTGACTTAGTATGTTGAATGTAATCAGCGGGTCATTCTTTTTCTGCAAAAAGACTATAAGCGGAGGTAGATGGCCAGCCTAGTCTTTATCACCCAAAACTTACCCAGGGACGGGGATGCCATGCTCTAAGGACTCGACCATTTAGCCTGTGGAAAGTCCTACCCATATGGGCCACCTGAGTTCATTCTAGCCAGCTGTCCATCAGAGCGCCCGTCTGCTTGGCCTTGTCACGACGGCCTCTGAGCTGGGGGCAGACGGTACCCAATGACACTGAGAACGTGATCCTCACGTCCTTGTGACTTATCCCAGGTTGCAGGGCAGGTCTAGGACGAGGACCTGCCCCTCCTCAGGACATGCCCTCTCCAGAGTTTCCCACAGGCCAGTGCATCAAGGCCCTGTCAAATGCCAAACAGTTTTTAGGAAGGGTTTTAATTCTCAATAAGAATACTATTTTGGTTGACATTGCGACAGAAAACCGTGCTTTTTCAGGGGACAGTGCTTCCTTAAGAGTTTTAAGTATGTTCCGTACCCTTAACTTACTCCTCTCCCTCACACCCCTGGGACTATTTCCCTCTGCTCCCCCTCTTTCTGTAAGGGGGTGCTGGTGGGATTGCCCTGGGGTTTAGCCTACTGAAGACGGCTGTAGAAGACAATCCCTTGTTGGGTAAAACTTGATGGATAGGATGGGGTTTCACATGCTAGAGGAGAAGGGGGCCCACACACAATGTGGGGGCTCAAAAATGAATAGATGATGAATAGGTGGGTGCAATACACTTCAAACTTTCCAGCGAGGCAATAAGGTCTGAGTGGACCTATCAGAAGGTAGCTTCGGTGATTAATGAGCACCGTTATGCCCAGGAGGTGCTCAATAATATTTGATGAATATGGTTTTGAGGAATAGCCACCTGGTGGTGAGTGAATGATGGTAAGCGATGAACCACAACTTGGTCCAGCTTCTTCAGTCTTCCGGTCTGTGCTAACAGGACTGGTCCTTGGTAGAGCAACAGTAAGCCCAAAGCTGGGACACCTGTCCGAACGGCGGTGGGCGGGGCCTGAGCTGCGCACGCAATCGCCTCCAGCGGCGGGTTGGCGAGTGCTTTACCCTGGCAACGACTTGTTGTTAGCAACCGGCAGCGGTGCAGCTGCCTGCGGGAGGAACCCGCCATGAACACGCCGGTACCCCTGGGGATCTTGGAGGATAAGGAGGATGAACACTTAGCCAATCAGGTCCTCGGACCCTCGATCAATTCGGATAATCCTCAGGAGCGAATCCAGGCCCGGCGTCTCCGCATCGCGGCGCGCCTGGAGGCCCGGAGGCGGTGAGCTGGGGGCTGGGCTGGCCGTGCAAGGCGCCTAGGCCGTCCCAGAGGCGAGGCATGGGGGTTTGGGGGGGGTGGCCCTAGGTGTGCGGGGCTGCCGGGGCAGGAGCTCCCTGCAGGGAGGGGCTGGAGTGCCCCAAGGGTGAGAGGGCCTTTAACATTGTTAAAAAATGTACTTATTGATTTGAGAGAGAGAGAGAGAGAGAGAGAGAGAGAGAGAGAGAGAGGAAGGGAGGGAGAGAGAACATCTCTTTTCCCAACTACTCATGCATTCATTGATCGATATTTTTTGTGTCTTGACCAGAGATCAAACCCGCAACCTTGGCATAGCTGAACATATTTTCACCCACTGAGCTACCCGGCCAGGGCAGAGGGAGGGCCTTGTTTCTCGATAGAAAACTTTCATTCCAGAGAGTTCAAGCAAAGCATGGGCTATGAGAACATTGAACACACTAATAACGCTAAAAACAGAAATAACCATCCTTTCAACGCTTTTCTTGAGAGGGGGTGCAGCCGGCGCAGCCGGCTCTGTGGTCCATACGCTGACACCAGGCCGTTCAGGACCTGCCCTGGAGGTGTGTCTCCCCGTCCCTCCAGCCTGCCTGCCTCCCCCCAGCACCGGTCAGAGGCCCTCAGCTCCCGCTTCTGCCGCTCTCGGCGCCTGAGCTGCCGTGACCACGCTCTTGCCCGAGGTGCCGAGCCTGAGGGCCGCACCCGCCCGCTCAGACACAGTGGAGGGGCACGGGGAGAAGAGCACCTGCAGTCCCTGAGTTCCCAAGCACACCCCCCGCACCCCCCCCCCCCCACCCCGGGTAACAGCATCGCCTGTCCTGCCAGTCAGGGTCGGCTGCCCAGGAAGATGATGCCTCCCCTTCTTGTCGGCTGGCCACTGGACACAAGCGGCCCAAAGGCGTGTGGCTGGTTCCAGCAAAACTGGTTCCTGGGCACTGGAATGCGCCTCTCCTTCAATCTTTGTGTCCCAAAACTCCCTTTACATTTGATCTTTCTCCCCCTAAACCAATACACGTTGTTTCTTTTAGAGCAGTTCTAGGTTTACAGAAAAGTCAACGGGAAGGTAGAGTGTTCTCATACACCTTCTGCCCCCCGACACGCGTCCCTTCTCCCGCTATCTCATGCCCCCAGCGTGTCCCTTCGTCACCGCCCCACCGACACGCCATCGCCAGCCCACGCCCTCGCTTGCCGCTGTGATTCACTTTTGGTGTTCCGTGGATTTTGACAACTAAATCATGACAAGTATCCACTAGTACAGTATTGTTACAGACTGGCTTCACTGTGTTCTGCCTATTCACCCTCATCTTTAAAAAACACACAAAAAAACTCTTAAAAATGTACAAACTAGTCTTCACTTTGAGCCGCACAGAAACAGGTGGGCCAGATCTGTGACGGGTCGCTGTGGTGTCTGTGGGGGGTCTGGGTGCTCTGGCCCATGCGGGCTGTATTTGGACAGAGGTCGGGAGAAGTAGCGTTGCCCTGTGAGTAGGAATAGGTATTATTTGTCAACCTTCCAAAGCTTTCTAGTCTGATAGGAGAGTAATGATACCTCACAGGGTTTTCAATTTCATTTCTCTGTTTATATGTGAAGTGGAACATATTTTTAACTGTCTATTTCCCATTTGTATTTCTCCAGTGAATTGCCTGTTCACTTTCTTTGCCAATTTTTCTATTTGGTATATTGTCTTTTTAAATATTGATTTGAAGGAGGCTTTTCTATTTTATGGAGAGCAAAGTTTTTTTTTTTTTTCCAAATATCTCTTACCAGTTTATCCTTTGACTTTCAAGGATAAAATTTAAAAAATGTTAGGAAGTAAAATCTTTCAACTTTTTTTTTCTAACTTTGGCTTTATTCTCTCTCCTTTATATACTTATAGGGTTTTATGGTTATGTTTTTTAATATCTAAATTACTAACCATATGAAAAGCATTTTTGTTTATGGTATGAATTCCCATGGAACCTTTCGTATAGAACTTAAATACTAGAAATAACTTCAGTTTCTCTGTTCTTTCCCATCCCAGGGAAGCGCTTGGAGAATATTTAGATGGGAAGAAGGAGAGTGAGGAAGATCAAAGCAAGAGCTATAAACAGAAAGAAGAAAGCAGACAGGTATGAACTGGGCAGCAAATGGGCCCTGACAGTCCTGTGAGACTAGGTAGTGAGGTGTGATGTCACCGTTTTTGTATTTGTGTATTTTATTTATTTATTTTCTAATCCCCACCTGAGGACATTTCCCATTGCTCTTCAGAGAGAGTGGAAGAGAGGGAAAGGCAGATAGAAACATCAATGTGAGAGAGAGACGCTGATTGGCTGCCTCCTGCATGTGCCCGACCAGGGTCTGGGAGGAGCCTGTAGTCGAGGTTCGTGCCCTTGACTGGAATCGAACCCAGGACCCTTTGGTCCGCAGGCCGATGCTCTGTCCACTGAGCCAAACCGGCCACAGCAGTTTTGTGTTTGGACTAGAAGAAACTCAGCAGGATGAGGTCTCAGCAGAGATCCTGTTTCCTGTCTCTGGACAGAACCGAACCTGAGTCTGCCATTCGGGCGCTCTCTGGGAGTGAGCGCTCAGATGAAAGTTTCCTGGTGGATCTGCCTCCTCTTGGCGCGGACATTTTTAGCGGCATTCCCTATACATAGGACAAAGTCCAAATAATTCAAACTGACGTCCAGGAGCTTGTGTAGTCTGTTCCCATCTTAACTCTGCAATCCTCTCTCCTGTTGTCACCTAACTGGGCCTTCCTCCTTGGCGAGGCCGATCCACTTGCTTACCTCCAGTGGCTTTGTTCTTTCTGCTCTGTGCCTTTGACCATCTGGAATGCGAAGCTCCTCCCCTCTCCTCTTGCCTCTTCTCCTCTCCCTTTTCTGCCCTCCTGTCTCCAGGTTACCTTCCCAGACTTTCAGATCATCCAAGTCCCAGCCCTTCTATGAGTTCCTCTGCAAGCCAGGCTGACCCCCTTTAATTCATTTCATTTTGGAGAGTTTTCTGCCCTGCATGACTTTTCACATCACTGTGTGTTCATGCAGTGTCCGCAGGAAAACTGTAAGCGCTAGCCCAGCTGGCTCGGGGACCTAGGAACCAGGAGGTCACAGTTCAATTCCCGGTCAGGGCGCATGCCCAGCCTGTGGGCTCAGTCCCCCATGTGGGGTGTGCAGGAGGCAGCTGATCAATGATTCTCTCTCATCATTGATGTTCCTCTCCCTCTCTCTCCCTCTCCCTTTCCCTATGAAATAAATAAAAATATATTTAAAAAACTGCAAGCTCTATGAGAGAAAGAGCCTCTTTACCCGTGGACGAGCTCATGGCCTGTACTCAGTAAACACTAAAAAGAAAAATCAGCAACTGCTCTTCCTGGTAATGGCAGGGCTCCTGGGATATTTAATAAAGGACTTGGAACAAGTCGTTTTTGTTGCTGGAGAAATAGAAACACCAGTTCAAAACAGCAAGCCAGACCTAGCAAGGTGCCACATTTAATTAATTGTGAAGTGAACTACATAGACTGTGATCCTCTAGGAAATGAGATATGGGAAACTGCTCACTAAGCTGGCCTGGTCAGGGAAGGTTATGTTTTATATATATAACCATACCTTCTGAAAATGAGTTTTATCGCTTCCTGTTTACTATTTACCTTTCAACGGGACGCCTGAAGCCTATATCATTTTATTAACTAATGTCACCCCAATAAATTCAATCAAAAATTTAAAAATATTCACACCTTTTATTTCTTTCTCTGGCCTTGTTGCGCGAGACAGGCCCTCTAGCCTGTTAGAGAGACGTGGTGATGAGAAGTGTCTTGCTCTGGCTTCCCTCTGGGTGCACCCCTGCAAGTGGACCTGCCTCTGGTTCATTCAGAGCCCAAGTTCCCCCTTTGTTTTATTTTTTAATATTTTATTGATTTTTTACAGAGAGGAAGGGAGGATAGAGAGTTAGAAACATCGATCAGCTGCCTCCTGCACACACACACACACCCCCCACCCCCCCACTGGGGATGTGCCCACAGCCAAGGTACACGCCCTTGACCAGAATCAAATCTGGACCCTTCAGTCCCCAGGCCGATGCTCTATCCACTGAGCCAAACTGGTTTCGGCTCAGGTCCCCCCTTTAGATCACTCTCTGTGCCACAGAACCGCACATTCCCTGCCCAAAGGGTTCTGGGCCTGTTTTTAAGGCCTGCACAAGACTTTCCCCAGAGTCTGTCCTGCTCAGGGCAGACGAGGCCACTGTTGTGCAACCTTTAAGTCTGATGGATGGCAAGGGTTGGAGATGGAGCTTGGGTATGGTCTGAGAAATCCACATGCCTGCATGGGAAGCCTTGAGTGGTGTAGGATAGCGGTGGGGTGGGATGAGAAGGGGGTGGACTGTAGGCTGGGTCCCAAAGACTGGCTCTCCCTTAGCCACCAAGTTCTGGGTGGAACTTCTAAATTGTTCTGAAGGTGTTCAGGTAGGAGGAAAGAGTATATTTTATGAACTGTTTATAACACTGATTTATAATTTCTAAGTATTTAGATATATGGTATGTGGACCTCCATTTAAATTCTTCTCTTGGATCTCAAAAATGTTAAAGGTGTGTTTGTTGGTCTGTTGGTGACTAACATTTTCAGTTTTACTTTGAGACTTAAATACTTGATTTGGAAATTTCTGATGTTTGCACTGTCTTGAGTAGAAAATAGGAAATTGCACTGAACTACAGTAATTGCTCAAAATTACTTCCTTATGCATTTAAAATCATTTTGGCAAAAGCTATAAGCTTTGGGCATTTAAAAAAGTCAGCAGTATCCAAGATATCTGGGTTTAAGGTCTGTTTTATACTTATTTAAACTGCATGTCAAAATTTCTATAGGCTAGCAAGATGAAATAGAGTCTCTGCTCACTTCAATGACTTCTTGAGGTAAAGATATGTATAGGTTCCAGGTTCCAAAATGATTTGAGAGTTGGAGAATTTTTAAGTTCCAAAACAGACTTGGAAAACCTTAGGCATAACATAAGGATACCTGAACTTTTTGGTGAAATTATGACATCCCCAAAATGCCAGGAGTGAAGATACGGAGTGTGAAATTTACAAAGAGGGATTAGAAAGGGCGGTACCAACAGCAAAATTCCTGAGCCCATTAAGGGAGAGGGTAGTGCAGCCAGCTACAGTTCTCTCCTGTATTCGGGGCCCCTGTAAAAAAGATCCCACCTGACATTAGCCTAAGTGAAGTGGAGGCTTGTTTTTCTGCCTCATGTAACAGTCAGGGCTGAAATGGGGGCTCCTCAAGGTCAGGCCCTCACCTCCTTCTGTCCTTCACGTGCTCCTCATATCAGCCTGTAGCACCACACTCCAGCCTGGGGGGAGGGGACACAGGGCCTGCAGAAGGTGCACCTTTGCCTTCAAGGCACAATTCAGAGGGGACACCTATCTGTTCTGCTTCTGTGCTACTGATCAGGCCGTTCTAACTGCAAGGGATGTGTCTATTTTAAATCAAATACCCAGCTAAAATGTGGGTGTTCGATTGCTAAAAGAAGAGGGGAAATGGACCGGGGAGGACAGCTGTGATTGTCTGCCTCACCTCCCCAGCTGAGTCTCAGAAAGGCTCCCGTAGTGTCGGCCACCTGGAGGTCTCCTGGGGAAAGCGTGTGTGCTCAGAGCGCATGCCCGCGTGCTGGGTGGCTGATCCCTGTTCTGAGAAGGGATTCAAGCGCATCCAGAATTGCAGAGTGCTGTGGGATTGTAAGCTGGAACGTCACAGCACAAACGTCAAGATGGAAATAGGCTGCTACATACATGGTGCTATTAAAAGTCTTAAGGCCAAAAAAAAAAAAAAAAGAAAAAAAGAATTTAAAGAAAAGGAGAAAAACAAAAAAGAAAAGTCTTAAGTAGCTTTTGATTCCAGTTTGGGTGGATGGAAGAGTTACCAACAGTTATGCAAAATGTTTCTAGTTTTATAAATTATTTTAAACTTTTATAAACGTATAGATTCCTAAGTTTTATAAATATATTAAGCCCTTTATAAAGTGTTCTAACGTTGTAAGTTCTTTGTTTTCAGAAACTGGCTAAGCTGCTGCTCCACGGCACCGAGTTGGTGACAAATATCCAGGTGGCTACTGACATCAGAGAGATCCACCGCAGGGTGGAGGAAGAGGAGCTGAAGCGCCAGAGGTGAGGAGCCCTGCTCGGGAGCCTGGCCGATGTGGAGATGTCTCCTTTGTGGGTCCCCAAGTTCTCCCCAGCTGCTGAGAAGCGGCTTTGTCAAACTTAGTCTAGTAAAATCCTCTTCCCTCCCTCTGGCTTCCCCCTTCCTCCTCCCTTTCTCAAGCCTTACATCCCTGGGTATTTGATTTAAAATAGACACATCCCTTGCAGTTAGATCGGCCTGATCAGTAGCACAGAAGCAGAACAGATAGGTGTCCCTTCTGAATTGTGGCTTGAAGGCAAAGGTGCACCTTCTGCAGGCCCTGTGTCCCCTCCCCCCAGGCTGGAGCATGGTGCCACAGGCTGATATGAGGAGCTGTGTGGACGCAAAAAAGGAGTGAACCCAGACTCTGGCCTCGAGGTCTAGTCCGCATAGACATGGAAACGCCCAGCCGTGACTTGTGTTAAAGTGAAGGTTAAGTGTAAAGAGCTGTGGAAACAGAGATGAGGAGGCCTCTGATCCTCTCCGGAGAGACTGCAGAGTAAGCCCTGCAGGCAAAGTGACAGCCGAGTTGGGCTGCACAGGATGAGTGGGGAGTGAGGAGTGGGCACTTAGGCCCGGGAACAGCGCCTGCAGAGGCATTGGCACATGACATGCTTGGGAACGGCATGATAGCGGAGGGCGGATGGCGAGGGGTGTGTGTGAGGGGGGTGCGGGGGGGGGGGGGATGAAAAGAGATGAGGCTAAGAAGGTCAGGTGGGCTGACCATGAGCATGACCAGACCCAGAACATCCCCGTGTCATGGACAATGTAGCAGGTCTTACAGAATAGCAGAGGCTCCGAGTTTGAAGCATAGAGGGTCAGAGGGATCTCAGGGACTCAGGCAGACCTTCAGCTCTGGTCCTTGGCAGGAAGGCTGCCTTGCACCCCATCTTCCCAGGTCTCGGGGTGCCTGGCAATCTGAGGTTCAATGAGAAGAGCGCCCGCGGACCGTTTTAGCCCATCTCAGCGTATTCGGACACAGTGTGGTTTTAACAACGACGCATTTAGTTGTTCAGCATAGGTAGTTCCCCCACTGGCAACTTCACCGCCTTTATTATCATAATAAAATTGGTGATTTCACTCCGAAAACTTCGCACTGCCTGTCGTGGGCTGTTCCAGGAATGGCACTGGCCGGTCCCCAGCAGGTCAGCTTGGGAAAGGCCCCCGGTGCAGACTGAGGGCTTCGGTTTCCGCCCAGAGCCACTGAGGAGAAAGGGAAGCGTGTGAGTGGCAGAGTCACAAGATAAATGCGGATTTAAAAAGATGAGCTAACGGTGTTTCTCATTTTGAGGAAGAAATTTGATTGAAGAAGAAATTCAATTGGATCCAGATGTATGTAGTGTTTTTTTTTTTTCTTTTTAATATATTTTTTAATTGATTTCAGAGAGGAAGGGAGAGGGGGAGAGAGAGAGATGAAACCTCAATGATGAGAGAATCATTGATCGCCTGCCTCCTGCATGCCCCCTACTGGGGATCGAGCCTGCAACCCGGGCATGTGCCCTTGACTGGAATCGAACCAGGGCCCTTTAGTCCTCAGTCCGAGGCTCTATCCACTGAGCCAAACCACCTCGAGCCGTTTCCTCTGTTTTTAATATTTGTGTTGGGACTCAAAGGCATCTATGATTGTCTTGGTCTTCAGGTATTTTTGTGCTCCCCCGACTTTATCCGAGTTTGCCCACACTTCTGCTGGAGGTGCGTGTCTTTGTTACCGAGCTCAGGAAGGCTTCATCTGAATGTCTGGAACAACGTGGCCTGAGCTGTAGGCAGGGTCGCTGGGAAATTCTCGGGGAGGCCTGGCGCCTCTGCCCTGGAACCCAAGCCTAACCTGGCCCCGGCGGCCATTTGCGTGTGTGCTTAGCTTTTCTAAGTGTCCTGGCTTGGAAGGTAGGAAGAAGAAAGGGGATCAAAGATGATTGCATTGTGATTCTGTCCTTAGGGGGGTTTGCACACTTGTTTGGAGACAGTCTCATAGACATGCAGTCTGTTAGAGTAGGGACTGGGTCTCTGGCATATGCTCTAGACCAGTGGTCAGCAAACCGAGGCTCATGAGCCACATGTGGCTCTTTGGCCCCTTGAGTGTGGCTCTTCCACAAAATATCACGGCCTGGGCGAGTCTGTTTTGAAGAAGTGGCGTTAGAAGAAGTTTAAGTTTAAACAGTTGGGCTCTCAACAGCAATTTCAATCGTCGTACTGTTGATATTTGGCTCTGCTGACTAATGAGTTTGCCGACCACTGCTCTAGACCACTGGTTGCCAACCAGTGGTCTGCGGCCTGCTGGTGGTCCGTGAGGTCCGAAAGATTGGCGACCGCTGCTGCAGACCCTGTTCTCTGAAGGGGCCTCACATCTCAGCCCGAAGGCCTTCCTTCAACCCAGGCCCGTCCTCAGTACAAGCCAGCACACAGTTTCTTTGGAATTTCTGGAGAGACCATCCCTGGTTTCTGTTGCTAATGCAGTTTCCCTATTTGTGCGCCCCACTGGGCGTTTGTGGGTAATTTGGGAGAGGAACGGTCAGGCACCGGAGGTCACTGTTGACAATGACACTCATCACACAAGTCGCATTTGTTAAGCGGCCACCGTGCTGAGCATCATCTTATGTCTCCTGATGCCAGCCAGGTGAAGGTGGACACGGCCGTTCTGTCCGTGTCGTGGCTGAGGAACACGGGGCTCGCCGAGGTCAAGCGACTTGTCTGAAGTTGAGCGTCCGTTAGTGGCAGAGCCAGGACTTGAACACGAGGCATGGAGCTCCAGGGGCCAAGTGTTTAACTGTGTGTCACCCTTACTCAGAAGTGGGTGACCCGTTGGCTCTGGATCCATATGATCGTGCGTCTAGCTTTACTGTGGATCCGTTCTTGTCATGGTCACTTGGTTTATTTGGTCTCACGCCTTCATAGTCAAACATTAAACAAAAGAATATTTTTCAGAGCCTGGCTTGGTCGGGGTGGGTGTACCTGGAGGTAGAGCGTGGCGCCCAGCCCTGTTTTACAGAGTCTGGGGGACCCGCCTGCGTGGTGGGAAGGCAGCGTCGGGAGCTGGGCTGGCACGGCCTGCGTGTTTGTGTTTGCAGGCTTGAAAAACTGGAGAACGAAGTCAAGACCAGCCAGGACAAATTTGACGAAATCACCACCAAGTGGGAGGAGGGCAAGCACAAGAAAGTTCCCCAGGAACTGTGGGAAATTCTCAACTCCCAGCAGGTGCACTGTGCGGGGCTCATAGAATATAAGAACAAGCTCATCAGCGAGTTACAGCAGGCAAGAGGCCAGGGCCACTCCGTGCCAGTCAGGTGGGGTGGCTTTGGGGGCGGGGGGGGGGGGTTAACTGGGTTATTGGTTTGCTTCTCCTGAATGAAAAAGATGTGGAGGCCTTACTTCAGGCCTCAGGATGCCGCCCAGCTCAGGAGAGCCAGCTTAACCGGGAGAAAAAGCTGGGTAGTCATTGCAGAAGGATTGGCTTCCCGACAGCAACCTGTGCGTGTGTGTAGGTAAGGAGTGGAACTGAGTCTGCAGTGGGTGTGTTCCCTCGGTGGAGTCTGGACACTGATGGCTCAGCGGGCACGCCCAGGCTCTCGGGGACACTGCAGGGATGTTGCAGCAGCAGGAACGGAGGCTTTGATCCTGGGCGGCCCCTTCAGAGCCGGGCCCTGCACCAAGCCCGCTCCGCAGCGCCCCCGAAGCCACCACCTGCTTGTGCAGCTGTGATTGCGAGTGGTCACAGGCGCCGAGGAGAGGGGTCTCCGTCTGTGGCCAGCCTTGGACATTTCTTTCCCAGGAGTTAAAGATAAAGGACGACCAGTACGTGAAGGACTTGAAGAAGCAGTCGGAAGACATCTGCGTACTCCTGGAGCGGATGGAGGAGCAAGTGAAGACGGTGATGAGAACCTTCCGCCAGGAGCTCAACCACATCGAGGTGACGGGGTGCAAGGCCGGCTTTCTGCCCCGGCAGGAGGGCTGGTCCATTCTCACCACCGAAGGAAGTGTCCAGTGTCTTGGTCCTCTGCTCCCTGTCTCTGCCCTAGGCTCTCATGGGTTTATTTTCTCACCAAATATCCATCAGGCATCTGCTGCTGCCAGGCACGGCGCCAGGGGCTGGGGATACGGCCATGGACAGAACGAGGTCCCTGCCGAAGCCTGTGCTCTGGAGGGGACAGCTAGACAGCAAGCAGACATATTGCTAAACAAGCCACTTGACAGGTTGTGATAAGTGTATGAAAGAGTATGAAACTGGGTGAGGTTGAGAGGCATGCAGGAGGGAGCATAGTCTGCATGGCCATTATTTATCTGATTTGTTTATGGATTTTTTTCCCTCCTCTCCACATCCAGCATGGAAAGAAGAGTGGGTCCAGTTACTGAGTAGAGGAGCTGGGGATTGAAAAATAATAGAAAGAATAGATGACACAGAAGTAGAAATAAAAGCTGGGGCTGGGTGGAATCTCTGCTCTCTGATGGAGAGACAGAGAATCCCAACACAAGCGAAGCGTGTTTATTTATACTAAACTAGAAAGGGGTTTCTCATGAAAAGACTTAAAATCAGAGGAGCTTAAGTGGGCCCAGGACCCACTCATTCCCTCCTTCCGGGGCTCGGCTGAATCTACATCTCAAGGGCCCTCCCCCCCAACACCTGAAGCAAGTTAAAAGTCAGTACTGAGTAACGCATCCAGCCATTTTGGTGGATGCGTTTCCAAGACGTGGCTCTGCCTGGTGCCTGAGATTCAGCTGACACTGATTTAAAAAATGCTCAGGTGTCTTCCCTGGGAGCCCTCTACAGTCAGGAATGAGGGATGGGAAAGGGAATACCAAACAGGAGTCAGGAATCAGGACTTGGAATGAAATATTAAGTTGAAATAAAGATGTAGATCTTTCCAAAGTGACAGAGAGCCAGGAGGAACCCTCTCTCTTTGCATCATTATAGACTCACTTCTGCGTCCCAGGTCTCCTCGTGAGCTCGGTGCTGCAGAACCCAACCACAGCATGCACCAACCCCAGTCATGGCTGCGTTGGGTGCCAGGGTTTGCCCCGCATCTGCCAACACGGGCATGGGCCTCCCTCCGGCTCCCTGCCTCGGGTATTGCTTCAGCCACAGGGCAGCTGGCACATTCCTCTTTAAACTTGCGTGAAGCACACGCCTCATCACACGAATCTCCACGCAGCTCCTTCGGCAGTCACTCGGCCTCTCGGCTCTCGGCGTGTCTGCCTTGGATTTGTGTGTGGTTGGGGACAGGGCCCGGCCTGCTGGGGGTGGGCTCTTTGATGCTGTGGCACCTGCCTGCTCCGAGCAGACATAAGAGCCCTCTTCCTTCTCGGCCGTAGAAAGCATTTGAGGTGGAGCGGCAGGAGCTGCTGTCCAGCAACAAGAAGAAATGGGAGCGGGCGCTGCAGGCTCACAACGCCAAAGAGGTAGGCGGGGGCAGGGGGATGGGGGTGGCCCCGGGTGGTCCGTGCAGGCTGGGTACTGTCTTCTGTGACGGAATAGCCAGCCTGGCGTAGCTTGGGGCGGGTGGCCACATGGACGGCCAGTCCTGCTCTTCGTCCAGCAGTGTGGCCCCCTCGAGGGCCCTTACCCCTGGTCACGGGGCCACCCTGCAGCTCGCTGTGGCTTCTGAGGTCCTGCCACTTTCTCCCGTTTCCTGGGCATCTCTCTGAGCCATGGTATTTTTGTGGCCCAAGGAGGTGCTTTAAGGCACATTTTACAGGGTGCAGGGTTATCCCTTTGTTTCGGAAATGTACGGCACAGAGAAATAACTTGACCAAGATTCAATGGATCCTTTTTCTCTTTGTGTGTGTGTGTGTGTGTGTGTGTGTATAATTGATTTTTTTACAGAGAGGAAGAGAGAGGGAAAGTTAGAAACACTGATGAGAGAGAAACATCGATCAGCTGCCTCCTGCACACCCACCCCCTACTGGGGATGTGCCTGCAACCAAGGCACATGCCCTTGACCAGAACTGAACCTGGGACCCTTCAGTCCACAGGCTGACGCTCTATCCACTGAGCCACACCGGTTTCGGCCTTTTCCTCTTTTTAAAGAAATATAAACATCTGACTGCAGGGTCTGTGCTTAACTCCCCCCCCCCCCCCCCCCGCCCCATTCCCCGATTTGTTTTTCAGATAGAGTAGACACACCGTGATAGCAGTTTCAGGGTACAGCACAGTGATTAGACATTTATATATCTTGTGAGGTGGTTGCCCCGATCATTCCCCCCGGCACCACACATGAGTTATGACAAGGTTACTGACTGCTCCCTCCGCTGACCTTGACATCCCCGTGTGCTTAGTTTCCTACTGGAGCATTGCTCTTGGGGTTTCTGGAGTAAGGACCCCACTAAGCAATTCAAAGCCTTGGTCACAGGGAGCTTCTGAGCACCAACAGATCCCTCGAGAGCCATGACACTGGCAGGCGTCCCCTGTGCCACCCTCGTCAGGCCCCCGACAGACTGAGCCGGGGCAGGACAGGGCCTGACTTCCCCTGTCTCCCTGTGCCTTCAGCTGGAGTATCTCATGACCCGCCTGAAGAAAGTCGAGGACTACGAGAAGCAGCTGAGCAAGCAGAGGATCTGGGACTTCGAGGAGTACAACATGATTAAGATCAAGCTGGAGCAGGATGTGCAGGTACCACTCCCGCCTCAGTCAGAGCAGGCGGGGAGCCCCTGGGAGCCCTCAGCCTTATCTACCAGAACATTCCAGAGTGGTCCGCTCAGCATGTATTTACTGCTGATCTGCTTTCCGTTGAAGGGCCATCTCTGAAAGCACTCACATACAAGATCCACGTGAAGACAGGCTCTCTTCAGTGAACGAGGGGAGAACTACCAAGATGCCTAAGGGGTCTGGAAACCATGAACCATGGGGAAGCACTGAGACAACTGTGTATTTTAGCCAAGCAGAGGGAACCGTTAGCTGTGTCCCAGGGCTGAAACGAGGCCAGTGACCATCTAATGAGTGTCTTCCATGTTCTAGGCCAGTGGTCAGCAAACTCATTAGTCAACAGAGCCAAATATCAGCAGTACAACCACTGAAATTTCTTTTGAGAGCCAACTTCTTTAAACTTAAACATCTTCTAACTCCACTTCTTCAAAGTAGACTCGCCCAGGCCGTGGTATTTTGTGGAAGAACCACACTCAAGGGGCCAAAGAGCCGCAGTTTGCCGACCACGGTTCTAGGCCATTTAGGCAGTTTCTCTAATCCTTACACTAACACGAAAGAGAGAAATCACTGAGCATCTTCCATGCCCGAAAACTGAGGCTCTGAGACAAGGTCCGTATCAGGTAAATGGCAGACCCGGGACTCGAACCCCGGTCTCTCTGGCTCGACAGCCTGTCTCTTGGCCGTTATCCCAAACAGCCCCTGGACTGGCAGTTCTGGCTCGCCATCAGACCGATCCGATGTAGGAAAGGTTAGCCCTCAGAACGGAGCCCCAGGTCCCAGAAAGGATCCCAAGGGGATGACCGTCTGTCTTCAGCGCTGGAAGGCCCCTACTGTGGGAAGGAGCTTAGACATCCTCGTTTCTAAAGTTCTTTCCGAGTCTAGATTCTGTGTTTCAAAGAGTACATCTGTGATTACATTCAGATGCCATATGGTTTCTTCTTACTATTCCAGCTCGGTCTATTCATCTCAGTCTCCGCTAGAAAAGCACGTTCGATGTCCGTTTTCCCACAGAGCCTTTGGTAGCACTTTAGTTCTTACCCCGCTTGTCATTTTACAGAAAGAGGGGAAACCAAAGCCCCATTAGACTACAAATATTTTCACCAGTCTGGAGACTTTTCCTTGGCCTTTCTCATATTAATGTCATGGAAGCGAGAGCTCCTGACAAAGAACAACGGAGTGTGTAACAGAGCAGTGCTGTGTGTGTGGCTGCATACATTACTCTTTTTAATGAAAATGGCCATTGTTACGCTTTCTGGAGTTATCTTGCTAATATGATAATTTATGTGGCAAAACTAGACACCACTGACCTCAAACAGAGAAATAATGGAACCCCGTGTTCTTTTGCTGTTGTGTTTTTTCCTTTGTGGTAAGAGCAGTTAATATAAGATCTACCCTTTCAGCAAACGTTTAAGTACACAGTATGGAATTGCTAACCACAGGCCCCCTGTTGTGCAGTAAATCTCTGGGATTATTCATCCCGGGTGACCAAAACTTGGTGTGCTTTGAACAATGCCTCCCCATTTCGTCCGCCCTCAGCCCCTGGCAGCGCTGGCAGCGAATTCTGCCCTCTGCTTTCATGAGTTTGACTGTCTAGACCCTGCATGCAGACCTCTCTGTGTCTGGTTTATTTCACTTAGCGCAACATCCTCCAGGTCCGTCCATATTTTGCATATGGCAGAATTTCCTTCCTTTTTTAAGGTGGAATAATATCCCATCGTATGCATAGGCTGTGGTTTCTTTACCCATTAGTCTATTGCTGTACATTTAGTTTGTTTCCATATCTTTGTGAATAATGCTGCAATGAACACGAAATACAGCTGTCTCTTCAAAATCCAGATTTTAGTTCCTCTGGATGCATGCCCAGGATTGGGACAGCTGGGTCAGACGGTAATTCTGTTTCACCCTGGCTGGTGTTGCTAAACGATTAGAGCATCAGATTGCGAACTGAAGGATCACGGGTTTGATTCTAGTCAGGGGCAGCCAATTGATGTGACTCTCACATCAGTGTCTCTCTCTCTATCTCTCTATATCTCTATCTCTCTCTTTCTTCTCTCCCCTCCCTCGGTCCCTTCCACTCTCTCTAACATCAGTGGGGAAAAAAATCCTCCAGTGAGAATTAATTAAAAAAAAGATAATTCTATTTTTAATTTTTTGAGGAGCCTCTGAAGTGGCTACACCCATTTACATGCTTACCAACAGGGTTCAGGGTTCTCTCTTCTCCACATCCTTGACAACACTTGTTTTCCTTTGTTATTTTGGTAACAGTCATCCTAACAGGTGTAAGGTGGTATCTCGCTGTAGTTTTGCTGTTAATTCCCCTGATGCCTAGTGAGGTTGAGCACTTTTCATATACCTGTTGGCCATTTGTATGTCTTTTTGGAGAAATGTCTATTCAGGTCCTTCACCCACTTTCTAACTGGGTGATTTATGGTTTGCTACTGAGTTGTGGGAGTGGAGCCTCATGTTCTTAATCTAATTTTCAAATGCTTGAACAAAGCCAAAACATTCTGGGACATGGGAAGATTTTGGGGGTTCGGAGGTGAGGTAAAACTAAAGAGGTGAGGGACTGAGGGGCAGCGGGGCTGGAGGCCTGGCAGTCCTGGCTCTCCGTGTCTGGAAGGACTGAGGGTGAAGGGTGGGTATGTGGGGCGCAGGCTGATGGTGGTACTCCGAGTGGGAGAGTGTGTGCAGTTCCTGTGTAAGAATGGAAACCCAGAGCAGCTGTCCCACATCATCCCTTTAACCGGGAGAAGGTGATCAGACCAGACACTTCCCGGATTGCAATGCATGTGATATTTCCGTAAATTGGACTTAATCGTAGTGCTTCTTCCCAGCACCTTCACTGGACATTAAAGTCAAGTATCGTCGATTGTTGCCAAGCAGATGTGTCATGCAGTGCAACGTCACATTGGATCTTCTTAATTCGTAGCAGTGTTTCAGTTCTGAAATATGGAACTAGTGTGTAAATTACAAAAACAGAAAGGCTCCCATACACACAGGTTGGGTTTGATGGGTAAAGTAGAAGGAAAAAAAAAAAAAAGAATGTGTACTTGTCCAGTGCTTACTGCCAGTCAGGTCACGTTGTGAATGAGCAAAGAGAAGCCCAGAAACGTCATGCACTCTCCGCGCGCCCCCCCCCCCCGCCCCCATAAAGCTGCCAGAAACTCTTAGTTCTTGATGCAGGAAGTAAAATTTTTTTGTGTGTGTGTGTGTGTTTTTTTTAAAGGGCCTAGGTGCTCATTTAAACTTGTAAAATGGTTTAGTTCAACTTTAGGGCAGTTGCTTTTAATACCAAAATATTAATCACAACATAAAGTACAACTTTGCTAAATATCTCTGGATAATTGAAAAATAAGTGAAGACATTTAACATAATGAATCATTATTTTAAAGCATAAAACTATACTTCATGCGTGACAATCAAGAACGGCTGTGTGTTGAGACTAACACCTGAGATCATTAGCCATAGTGTCACCGGTACTGAAATAGGGTGAGCATGGGGGTTGCAAATATACAGTGAGCAGTGCAATTCGTGTCATCGCCTGCTGCACTCGGTACTGTAAGAGGCACGGACTGCGGTTGGTTCTGCAAGTTCAATAACAGCACGGCCAGTAACTCCTAAATGACAGTCGTGAACTTGAAGTGCCCCCCTCCCCACTCCCCAGCACACACCCCCACACCAGGCACCTGGGCAGAGCCGGGTGAAGGAGTGCCTGACCTGTGGGCGGCAGAGATGGTGAGGAGAGGCGCCTGCACATCGCTGGCCTGCGGGCGCCAGGCCTCTAAGAAGGGGCTCGAGCAGAGAGCAGGAGCAGACGTGTTCCTCGAGAGGAAACGAAGCCGCTGATAAGTCTTCAGCTGCATGCACAAGCAAAGCGATGCAAACTAAAGCAAGCAGGTGACAGGTTATATTATTATTTGCCTAGAAAACCAGCACCGATTTAAGTTCTTTTGGGTCACAAATGAAAGACATGACCTCATTACGTTAGTTGTAAATGGTGTTCACGGAGGATGGAGGTGAGACACTAGTGGTGTTTGCACAAAACTAACCACAAAAGTGACACCTAGGATATTTGTTTTCCTTTCAAGACGTACGATGTAGGAAGTAGTTACTATGGTGTAATCATCTGCCTCGAAGAATGAGATTTACACGGAAGTCCGAGGGCTGGAGCTTGTGTTTGTAACTCTCACTGTCACCTGCTATAATATCATAACGGTCCTGTGTTTGGGGGAGTGGGGAAGTGACGTCTCAGTGCTGAGGGCTTACTGCAGAGCTGTGAGGAGCATTCCCTGCGCATCATCAGAGCAGACTGCCAGGCGCCCCGGGGTCCAGGGCTCCCCACAATCGGAGGGAAGACCGGAGCAGCCACTCACTGTCCTTCCAAATCCACAGCAGCTCTGGAGACCTCCTTCGCTGTGTACGCTCCTCCTCTCTCCGGCTGTCACCATCCACCTGGACCTGTTCTGTTGGACTTCGAGCTGTGCCACCTCACAGACCAACCCCCTCCCCTATGTGCAGAGCCAGTTGCATTGGCAGCGGGAAGACGGGGTTCATTGGGGGCACGGACGCATAAACCATTGCAGCTCTGCAGGAAGAGCTCCCGGGACGCTCCCCAGAGGGGCGCAGGCTGAAGAGCACTCAGCCCGGACCGGCCAGGATAACTGCACCTGAACGGAGGGGGCTCTGTCAGCCTCTCCCGTAGGCCCTTTGGGATGTGGTTCAAGTCAGAAATTTTTAAATTAAGTTGAATCATGCTCGGGAAGAGTGGGGTGCAGCTCCAGGCAGCTCCCGGCCCCATCCCAAGCACCCCACCCAAGGGCCAGGCCTGCACTTAGAACGGCACAGCATGTGCACACGGCCAGTGGAAGTGCCAACCGTAAACTGCCCTTTGGAAAGCCGTTATGGAGAGCCTTTGAACTAGTGATTTCCCTTCTGAGAATCTAGTTTAAGAAAAAGAAGACCCAAAGGTTTTTTATCCAGTTGTTCCCAGGATTATGTTAATATTTAAAATGATCAAAACAATATAAATGTACAGTTGCAGGGACATGGTAAAATATGACATATGATAAATATCCCATACATACGTCATATATGCTAAGTTATTATACAAAAGTATGCACCATTAAAATGATGTTAATAAAACTTGATTAACATGGACAATTCTTTTATTTAAATATATTTTTACTGATTTTTTTACAGAGAGGAAGGGAGAAGGAGAGAGAATTAGAAAAATTGATGAGAGAGAAATATCAATCAGCTGCCTCCTGCACACGCCCTCTACAGGGGATGTGCCCGCAACCAAGGTACACGCCCTTGACCGGAATCGAACCTGGGACCCTTCAGTCCGCAGGCCAGCGCTCTATCCACTGAGCCAAACCAGTTAGGGCAACATGGACAATTCTTACATTGTGATATTAAGGGAGAAAAATAGGATATAAAATGTAAAGGACACTGGAAGGACACATGTCAATATGTTAACAGAGTTGCCTTTGGGAAGTGAATTGTGGATATTTTTTCCTCCCCTCTCCTATGTCTTCTTCTTTCTCCTTACTGTATTTTCTAATGAGCAAATAAGTAGCTTCTCAACCAGGAAACGTTACAAAGAAAATCGTGTAACCAGTAAAAGTAAATAAGAGTTTGACTGAACAAGCAGAGCTATGGAGAGGCACAGTGAGCAGAGTGGGTCTTCACTGACCACTTGTTAGAGGACAGATGGGGCCCTGTTCTGCAGGGGCCACTCAAACCCTGGTTCCTGAGCGGGGTTTAAACACCCCTGGAGAGTGAAGCAGGGCACTGTTGACTGATTCCTCCAGGGACACGGTGGAGCCCCCGAAATGACGCCCTCCGACACAGTGTCGCACACCGTGTCCTCCTCCTCTGCCTCACCTCCGGGCACGGGGCAGCCATAGCTGCTGGGATCACTTCCTCTGCGGACTCCCCGGCCCAGTCTGCGGCCTGGCGGAGGGAGATGGGGGGCTGAAAGAGCACTGGGACTTGTCGCTGCTTTTGGAGATCTGGCTGCACTCACCAGCATCCTGCTTCCTGCTTTTCCACCGGGAAAGGCGGGGCAGCCCTGGCTGTCTCTGCCCGGCCTCCAGCTTGTCCCCTGTGATCGTTCTCCCACCCGCTGCCAGCATGGTCTCTACCCTGCCTGGCCCCGACACTCCACTCTCTGCTTCCCATCGCCAGGGCCCTCCATCGCCTCCAGGGTGAAGCATCCAGTTCCCAGCCTGGGCAGGCCCTGCTCTCTGCCAGCCTCATTCCCGGCCGTCCCCCGCCTCAGACCTCAGTCTTAACATGCTCAGGGTCTCCCCAAAGCAGCCTCTCTAGAACTTTCTCCTCTCTCGTGTAACTACCCATTCCCCAGGTCTCAGGAAGGCATGCCGATGCCATCTTTTCAGGGGTACCTGCCCTGGCCTCTCATTGGCCCCATGCCACCCTGTGCTTACCCCTCTCCTAGTTCTTACCTGTCCCCCGTTATCTGTCTCCCCTGCACCGGGGCAGGACTGCGCCTTTCTCACCCGTGTTCTCCCAGCAGCCCCCGGTCAAGGGCCTGACACGCTCTGCAGGCACCCACTCAGCAGCAGGGTGTCCCCAAAAATGAACGCACATTTGCACGGCCGATAGCCCGATTTGGAAAAATGAAATGTATTTTAATAAACACTGCTTCCATTATCATTCAAAATGCGTGTGTACATTTTTGGGGACACCCTAAGTTTGCTGAATGCATGCGTACAGCTAATGGGAACCCCAAAAGTAAGGATGGTGTGTCTGTCCTCCTTTGAAATGAACATGGTCTGCTCAACACTAACCCTGCCAATGGGAAGGTCAGAGTGGGGAACACGGCAGGTTTCCATGGTAACATGAACCCTTATGGTGTTTCTAGGGGGTGACTCAGACCTCTAACGCGCCAGAGGGGTAGCTTTGTCGTTGCACGATTTATATATTTTTTTCTGGGTGGCCTTCAACTTGCCTCTCATGATAGATTGTCTAAGGGTTCAGGTGGGACATTTGTCCTTAAGGTTCCTCTGCTCTGACCCCAGAACGCGCCCCCAGGGACCCTCAGGTGTGACAGGTTTACCAGGCCAATGAGTATTATTTTTTAAAAAACTTTAGATTCTCGAGCAACAGCTTCAGCAAATGAAAGCGACTTACCAGCTGAACCAGGAGAAGCTGGAGTACAACTTCCAGGTGCTGAAGAAGAGGGACGAGGAGAGCACGATGATTAAGTCCCAGCAGAAGAGGAAGATGAACCGGTGAGTGGCCCCGCACCCTGCTCCGGGCTGTCTGCCGGGAAGAGGGGGGTGAGCGCTCCTTTTGCAGGAGTATCAACTGTAGACGATAGGACTGACTTTATTATTAAAGGATATATATATATATATATTTAAAGATAATACATTTAACTGGTTCTGCTCTCCCCCACCTCCTCCTAGGAACGTTTCCAGCAGAAAGTGAGCCGGGAACGTGGGGATGTGGCAGGTCCCAGGGCAGAGAGGGCGGGATCAGGAAGGTGGATGTTTGGTGGAGAGTATGCACAGGGGAGAAGGGAGCGTGGCAGGATGCGAGGGAGGAGGTGGGGAGGCTGAGCATGGGTTCGATCCACTTGACAGAACCAGGAGCGGCCCCATCCCCACCACCGTCTCCACTGGCTCTTCCCTCTGACATCAAACCCACACGGTTTCCCTTCTCTTGAACCCCCCACCCCCCCCACCCCCGACCCTGCTGCTGCTCTGTGCACACGCTTTCTTTTCTCTTCTTGCTTCCTTTTTCCTTTTTCCTTTCCTCACCGTTGGCCCCTCTGCCCTCCTCCGACGTTCATAATTTGACCGGTGACCCCTCTTTGGACAGAAACGCCCCTCTGGGGGGTGCCGGCGCTGCCCCTCTCCCCAGGCACCGCGCTTCCCCTCAGGCCCTGTCCTGTCACTGTTTGATACCGAATCTCGGAAATGTTCTCTGGTTTGCGTGACGGTAAAAGCTATGTGCTTCTTTCTCAATTTACTCCTGATTGTTTCCTTGGGTGGTTCTGCTTTTTCTTGCCTGGTAAGTTATTCTAGAAAGCATTTTACCCCCTTGCGCCACTCCCCCCCCCCCCTTTTTAAATTTCAATGCCCCAAACATCAGAATCACGCCTTTGAATCTCACTCCTTGGTTATGACTGACAAGTTTGTATTCCCAATCCCAGCCTCATCCCCTGGCTTTACCTGGAAGGGTCCCGGTCACCTCGAGGGCACGCTTTCTGGAACGGGCCTTGCTGACCCTCCCAGGTTTCCAGGCCCCTCCTCGCACCCCTCAGGCCCTCACTTCCAGCCAGACACCGAGGCCTTGACTCAGCCATCCCGTCCCGTCCACTCCTTTCCCCACTCCTTTCCTGCTGCCTTGTCAGACCACCGGGATGCTGCGGGGGCGCGTCTTCGTTTCGTTGACTTCTGTAATCCGATGGCACAAAGAAACTCCTTTACCAAATAACGTTGAAAAAAAAAACACTTTGGGATGGCTACTAAAAAAATATTTTAAATATATTTTATTGATTTTTTACAGAGAGGAAGGGAGAGGGATAGAAAGTCAGAAACATCGATCAGCTGCCTCCTGCACACCTCCTACTGGGGATGTGCCCGCAGCCAAGGTACCTGCCCTTGACCGGGATCAAACCTGGGACCTTTCAGCCTGAAGGCTGATGCTCTGTCCACTGAGCCAAACCGGTTTCGGGCACTAAACAAAGTTTTTATAACTATGTATGGAAAGTCCCCTGGAACCTATAGTTAAGAAAATGAATCAGCCCAGCCGGTGTGGCTCAGTGGTTGAGCGTGGAGACTGTCAATCAGGAGATCACGGTTCGATTCCCAGGCAGGGCACATCCCTGGGTTGCGGGCTCGAACCCCAGTAGGGGGTGTGCAGGAGGCTGGCCATCAATGATTCTCTGTCGTCATTTGATGTTTCTATCTCTTCCTCTCCCTTCTTCTCTGAAATCAATAAGAATATATTTCTAAAAAAAAAATAAAAAATTAGATAACTTTTTAAAAAATCAGAGGCCAAGTTACTCATTTTCACTTATTATGGAGGATGAAAATATGAACGATCAGTGTGCGTTGTAGGGGCCTTCTGGTTATTTCAGAACAATGCTGCAGAGGGAAAACGTTACTTTCAGAACTTTCCAGCTTCAGCCATGTCAGCCTCGGAGCTCTCGTTTCCTGTGTAAATGGGGCACCGACATCAGACACCCCTCCTGTAGTCTGAAGTCTGAAGCTCGGTCTGGTCTCGAAGCCACGTCGGCCATGCATATTTCATGCGACAAGTTTCCAAGCGCAGAGCTCCTGCGAGCAGGGAGGCAGGGAGCTCCGCTGGCCGGGTTGTCGTCACTGTGCTTGAACCCGGCTCCTCCCTTCCCCTGCAGGCCAGGGGCAGTCGGATGCCTCTCCGAGGGGCTCCCTGGCACTGGTGTGCATCTCCTAGAGCCGTGGTCAGCAAACTGCAGCTCGTGAGCCACATGCGGCTCTTTGGCCTCTTGAGATTTTAGCAAAGGCCAGCTTAGAAGGACCCTAATTAAGTTCATAACAATGTACCTACCTATATCGTTTAAGTTTAAGAAATTCGGCTCTCAAAGGAAATCTCGATCGTTGTAACGACGGTATTTGGCTCTGCGGGCTAATGAGTTTGCCGACCACGGTCCTAGAGCATTTCTCACACCGTCCCGCAATTAATGTTTGTCTTTGTCTCCAACTGGGTGGCTATTTCCTATCCGTCTCTGTTGGAGCAGATCTCTGGCTCAGAAGAGATTTTTCGTGTTTGATGAATGAATGAATGAGTTACCGGGCCTGTTCACGGCATCAGCTCTTTGAGAGCGGAGGACTCATCTGTCGCAGGCTTGTGGTGCGCAGTTTTAGCTTTCTCCTTCCTGTCGGCCTTATTCCAGGAGGTCAGAGGTCGAGATTTTAGCAGTGAGGTTGGTGTCAGGAGGGACACCGACAAATGGTGTGTGAGGTCGCTGCAGTCACAGTCTCGCATAGGAGGTGGCCTCTTGGTGGGTTTGGGCTTCTGGGGATTTAAAAAAAAAAAATGTATATATATATATATATATTATTGATTCTTTACAGAGAGGAAGAGAGCGGGATAGAGAGTTAGAAATATCAATGAGAGAGAAACATTCATCAGCGGCCTCCTGCACACTCCCCACTGGGGATGTGCCCGCAGCCAAGGTACCTGCCCTTGACCGGAATCGAACCCGGGACCCTTCAGCCCGCAGGCCGATGATCATTGAGCCAAATCGGTTAGGGCTTCTGGGTGGGTTTTAAACGCATTTGAGTTCTGGCCGCTCCCGTGACCTTGATCTGCCTCCCCTTGGTCACAGCTGGAGCTGCGCTGGGGGCCGTGTGGGAGGGTTTCTGCCCCCCCATGCCTGGCGCTGGGCTCCTGGAGCCCAGCGAGCGGGTGCGAGGGCGTCACGCCTCCTCCGCGGACTGGACTGACCGTCCCCTCCCGCGCCAGCCTGCACGACGCGCTCAACAACCTGCGCTCCAAGTTCGCCAAGCAGATCAGGCAGTTTCAGGAGGAGAACCAGTCCCTGACCGCGGACTACAAACGCCTGGTGATTCAGTTCAAGGAGCTGCAGAAATCCATGAGGTGGGCCGGGGCCTGGTCCGGGCAGCGCTGCAGGGCCCCGTTGGTGGTGGCCGTGGTCTCACGAGGCTTTGATCTCAACAGCTTTTTTTCCCCCGGAGCTGGGCCGGGGCACCCAAGAGGCCTTTGTGTGTCTTCCTTGTTCATCTCCTGCACATCACCTTCCTTTTCTTTCTCTTTCTTTCTTTCTTTCTTTCTTTCTTTCTTTCTTTCTTTCTTTCTTTCTTTCTTTTTTTCTTCTTTTTAAAAATATTTTAATCTTTATTGTTCAGTTAATTAATTACATTGTTCACCCCTCTCCCGCTATAGTTCCCCACCACCTGGTACCCATCCCACCCTTCACCCTTACCTCCCCCCTCCCCTGTCCTCTCCCATAGGTGCATGATTTTTGTCCAGTCTCTTGCTGCACCTCCCACACCCCTTTTCTCCCCAAGAATTGTCAGTCCATTCCCTCTCTATGTCCGTGATTCTGTTATATTCACCAGTTTATCCTGTTCATCAGATTTTTAATTCACTTGATTTTTATATTCATTTCTTGATAGATGTGTATTTGTTGTTCATAATTTTTCTTTCTTTCTTTTTAATATATTTTATTGATTTTTTTACAGAGAGGAAGGGAGAGGGATAGAGAATTAGAAAAACTGATGAGAGAGAAACATCGATCAGCTGCCTCCTGCACACTCCCTACCGGGGTTGTGCCCGCAATCAAGGTACATGCCCTTGACCGGAATCGAACCTGGGACCTTTCAGTCCGCAGGCCGACGCTCTATCCACTGAGCCGAACCAGTTTCGGCACCTCCCCTTTCCCTGAGACTTCCTGGCATGGCTTTCGGTCTGTCCTGGGTGAGGGTCAGTGGGCCAGGCCCGGGATTGACTCCAATTCTGCCTCAGCTCTTGCTCTCCTACCAACTGGAGGGACCCTCGCCAGGCCCTGGGGTCGGCTGACCACGCCCAGGAACTCTCCCCCGCAGGCATTTTGTTCTCATCGACGAGGAGAAGTTTCGGGACTTCTGGGTGATGAACGAAGAGGAGGCGAAGGGCCTGGTGGGCAGAGCCTTCGCCGTGGACCGGATCATCCACACGCAGCACCTGGGCCTGCCCTGGACGGCGCCGGACGCCTGGTTCCTGAGGAACGTGGGGCCCGTGTTTCAGGAGCAGCGCAAGTCGGCCGCGCAGATCCTGGAGGAGGTGCTGATACAAACAGGTACCGAGGACGGGCCCCGGGCTGGGGGCTCTCGGAGGGCGTCAGGCCTGCCCATTCGTTTCCACAGAAGGACGCTGCTGTCTGGAGACGAGGGAGAGGTCTCATAGCTGAGAGGTCCGTAGGGGACGACGGGCGGGCACGGCTTTTACGTCTCTTGTTGATAGCGCTGCCTCCCCCCCTGCGTGAGACACCGGGAGCCTGTGTCCCATCGGGTTTGGTTTGTTTTTGCTGAGGCCACTGCTGTGACCTCCAGGTCAGGCGCTCTCTCGCTCTCTCTCTCTCTCTCGCTCTCTCTCTCTCCCCCCCCCCCCCCGATGTTCGCAGTCATGGCGCAAGGACCCCTAACAGCACGAGGGACTGCAAAAAGGCGATACTCTAAATTTTTAAAAATATATTTTATTGATTTTTTTACAGAGAGGAAGGGAGAGGGATAGAAAGTCAGAAACAACGAACAGCTGCCTCTTGCACGCCCCCTACTGGGGATGCGCCTGCAACCAAGGTACATGCCCTTGACCAGAATCGAACCCGGGACCTTTCAGTCCGCAGGCCCACGTTCTATCCACTGCCAAACGGATAGACGCTCTACCGAGCCGAACCGGTTTCGGCATGCTATTCTCAATTTTATCACAAAGCCGTCG
The DNA here is from genome assembly GCA_027563665.1 of Antrozous pallidus. NCBI lineage: Eukaryota > Metazoa > Chordata > Mammalia > Chiroptera > Vespertilionidae > Antrozous > Antrozous pallidus. The sequence goes on along the minus strand of CM050523.1, from coordinate 61,655,857 downwards.
TTTATTAGCCGGGACACCTCCGAAAAGAGAGGCTCCCCCCCCCCCCCCCCCCCCGTCTCGTCCACTGCTGTGACTGTGAGATACAGTTTGTACGGGAACAGCAGGAGAGACGCGGATTCTCTCTCTGCTTCCCTCTCTGCAGAATAAACAGGCTGGGCTTTAGCATCTTCCCAAGGTCACCAGTGATGTATGTGTCAAAAAGCATCTTTGTAAACACCCGGGTTTAAACAAATTTGATAACGTTTTGATTGATTGCCATGATTATTGTCACCGATGCTCAGCTTGTCCTGTCTTGGCCAGCGGGAGTCCCTTCACGGTGTTGGCTTCTGGGTCCTTTAGACACCCCCCCCCCCCCCCCCGTAGTCTTCGGCAGCTGCCTGGCCTCCAGAATGACCAGTTCCAGGCTCACACGGTACTTTTCCTGCTGCAAGTTTGGAAGCAGCCACCGCTCTAAGGAGACCTGGTTCTTTTTCATAGGGAATGGCGCTTATTTGTTGGTTAATCTTCACCCACGGATGTTTTCCATTGATTTTTAGAGAGAATACTGAAGGGAAGTGGGGGGGGGGGGGAGACAGAGAGAGAAAGAAAAAGAGAGAGAGAGAGAACGAGAGAGAGAGAGAGAGAGAGAGAGAGAGAGAGAGAGAGAGAGATTGCCCTAGTTGGTTTGGCTCAGTGGAAAGAGCATCAGCTTGTGGACTGAAGGGTTCTGGGTTCGAGTCCGGTCAAGGGCATGTACCTTGGTTGCAGGCTCGATCCCCAGCCCTGGCCAGGGCATGAGCGAAGGCAACCGACTGATGTGAGACACATCGGCTGGTGGCCTCCTGCATGTGCTGGGTCAGAGGGTAAACGCCTCTGTACTTTCCTGGGTACGGCGCTCTGGGGTGGCGCCACTGTGCGTTCCAACCAGCCGTTTCACATGTCGTCATTTCCAAGTTCTCTTCATATGTCTTATCTCATTTTGCCTCTCGAACAACTAGTAAAACCTGGGGAGTACAATGGTTTTTGTTCCTGTTTTTCAGATGAAGAACATATAGTCTAAAAACACTTAAAAGGATTCCGTTTCAGGGAAGAAAATGTTTGCCTCTCGCTGTCAGCTGCCGGTTCTTGCTGGTGATACTCTGGTGCGAGGCGCCGCTTTCCTGCCTTCAGACTTGCTGCTTGCCGCCTGCTGAGGGCTGGAAACCAGGTGGCCAGTCTGCTGGGCGGAGCTAAAAACACCAGTACATCGGCTCCCACGTCCTGGCCACGGCTGGGTTGTGGGTGATCTGTGTCCAGGTGGATGGAGCGTGGTAAGGTGGGCAATAGAATCTGCCCACACACAGCAGCATTCTCCTGACAGTCTCTCTCTTTTTAAAATGTGTTTTATTGATTTTCACAGAGAGGAAGGGAGAGGGATAGAAAGTCAGAAACATCGATGAGAGAGACATCGATCAGCTGCCTCCTGCACACTCCCTACTGGGGATGTGCCCACAGCCAAGGTACATGCCCTTGACCGGAATCGAACCTGGGACCTTTCAGTCCACAGGCCGATGCTCTATCCACTGAGCCAGACCGGTTTCGGCTCCAGGCAGTCTCTTATTCTGACCCGTTTTCCCACACAATCGGCGTTCTTCAGCTGGAGAGACCTGCCAGCACCTAAAGGGGCTTCCCAGGAGGTGAATTCTCTCCAGAGAAGATGTTTGAGTCCCTCAGCGTCAACCAGGCCAAGGAACGACCCCCTTTTCCCTTCCCCTCTCGCTCTTCTCTCTTGCCCGTCTGCAGAAGAGGAGAGGTCGGAGGAAACTGACCAGGAACAAGGGTCTTACCTGGACCTGCCCAAGCAGGTGTCTGCGGGCACCACCAGGAAGATCCTGATGCTGCTGTGTGACGAGTCGGTGAGGGGCTCGGCAAAGGGGCGAAGGCGGAGAGGGGGAGGGATGTGGGGGGGCTGTGCCAACTTCCAGCTGTCGCTTCTGGGGGCTCTGCTGATGAGCTGGGCAGGTTGGCAGGCTGGGGCAGGGTAGACTGGTCCTGGGGAGTGTTGCTACAGGTGCTCACAGACAGGTGTTGCTGGGGGGATGGACGCTCACAGACAGGTGTTGCTGGGGGTATGGATGTTCACAGACAGGTGTGGCTGGGGGGATGGACGCTCACAGACAGGTGTTGCTGGGGGGATGGATGTTCACAGACAGGTGTGGCTGGGGGGATGGACGCTCACAGACAGGTGTTGCTGGGGGGATGGATACTCACAGACAGGTGTTGCTGGGGGGATGGATGTTCACAGACAGGTGTGGCTGGGGGGATGGACGCTCACAGACAGGGGTTGCTGGGGGGATGGACACTCACAGACAGGTGTTGCTGGGGGGATGGATGTTCACAGACAGGTGTGGCTGGGGGGATGGACGCTCACAGACAGGGGTTGCTGGGGGGATGGACGCTCACAGACAGGTGTTGCTGGGGGGATGGACGCTCACAGACAGGTGTTGCCGGGGGGATGGATGTTCACAGACAGGTGTTGCTGGGGGGATGGATGTTCACAGACAGGTGTGGCTGGGGGGATGGATACTCACAGACAGGTGTTGCTGGGGGGATGGATGTTCACAGACAGGTGTGGCTGGGGGGATGGACGCTCACAGACAGGGGTTGCTGGGGGGATGGACGCTCACAGACAGGTGTTGCTGGGGCGATGGACGCTCACAGACAGGTGTTGCTGGGGGGATGGACGCTCACAGACAGGTGTTGCTTGGGGGACGCTCACAGACAGGTGTTGCCGGGGGGATGGATGTTCACAGACAGGTGTTGCTGGGGGGATGGACGCTCACAGACAGGTGTTGCTGGGGGCATGGATACTCACAGACAGGTGTTGCTGGGGGGATGGATGTTCACAGACAGGTGTGGCTGGGGGGATGGACGCTCACAGACAGGGGTTGCTGGGGGGATGGACGCTCACAGACAGGTGTTGCCGGGGGGATGGATGTTCACAGACAGGTGTTGCTGGGGGGATGGACGCTCACAGACAGGTGTTGCTGGAGGGATGGACGCTCACAGACAGGTGTTGCCGGGGGGATGGATGTTCACAGACAGGTGTTGCTGGGGGGATGGACGCTCACAGACAGGTGTTGCTGGGGGGATGGACGCTCACAGACAGGTGTTGCTGGGGGGATGGATGTTCACAGACAGGTGTTGCTGGGGGGATGGACGCTCACAGACAGGTGTTGCTGGGGGGATGGACGCTCACAGACAGGTGTTGCTTGGGGGACGCTCACAGACAGGTGTTGCCGGGGGGATGGACGTTCACAGACAGGTGTTGCTGGGGGGATGGACGCTCACAGACAGGTGTTGCTGGGGGCATGGATACTCACAGACAGGTGTTGCTGGGGGGATGGATGTTCACAGACAGGTGTGGCTGGGGGGATGGACGCTCACAGACAGGGGTTGCTGGGGGGATGGACGCTCACAGACAGGTGTTGCCGGGGGGATGGATGTTCACAGACAGGTGTTGCTGGGGGGATGGACGCTCACAGACAGGTGTTGCTGGGGGGATGGACGCTCACAGACAGGTGTTGCCGGGGGGATGGATGTTCACAGACAGGTGTTGCTGGGGGGATGGACGCTCACAGACAGGTGTTGCTGGGGGGATGGACGCTCACAGACAGGTGTTGCTGGGGGGATGGATGTTCACAGACAGGTGTTGCTGGGGGGATGGACGCTCACAGACAGGTGTTGCTGGGGGGATGGACGCTCACAGACAGGTGTTGCTGGGGGGATGGATGTTCACAGACAGGTGTGGCTGGGGGGATGGACGCTCACAGACAGGGGTTGCTGGGGGGATGGACGCTCACAGACAGGTGTGGCTGGGGGGATGGACGCTCACAGACAGGTGTTGCTGGGGGGATGGATACTCACAGACAGGTGTTGCTGGGGGGATGGATGTTCACAGACAGGTGTGGCTGGGGGGATGGATGTTCACAGACAGGTGTGGCTGGGGGGATGGATACTCACAGACAGGTGTTGCTGGGGGGATGGATGTTCACAGACAGGTGTGGCTGGGGGATGGACGCTCACAGACAGGGGTTGCTGGGGGGATGGACGCTCACAGACAGGTGTTGCCGGGGGGATGGACGCTCACAGACAGGTGTTGCCGGGGGGATGGATGTTCACAGACAGGTGTTGCTGGGGGGATGGATGTTCACAGACAGGTGTTGCCGGGGGGATGGATGTTCACAGACAGGTGTGGCTGGGGGGATGGACGCTCACAGACAGGTGTTGCTGGGGGGATGGATACTCACAGACAGGTGTTGCTGGGGGGATGGATGTTCACAGACAGGTGTTGCTGGGGGGATGGATGTTCACAGACAGGTGTTGCTGGGGGGATGGATGTTCACAGACAGGTGTTGCTGGGGGGATGGATGTTCACAGACAGGTGTTGCTGGGGGGATGGACTGTCACAGACAGGTGTTGCTGGGGGGATGGATGTTCACAGACAGGTGTTGCTGGGGGGATGGATGTTCACAGACAGGTGTTGCTGGGGGGATGGACGCTCACAGACAGGTGTTGCTGGGGGGATGGATGTTCACAGACAGGTGTTGCTGGGGGGATGGACGCTCACAGACAGGTGTTGCCGGGGGGATGGATGTTCACAGACAGGTGTTGCTGGGGGGATGGATGTTCACAGACAGGTGTTGCTGGGGGGATGGACGTTCACAGACAGGTGTTGCTGGGGGGATGGATGTTCACAGACAGGTGTTGCTGGGGGGACTGATGTTCACAGACAGGTGTTGCTGGGGGGATGGACGTTCACAGACAGGTGTTGCTGGGGGGATGGATGTTCACAGACAGGTGTTGCTGGGGGGATGGATGTTCATAGACAGGTGTTGCTGGGGGGACTGATGTTCACAGACAGGTGTTGCTGGGGGATGGACGCTCACAGACAGGTGTTGCTGGGGGGATGGATGTTCACAGACAGGTGTTGCTGGGGGGATGGATGTTCACAGACAGGGGTTGCTGGGGGGATGGATGCTCACAGACAGGTGTTGCTGGGGGGATGGACGCTCACAGACAGGTGTGGCTGGGGGATGGACGCTCACAGACAGGTGTTGCTGGGGGGATGGACGCTCACAGACAGGTGTTGCTGGGGGGATGGATGTTCACAGACAGGGGTTGCTGGGGGGATGGATGCTCACAGACAGGTGTTGCTGGGGGGATGGATGTTCACAGACAGGTGTTGCTGGGGGGATGGACGCTCACAGACAGGTGTTGCTGGGGGGACGCTCAGAGACAGGTGTTGCTGGGGGGATGGACGATCACAGACAGGTGTTGCTGGGGGGACGCTCACAGACAGGTGTTGCTGGGGGGACGCTCAGAGACAGGTGTTGCTGGGGGGATGGACGATCACAGACAGCTCTTGCTGGGGGTGCTCACAGACTGGCCGTGCCCCGCAGCTGGCTCAGCTGGCAGGGGTTCTCCCTTACCGTGCCAGGCAGGCATGGGCCGGACTCCCGCTGCTGAAAACAAGGGGCTCATTCTGAAAGGGAGGGGAGCCAGTGTCACGTCCATGAACACACCGGCCCAGGACTGTGGCCCCCTACGCGTCCTCCGGATGCTGCTGGGACACGGATGGCTGGTGTGCTGGGCCCGGCTGCCCGCACTGCCTGAGAGCCGCCCCCGCTGGCTCTGGGAGGGCTGTCTGGAGCAGGTGCAGCTGGAGGTGGGGTGGCTACCAAACCTGATGGTGTTTCTTTGATTTGAGTTTTGAGGTGATGGGAGAGATGGAGGACAGCAGCTGCCTACCCCTGGGGGCAGTTGGGACCATTTTCTTTGTCCCCAAGGCTGGCTCCTGGCCCTGAGGCAGCTCCTGCTGAAGGAGGCGACAGGCAGGGGCCCCCCTTTCGGTCATAGGTGGCTGCCAGTGGCCACCTTTGCACTGCTTGCTGCCCCCTCTCTGCCTGCTGCCCCCTCTCTGCCTGCTACCCCCTCTCTGCCTGCTGCCGCCTCTCTGCCTGCTGCGGCCTCTCTGCCTGCTACCCCCTCTCTGCCTGCTGCCGCCTCTCTGCCTGCTGCCGCCTCTCTGCCCGCTGCCCCCTCTCTGCCCGCTGCCCCCTCTCTGCCTGCTGCCCCCTCTGTGCCTGCTGCCCCCTCTCTGCCCACTGCCTTATCTCTGCCCGCTGCCCCCTCTGTGCCTGCTGCCCCCTCTCTGCCCACTGCCACCTCTCTGCCCTCTGCCCCCTCTGTGCCTGCTCCCCCTCTCTGCCTGCTGCCCCCTCTGTGCCTGCTGCCCCCTCTCTGCCCGCTGCCACCTCTCTGCCCGCTGCCACCTCTCTGCCCTCTGCCCCCTCTCTGCCTGCTGCCCCCTCTCTGCCCCCTGCCACCTCTCTGCCCTCTGCCCCCTCTGTGCCTGCTCCCCCTCTCTGCCCGCTGCCCCCTCTCTGCCCGCTGCCCCCTCTCTGCCCGCTGCCCCCTCTCTGCCCGCAGCCCCCCGCTCTGCTTGCTGCCATGCCCTGTAGCTCTGTGGGGACTAGCACGGCGGTGAAGTGACGTTGGGGGTGGGAATCGGTGACTGGGGCCTGCTGCCTGGGGTCACCCCGGGGCCCCTGCTCTGAGGTGGTCCTGGCTGGGGCTCAGAGGCGGCGGCAGCCCGGGCCTCCTCCTGAGCGGAGAAGCCTGTCCCTCCGCAGGGCTTCCTCATCGAGAGCAAGCTGCTGAGCCTCCTCAAGCCCCTGGAGAAGAGCGAGTGCTACCTGCTGCGGCTGGACGCCATCTTCTCGGTGAGCCCCGGGCGGAGCGGACACGGGGTTAGGGGGTGAGGGGGGGGGCTCACTCTAAGGCAGCCGCCTGCTGTCCCACATGACCCTGCCCCTGGTGTCCACGTGGGTCTCCCAGGCCTCCTGGGTTCCCCTCCCTTCGCCCCTCTCCTTACTCGCACGCAGCCAGCCAACCTCGGGGTCACTTAGTTCTCGCCAGCCCGTGGCCTTCCCCTGCTGGCACCTCTCTCTCTCGTGGCCCAGCGCTCAGGCTGCAGATTCTCTTCCCCGCCCCCCCCCCCCCCCCAGCTCCCCATCACCAGCCCTGAGCTCAGAGCGGGTCCTGCCCCGTTAAGTCCCTGCGCCCACCGGCCCGAATGAGCAGTCCTGACCAAGCCTGACCCTGTCCTGTCCACCGGCCCGAATGAGCAGTCCTGACCGAGCCTGACCCTGTCCTGTCCACCGGCCCGAATGAGCAGTCCTGACCGAGCCTGACCGTCCTGTCCACCGGCCCGAATGAGCAGTCCTGACCGAGCCTGATCTATCCTGTCCACCGGCCCGAATGAGCAGTCCTGACCGAGCCTGACCCCGTCCTGTCCACCGGCCCGAATGAGCAGTCCTGACCGAGCCTGACCCCGTCCTGTCCACCGGCCCGAATGAGCAGTCCTGACCAAGCCTGACCGTCCTGTCCACCGGCCCGAATGAGCAGTCCTGACCAAGCCTGACCGTCCTGTCCACCGGCCCGAATGAGCAGTCCTGACCGAGCCTGACCCCGTCCTGTCCACCGGCCCGAATGAGCAGTCCTGACCAAGCCTGACCGTCCTGTCCACCGGCCCGAATGAGCAGTCCTGACCGAGCCTGATCTATCCTGTCCACCGGCCCGAATGAGCAGTCCTGACCGAGCCTGATCTATCCTGTCCACTGGCCCGAATGAGCAGTCCTGACCGAGCCTGACCCCGTCCTGTCCACCGGCCCGAATGAGCAGTCCTGACCAAGCCTGACCGTCCTGTCCACCGGCCCGAATGAGCAGTCCTGACCGAGCCTGATCTGTCCTGTCCCCTCTCACTCTGCTGCCTGGTGTCGAGTGGCTTCTGCTCCGGCCACGCCAGGCGCCGGGGACGCGGAGGGGAGCAAGCCCAGCCTCTGGCTCTCAGGAGCCGTGGGCTCCGGAAGCGGAGTTTGAGCCGGCCTTCTGTTCTCCCCGCAGGCCCTCGGGATTGTGAGCGAGGACGACTTATATAAACTGGTGAATTTCTTCCTCAAATACCGAGCTCAGCATCTGTCCATCCAGGTGGGTGAGGGGCAGAGGAGAAGAGGGCATTTTCAATCTTCCTGGAAGCCCCCAAGGCACTGCTTCCCCAATGATATTGTTAAAGAAACAGCAGGGTTCCCGGGCAGGGAGAGGAAGTCAGCTCGGCCTTTATTAGGGTCGCCTCTTCTGTTTGCAAAGGGAAGAATGGCGCCGGTGAGGGGCCGGGCCCTCCCTGGAAGCCAGGCCTCGGTGGGGCGAGCCAGCCCACCAAGTGATGGGTGATGGGTCAGGGGCGCTTTTCTCGAGGCTGAGCCCGTTTATGACGCCTGTCCGGACTGACTCTTTTGAGAAAGCCGTCCTGCTAACAATGTAAGATTTTAATTTAAAAATTAAAAACTTGAATTTAAAAGGTGTTTTTAGTATCGCTAGCCCTTAACGTGTGAGTCCTGATATGGTTCCCAGAAAGAGTTGATGGTGTAGACAAAGGCCAGCAGCCACACAGAAGGAAACGCACGGCACACGGTCGCCCCGAACCATTGCCGGCCTCTGCTGATGGCTTGCAGGCACCGAGGCAGGTTGCACAGTAGCAGGGTGGGGGAGGAAAAAAAGGGATGTATTTGAGCGTATTAAAAAATTCTGTAGGGTGAAAACCACTGTAAGTAAAGTTAAGATATTCATGACAGCTGCGAAAAAATACTTTAACCAGCGGTCGGCAAACTCATTAGTCAACAGGGCCAAACATCAACAGTACGATGATTGAAATTTCTTTGGAGAGCCACATTTTTTAAACTTAAACTTCTTCTAATGCCACTTCTTCAAAATAGACTCGCCCAGGCCGTGGTATTTTATGGAAGAGCCACACTCAAGGAACCAAAGAGTTGCATGTGGCTTGCGAGCCGCAGTTTGCCGACCACAGCTTTAAACTCATGACAGTTAAGGGCAAATTTCTTTAATATATAAAGAATTCCCATAAACCAGTGGTTCTCAACCTTTCTAATGCCGAGACCCTTTAATACAGCTCCTCATGTCTTGGTGACTCCCAAACAAAATTATTTTTGTCGCTACTCCATAACTGTAATTTTGCTGCTGTTAGGAATCGTAATGTAAATGTCTGTGTTTTCCGATGGTCTCAGGCGACCTGTGGGTTGAGTTCTTGGTGGAGTTATTCGATAAGATCACTAAGGTTTATTGGGATGTGAAAAAAGCAGAGTTATGTATATTGGATAGTATCATTTATGTAAAAGTGGGATGGAAAAGCATGTGCTTGTGTGGACATAACATGTCTTTGAAAGGATATGTAAGAAACTGACAACATGGTTTGTCTGTGGGAAATAAACGGAATGAACTGAGAAACAGGAGTAGGAGGAAGACTTTTTGATATTTAAAAATTAAAATAGAATTTATTTTGTCTTATGATTCAAAAGCAGGTATATATCATGCAAGCTTTCTGAATATCAATAAAAGGAGCCCCTTGGTGCCCTGATTTAGAAATAGAACTTTATCCTCCTCTGGAGGTCCCCATGTGCCTCTGCCTAGTCATATCCCCCTCTTTTCCACTCTTTCTCTGACTTCTTTTCCAGTGCAAATGCATCCCTTTGATCTTTTCTGTAACTTCTATAACATTTTCTGTTTTTTTTTTTCTTCCTATCTTTATACACTCATGCTTGTGTATCCCCAACCCATGGTTTCCTTGGGCACCTTTCTCCAGATCCACCCCCCGAATCTGTCACCCCTACAGGAGGGAGATACCCTGATGCCAGCTCTGGAGACAGCAGAGCCCAAGGAAGAGGAGGAGGAGGAGGAAGAGGAGGAGGAGGAGGAGGAGAGGGTGAAAGAGGAAGAGAAGGAGGAGGAGGAGAAGGAAGAGGAGGAGGAGGAAGAAGAGAAGGAGAAGGAAGAGGAGGAGGAGGAGGAAGAGGAGGAGAAGGAGGAGGAAGAGGTGGCAGGAAGCATTGTGGAAGAGGAGGAGGCCCCCACTTCTCCCAAGCTCATCCACCCCAACGATGTCCTGAAGATTCTGGAGGCCTTTGTCAAGGGTCTGAAGAAGCCCAAGTAAGCCATGGTGTGGCGGCCTTGCCTGATGGGGGAAACTGGTGGGAGGCAGGGCCAAGCAGATGCCAGAGAGTGGAGAAGAGGCTGCTGAGCAAGAACCTGGGGGAGTGAGGAAAGGGATGTCCCAGGGGCGGGCTGGAGGAACCAGTGGGCATTACGATGAAAGAGCTGGGGCGTTGACGCGATTTCACCACTCACTCACTCGTTTACTCAGTTGTTGGAGTCTGCCAAGTGTAGGCCCCATGGGAATAACACCTCGTGATCAGGACGATTGTCAACACATTTGCAGGGTGTCGCCTTGATCAGAGGAGGCCGTGGTCAACTCCATTTGGCGTGTCAGAGAGGACATTAGGAGAGGCTGGCCCTGGAGCTGGGTCTCCTTGGCTGGATAGAGTGGAGGAGAGGGCATTTCAGGATGTCCCAGCCCAGGGAAAGGCCTGGTGGAGTCAAGAATCATACCAGAGAGGTATAGGTCAAGTGTCAGCGTCTGGTTAGTGAGCTGGTGGGTGGGAGAGCCAGGTCAGATCTTGGAAAGCCTGCCTACTGTGCGCCCAAGATCTTGGTCTTCACCCTTCAGTGGACAGAGCTAGAGACAAACCGTAAGCAGCGGGGGATTGGGATTGGACTTGCATTTTGGAGAGAGCATTTTGGCGACAGGGCGGGGCGATGTTGGCTACAAGGAGAGCGATGGGCAGCTGGGAGGTGCTGTCCTGGACCAAGGCTACCGTGGAGTGGACAGAGAGGCGATGACAGTTTGAGAGCTGTTTCGGATGCTTTAGTGAGAGAAATGTGCATGGGAATGAGCTTAAAGCCAGTGAGGTAAACTGATGGAGACAAAGAGGGTGGATAAACTCCAGTGATGCTCCCACAGGTGACAGTGCACCAGGAATCAGGGACAGTGACGACAAACATATGTCCTTTCCAAGTCTCCCATAATCCAATTAGCTTGAATCAGCGGCCGCCAGCCTTTCGGACCCCGGTCCGTCGGTTGGTTTGAGTAACTGATTGGGAAGGTGACTGGTGGAAAGACAGTGTGTTGGGGTTTTCCTCTCTTCTCCACAACCAGCGTGGAGAGAGAAGTAGGGTCCAGTTACTGAGTAGAGGAGCTGGGGATTGAGAAATAATAGAAAAGAAAAGACCACACAGAAGTAGAAATAAAACTGGGGCTATGTGGAATCTCTGTTCTCTGATAGAGAGACAGGGAATTCCAACCCAAACGCAGGATGTTTATTTATACTGAAATAGAAAGGGGTTTCACAGGAAAAGACTTGAAATCAAAGGAGCTTAAGTGTGCCCAGTCCCCACTCATTCCCTCATTCTCGAGGCTCTGCTGAATCTACATCTCAAGGGCCCTCCCCCGACACCTGAAGCAAGTTAAAAGTCAGTACTGACAACGCATCCAGCCCTTTTGGTGGATGCATTTCCAGGATGTGGCTGTGCGTGGTGCCTTGGATTCAGCTGACACTGATTTAAAAAAAAAAAAGCCCAGGTGTCTTCCCTGGGGCCGGCCCTCTACAGCAGTGGGTCTGTGAGGGACAGGCACTGTGACTGGAGTGCCTGGGGGCCTGGGGGTGCCAGGTGGACTTGATGGCACCAGTGCCCTTAACCCGCAGGGACTATCGGGCACCCGTGAAGCTGAAGGCCCAGCGTGATAACTCCAGGGACTCCGACTACTGGGAGGCCCTGGCCACAGTCATCCCTCGCTCAAAGCTGAACCTCTGGGACGGTCTGTACGCAGCCCTGGAGAAATACCAGTGAGTGTGTGCGTCTAGGCCCAGGAGGAGGCAGCTGGCAGGTGGTGGGGATCCCTGCCGGAGTGCCTCCCTGCCCATAAGCTCGGAGAGGAGCAGCCTTGGGGGAGGGGGCAGCGCCGGTGACTGGCTCTCTGGCCCTGCTCCCCCTGGGGCGCGGGTGGGGGGGGGGCTGCTCTGGTAGGTGCGGCTTCTGGGGTCCTCTCCCACCTCTAGCTGAGCAGAGACAGAGATCCTTGGCAGAGGATGGGGGAGGCCATGGGCGTCTCACGGGTTTTCCTGCCCAAAGCCTGGTCCTGATGCGGAGGGCGGAGCTGCTGCTGGAGTGCAACGCGCTGGAGCGGCAGAACAAGGAGCTGCAGGCGCTGCTGCAGAAGTACCTGGGCTCCAAGGTGGGTGGGGGCTCCGAGGTGGGCGACACCCTGGGGTGAGGGCAGGAGGCGGAGTTAGGGGGGAGCAGGGAAATTGGGGGATGGAGGAGGGGAGTGGGGGAGTGTGCCCTGGGGCTGATATTAGGACGTGAGGTGCCCCCTCCCCTGAGGCAAGCAAGCTTTGAGACGAGGGTTGTCAGGCGCCATGACGCCTTGTCTGGGCGCCAGCTGCTCCTCGGACCCTCTGAGGAGCAGGGCAGGGCCCTGAGGTGGCAGCTCCCTGAGCCTTTCCAGGCTCGGGTCCTCCTCTGGTCCTCACCACCCTCTGTGGAAAGCGGGGGCGGGGGGGGGGGTCAGAACGCTTCTCCCCCTTTCCCACAGGAGACTGGTGACTCCCAGAGCAGGGCTCTCCCCGCTCTGCAGCCCAGGGCGTTCGTTCGGCCTGGGACGTGCCATGGGCAGAGGAGGCTCCAACTGGGGCAGCCGTCCCCTGGCCCCCGTGTGTGCCCGCTCCCGCGAGAGTCAGGTTACAAGACCTGCCGAGAGGGGGGAGCCCACTGGCTCTGCTCCCTTTGGCCCCTAACACATCCGCTGCTGGCTCTGGCCGGTGGGGGGGTGTCCTTCACATGGTGCTGAGGTCATGGCTCGGGGTCGTGGCACTGGGCTGGGCATTGTCCCTCTGCCCTCAGCTGTGGGGTGAGAGGGGAGGGCCAGGCACTGGGGTGTGGTCTCAGGCCTCAGGCTGCCCCCGAACAGGGGACGCAGCCAGCCTGGTGTCACGATGACTCCTTGGCCAGGACGGGATTAAGACATTGGGGGCCCACGTGGCCCCCCTGCTGCCGATGGTGTTGTGTGTAAGAGGATGGGTGGGGGGAGTGCAGGGCTAGACTGGGGCCGGGGTGGCAGGCCAAGAGGGGAGAGAATTTAAGAGGACGGACCAGTGTGGAAGATCAAGAACGTCCCCCGAGGGGAGTGGCTGGAGCAGAAGCCCTGGAACTTGGCTCCTGAAGGCGGGCAGCTGGGGGCTTTCTGGACATGGAAGCATTCGGGGAGGGAGGGCCTGCAGAGACTCAGAGGCCTGTGGGAGACCCCCAGAGGCCATGCAGGGCTCCCAGGAAAACGGGGTGACCTCCACGCCCTCTCTTCCAGATCAACTCGGAACTGCAAGTTCCTCCGACGCAGGTGCTGCGCATCTCCACGCGATTCAGCCAGACCTGACGGGCCGGGCACCCGTGCGGTGCGGGCGCTGCGGGCACACCCTGCCTTCCCAGCGTGGCCACTGAAGGTGACAGGAGTCGCCTGTAGCCTCTGGTCATGATTAAAGTCTTGAAAACGTTGTGGCTGAGTCTTTTTAAAGGGGTCAGGGCCAGCGAGCCGGGCCCCTACCCTCCCCCCCCACCTCCCTGCCGTGTCCCTGGCCTCAGACTGTGGCGGGAGAGCAGGCATGGGGCGGGGAGATGCAGCCCCAGTTGGGGCCCGGGCTCCCTTGTTTGGGGGGGCAGTTGGTATCTATCCTTGGGACCTGGGCAGCTTGTAGGGTCCTCAGCTTCCACTCTGTCCTTGGGCCTGCAGGACCCTTTGGCTGAGCTGTTGGGGCTCCCTGGTGCCCCCTGGGCTGTCGTGGTCCTGTGTGCAGCCTGGGCCGGCGGCCCTGTGCCTTAGGCCTGCCTGGAACCCTGGGCCAGGAGGCCACCCAAAGGAAAGGCCAGAGGGTCCAGCTGGTACTGAGCTTGCCAACCTCAGAGTGCCCACCAACCCCGCGCCCCAACCCCGTCCCCCCACTTGACCAGACTCGTCAGCTCCGTGTTTGATGTCTTTTATTAAGAGAAAAATCACCACTCAGGAAAGACAGCCGAGTGAAACCCAGCTCACGCAGGCAGGGCAGCACTTCAGGTTCAAAGGCACTGCCGCTGGAGGGCCTGGAGGGAGGACACTAGCCTGGCAGAGGAAGCCCTGGGCATGGATAAGACCTCACAGCTGGGCAAGGGGGGAGAAGAAGGGAGGGAGAAAACAGCTGAGTCGGCAGGAGGAAGAGCCACGTGGAAGGAAAAGCCATGGAGGGGGAGCCACGTGGAGGAGACCACATGGAGGAGGAGCCATGTGGAGGGGAGCCATGTGGAGGGGAGCCACATAGAGGAGGGGCCACGTGGAGGGGAGCCACATGGAGGAGGAGTCACATGGGGGAGCTACGATGGGGTGGGGCCACGTGGAGGAGGAGTCACATGGGGGGAGCCATGTAGGGTTGGAGCCACTTGGAGGACGGGCCATGTGGAGGGAGCCACGTGAGGGGAAAGCCCTGTGGAGAAGAGCCAAGTGGAGGAGGAGCCGTGGGAGTGCACAGCTGGAGCAGCCACCCCAGGATTAGTAGGAAGGGTCTGCCCACTTGTGTAGGGTAAAGACTGGTGGTGCCACTGCCCTCACAGGCTATGTTGGGGGGGGGGGGTTGATGCTTTTTGCTCATTCATATTGTTAGACAGCCCTGGGCACTGGCCCACGGCATGATTCTCGGCTGATTTCATTAAAGCTTTAGACCTTGACTGGAAGGCCTTGGGGAGGGTTTGGGGTAGCTCCCTCTGGAACCAGGGCCTGAAGAAGGGGTGTGCCTCAGCAAAGGGGGGCAGACCCCCCCCCCCCACGCAGGCAGGGACCAGAGGGGCAGGACCCGGCCAGCAGCCGGCGTGGGGAGGAGAGGATGTGCCATGGGGGCTCCCGGGACCCGGGGCCTGGAGGGCGGACGGGGCTCCGGAGGCCCCCAGGGGGAGGGGCACACGCACAGGCCCGGGAGGGGCGCGGCGGGGAGGCTGGGGGGCCCTCACGCCCCCAGGAGCTTCTTGACCATGTAGCCGGGGAGGCTGTAGAGGAAGAGGCCCAGCATGAGCAGCGCCAGCAGCGCCAGCACGATCTTGATGATGAGCCACTTGTACCGCGTGCAGATGAGGTACTTGATGGACTTGAGGGGGTTGAGGAACCAGACGAAGGCGGTGTCGGGCCGGCTGGGGAGGGGAGCGGCGGTCAGGCAGGGCGTCTCCCAGGGTACCCACCCCCTCAGCCCTTCTAGACCCCAAGAGACCCTGCCCTGGCCCCGAAAGTCATGAGCGCTGGAGACTGGGCCGGAGCCAGCGCTAAGCACCGGGTTTGCCGCTCTCTTTCCCATTGGCAGGACCCTCCGGCGTCCCCACCCCCCTCCCCCAAGGCCTAGCTGGCCTTTCTGGCCTTTGGGCAGCCCCGAGCCCCCACCTGGACACTGGCAGCCATGGCCACTCGCTCCCCAAAGGGTCCTGGTTTTAGAGCTCCTCTACTTAGCAGGCCACTGTACAGGGTCCCCACGTCCTCCCTCGGTGAGACCAGTGTTTCTCAACCTCTCCCCCTTCCTGAGGATCATAAGCTTCTGGCCAGGGTCCGAGGAGCCCCATTGGGGCCCAGGACACCCCCACCGACCTGCCACTGTCGGGTGTGGTCGCTGCTCTGCCTTCCAAGGGGCCTTCTAGCCAAGAAGCGCGCATTGAGATTTACATTCTGTTGTTTGTGTTACAAAGCAGGAGGCTTAACAAAATGTCAAGATATAAAATCAGCCGAAACCGGTTTGGCTCAGTGGATAGAGCATCGGCCTGCGGACTGAAGGGTCCCAGGTTCGATTCCGGTCAAGGGCATGTACCTTGGCTTCGGGCACATTCCCAGTGGGGAGTGTGCAAGAGGCCGCTAGATGATGTTTCTCTCTCATCGATGTTTCTGACTTTCTATCCCTCTCCCTTCCTCTCTGTGAAAAAATCAATCAAATATATATTGAAAAAACTGCCTTTGTTACCCCCCCCCCAAAAAAAAGATATAAAATTAAAGTGTTGAATGTGCTTTTCAAACTCTTGCCTGCCAGCCTCTAGTGCTGTGCTGAGCTGGGGGCAGGGGAGGGGTACTGCAGAGTGAGGACTGGTTTCCAGTCCCAGCTGGGATGGGCAGGTTAGTGCCTCTTTGAGCCCCAATTCCTCACTTGCAGGGTCAGCAGTGGACCCCGCTCCAGGGCCGGTGGAAGAGGAAGTGGGTCAGTGGCAGTGCTTGGCGCTGAATGGTGCTCAACAGATGTTGGCTACTAAGATGTTGGCCTTGGACGGAGCTACTTATCATCCTGCAGCGCAGATCACTGCTGGGGTGGGCAGCTGGGGGTGCAGGACTATTCAGGCCTCGCCAGCTAGGGCTAGCTCAAACCTCCCCCTTTCCCTGTCCATATCTCAGCCTCTCTCTGCCAGTGCATAGGGTTAGTCTGTCAGGAATGTCACTGGGAGAGGAGGCAGAGAAGTTTGAGGAATGCTGGGTTGGCAACTTGGAAACCTAGGCTGAGTCCTAGCTGTACCCCAATTTGCGAAGGGACATCGCTGAGGGCCAATATGTAATCATGTAAAATAGATTTCCAGTTTGAGAGCCTGCAAAAGCGTTTGAAAGTTCCTGTGTGTGTTCACGTGTGTGTGTGCAATTGTGTGTGTATAACTGTGTATGTGCTGTGTGTGTTCCATGTGATTGCCATGTGTGTGTTCTGTGTGAGTGCTGTGTGTTCTCTGTGTGTGCTGTGTATGTTCCATGTGAATGCTATGTGTGTGTTCTGTGTGCGTGCTGTGTGAGTGTGTTCCATGTGTATTTCATGTGTGTGCACTGTGTGAATGCTGTGTGTTCCATGCATGTTCCGGTGTGTGTGCTGTGTGTGTTCAGTGTGAGTGCTGTGTGTGTTCTGTGTGAGTGCTGTGTGTGCTGTGTGTGTTCCATGTGAGTGCTATGTGTGTGTTCTGTGTGAGTGCTGTGTGTGTTCCGTGTGTGTGCAATTGTATGTGTATAACTGTGTGAGTGCCGTATGTGTGTGTTCCTTGTGAGCACTGTGTGTATGTTCCGTGTGTGTGCTGTGTTTGTGTTTCATGTGAGTGCTGTGTGTGTTCCGTGTGAGTGTGTTCCATGTGTATTTCATGTGCGTGCACTGTGTGAATGTGTGTTCCATGCATGTGCCTGTGTGCTGTGTGTGTTCAGTGTGAGTGCTGTGTGTGTTCCATGTGAGTGCTGTGTGTGTTCCTGTGTGTGTGCTGTGTGTGTTCAGTGTGAGTGCTGTGTGTGTGTTCCTGTGTGTGTGCTGTGTGTGTTCAGTGTGAGTGCTGTGTGTGTGTTCCATGTGAGTGCTGTGTGTGTTCCTGTGTGTGTGCTGTGTGTGTTCAGTGTGAGTGCTGTGTGTGTTCTGTATGTGTGTTCCGTGTGAGTGCTGTGTATGTTCTGTATGTGTGTCCCATGTGTGTTCCTGTGTGTGTGCTGTGTGTGTTCAGTGTGAGTGCTGTATGTGTTCCTGTGTGTGTGCTGTTTGTGTTCCTGTGTGTGTGCTGTGTGTGTTCTGTATGTGTGTTCAGTGTGAGTGCTGTGTGTGTTCTGTATGTGTGTTCCGTGTGAGTGCTGTGTATGTTCTGTATGTGTGTCCCATGTGTGTTCCTGTGTGTGTGCTGTGTGTGTTCAGTGTGAGTGCTGTGTGTGTTCCATGTGTGTTCTGGGTGAGTGCGGTGCATGTTCTGTATGTGTGTTCCATGTGTGTTCCTGTGTGTGTGCTGTGTGTGTTCAGTGTGAGTGCTGTGTGTGTGCTCCATGTGAGTGCTGTGTGTGTTCCACATGCCGTCTAGCTCCTGAGCCCAGCGCCAGAGGAAGGGGGAGGAGTACCAGACCCAGGACGCCGCTCAGGCCCCCACGATCTTCTTGGCCAGGTAGCCCGGCACAGAATAGAGGAAAAGGGCGAGGAGGAGCAGCAGCAGCGCGAGCAGCAGCAGCTTGAGCAGCAGCCAGCGGTACGTGTGCCACAAGAAGTAGCGGGCAGACTTGAGAGGGTTCAAGAACCAGACGAAGCTTGTGTCGGGCCGGCTGGAGCAGCAGGAGGAGCAGAGAGAGCACCGAGAAAGGACGCACAGGGTGAAGGCTCAGAGTGGCAGGGGGCCTGGCCCAGAGGGGGCCTGGCCCAGAGGGGGTTCGGCCCAGAGGGAGGGTGGTCCAGAGGGGGTCCGGCCCAGAGGGGGTCCGGCCCAGAGGGAGGACGGTCCAGAGGGGGTCCGGCCCAGAGGGAGGACGGTCCAGAGGGGGTCCGGCCCAGAGGGAGGATGGTCCAGAGGGAGGACGGCCCAGAGGGGGCCTGGCCCAGAGGGGGTTCGGCCCAGAGGGGGTCCGGCCCAGAGGGAGGACGGTCCAGAGGGGGTCCGGCCCAGAGGGGGCCCGGCCCAGAGGGAGGACGGCCCAGAGGTGTTTGGCCCAGAGGGGGTCCGGCCCAGAGGGAGGACGGTCCAGAGGGGGTCCGGCCCAGAGGGGGCCCGGCCCAGAGGGAGGACGGCCCAGAGGGAGGACAGCCCAGAGGGGGTCCGGCCCAGAGGGAGGACGGCCCAGAGGGAGGACAGCCCAGAGGGGGTCCGGCCCAGAGGGGGCCCCCTGGGCTGAGGAGTTCCCAGGAAGGGTAGAGGTGCCTGCAGAGTGGGGGCAAGAAGACCCAAAGATTCTGGCCCTTCCTTCCCCGTTCAGGGCCCCAGGGACCAGCGTGGCCAGGGCTCTGGGCGGGCGGGCAGGCGCTCACTTGGGTTTCTCTAGAGGGTCAGGTTCATTGCGGGCAAGGCCCACTGGGTTCTTTTCCGCCTCCTCCGCTGTCAGTAGATGCAGCTCGGCCTCCACCTTGCCCTGCAGAGAGGAACGGAGCTGTCCAGGGCCTGGGCCCGGCGCCGGCCCGCCGCACCGCTCAGCCTGCCCGCCGCCCGAGCGGGGGTGGTGCCCACCGTGAGCTCAAACTCGTCATTCTCATCGCGGGCCAGAAGGGGCCACCAGCCTTTGACGCGCTTCTGCTTGAAGATGGAGACCAGGGGCACGTCCACCTCCCCCGTGGCCATCTCCATGGTGCACTGCTTGGCCGTCTTGGCGCCCCGGGGGAACCGGTTCAGGTCCAGCTCGATGGCCCCTGTGGCAACCTCAGCGTCAGCTCTGATGGGCAGACTGGGGGGAAGGACCCCCCCCCAGGGTGGGTGGGTTCTCCCTACACCCCCCCACCCCCCATCCATGTCCCCATCCCGGTCCTCCAGCCCTGCCCAGCCCTGCACCCAGGAAGTCGTCGGCGGAGAAGTGGTCAGCGTCCCAGATCTGCAGGGTGAGCCGCGCCGGGATCTTGTACTCGGTCTCGTCCCAGGAGAACATGGACTCCTTCTTGGAGATGACGATCTTCTCCTCGGCCGCCAGGTAGTCGAAGGGGAAGAGGTAGCGCCAGTTGAAGTTGCCCTCGCCCGTCAGCGAGTGGTAGTGCACGTCTGTGTCCTGCTTGTCCTCCTGCTGGCCCTTCAGCCACCTGCAGGGAGGCACCTGCTCAGACCTGCAGCCACCCCCTCCATCTCCCCCCTCACTCCTGGGAATCCAGCATCCCTCCTTCCCCTCCACTCTCTCAGCCACTCCCACCCCTCTGTCCTGGTGCTCCTCCCCCACCTCCACCCCAGGAAGGGGGCTCACTCTGTCCAGCCCCCCAGCCAGGGGCCCTCACCCACCCCCGCACAAAAATGTCGCTGGACTTCTCCCCAGTGAAGAAGTCATCGTCCTCCAGGACCACCTCGTCCGTGTTCCACACAATGACCCGAAGCTCGTACCTGGGCGGGGAGAGGGGATTAGCAGTCGTGTGTGTTGGAGGAATGAAAGGGGTTACCCCAGGATATCAGGACTGGAATGGCAGGGGGCTGGAGCTGAGCAGACAGACTGAAGTCCAGGGGACTTGGGCTGAGCATGGGGCCTGGACATTTGGAGCTGAGAGAGTTGAGGGGAAGGAGAGGTGGATCCCCAGGTGTGAGAGGGTCCACCATCAGGACAGCTGCTGTGGAGAGAGCCCCAGGGCAAGTCAGTCTGGCTGGACCATGGGGAGCCCAGCACACTCCTGGGCAGGGTGGTGGCTCAGGGCAGGGAGATGACACAGGGCAGGGAGATGGCTCAGGGCAGGGAGATGACACAGGGCAGGGATATGACACAGGGCAGGGAGATGGCTCAGGGCAGGGAGGTGACACAGGGCAGGGAGATGACACAGGGCAGGGAGATGACACAGGGCAGGGAGGTGGCTCAGGGCAGGGAGGTGACACAGGGCAGGGAGGTGGCTCAGGGCAGGGAGGTGGCTCAGGGCAGGGAGGTGGCTCAGGGCAGGGAGGTAGCTCAGGGCAGGGTCGGCTGCTGGGGGTGGCTGGCGAGAGGTCCAAAGAGTCAGGACCAAGGTCCTTGTCTCCAGGGGCCGGAAGCTCCATTCCAGTTCTCATAGAAACGTACACTTAAATCTAGCAGCCGTCAGCGCACTCCCTCGAATCAGTCTCCTCTGTGTCCTTGCCCCAGAGAGAATTTTCCCTTTGCAGTGTAATTGTCATTATAAATGAGGTAGTTACAGTTCAGCTTTTAGGAGGGAGGCTGAGTCACCCGCTGATGGTGATTGATTGGAACGTGGTTCTTGGAGTTGCGCCCTGGACTGCAAGTCCAGGTGACACATAGATTGGGGCGTCTCCTAGTGGTAGGTCCTGGAACAGCACACTCGTGATCCCCCGAGGGGGAGGCTATTTCAAACAGGATAATCTGCATAATTTGCCCGCCCAGAGCAAAATGGAAATCTGAGGCTCCTTGTTCAAAAATCAAGAATCTCAAGATGGTCAGGTTGGAGCAAGGGTGGGGCGTCTCTGAGCATGAGCTTCTGTGCGGGTCCATCCGCCCATGAAGCTAGACCGGCTTCCAGGCCTGAGGGCGTCAGGGACTAGATCCTGCCACTGTCCAGACGGGGAAACTGAGGACCAGGGAGGCAAAGGGACTTGGCAGGGTCAGCCGGGAGCCGGGAGCGGCAGCGGGCTTGGCTCCCGGCCCAGTGGCCATTCCGTGCGACTCTCCTCCTGCTCGGCTCCTTGGCCGGTGCTTCAACTAAAACCAGCCGAGCTTACTGACAGCCTGGTGTGCGGCTGCCCAGAGCAGAGCAGGCGCTCAGGGGTCCGGGGCTTGCGCGCAACGGTGTATCGTGTGTGTGGGAGCCACACTTTGGTGAGCCTCCACGCGCGGCTACTAACACGCGCTCATGGCCAAGGGCAGGCCTCACAACCTCTGGATGGGTTGGTGTGTTCCCACCACAAGGCCTCGTGGGGAATGCCACCCGACCCCGGAGGTCTGGGCTGTGGAGGGAGTGGCGAGGGCTGGAGACGGGGAAGGATGGTGCTCACTTCTTGGGCTTCCGGGGAGAGATGTCCAGAGGCGTCCCCGGCGCCGGCATGTCCATGGGGAACATGTCCACCCACAGCTCCAGGCGGCCCTGAGGAAGAGGGGCGTGCCAGGTCTCCCCCAGACTCCTCCTCTGCTCTCCTCCCCCTCCCAACCTTGGTTTGCATCCTTGGATGCCAGGAACTCCTCTGACGTCATCAATAGCCAATCACAGCTTCGGAGGGAGACACCCAGGTGCCCACGGGAGCTGATGTGGCGCCCACTCGAGCCAAGGATGTGCCACTGGTATTACCTCGAAGGGCCGGGCGGGAGCCGCCACCAGGCTTTGGGAATGCAGCCGATTCCAGAGGCCCAGGTTGGGATTCCCCTACCCTAAACACAGGGGCGTCACCTGCTCGATTCCCGGCTTGTCAGGGTTGAGCAGCGGCCGCGTCTCCACGTGCTCCGGCACCAGACGGCAGCCCACGCGGGGGATGTCCTCCCAGTGCCGCAGGGCGCACAGCGCCACGTGCTCATCCGTGGGCCCCCGGTGACCTGCGGATGCCAGCGGGGCAGCTCACACACGGACTCAGCAGAGCCAGGGACTTAGGCGCAAACAGCCCCTGAGCCAGCCCTGGTCCACACATCTCCATGGTACTATTGGGGAAACCGAGGCACGGAGGGAGAAGCAGCTTGCCCGAGCTCTCAGCGGTCCCGCAGGGCCCAGAGAGGTCTGTGTCCTGGTTCTCTCTGCCTGGGGAGCGTGACCAGAGGCTCCCGAGGGGGTGTGATGTCAGGGAGGGCAAGAACCGCCCAGCATCCGGGAGGCAGTCAGCACGAGGTGCCCGCACAGTCTGCCTAATTCTCTGGGAAGGGCCGCACGGGTGAAGGAGCGGGGAGCGTGCAGGGCTTGGAGCCAGGGGACCTCGGACAAGTCACAAACCACTTTGGGCAGGGAGGTGGCTCAGGGCAGGGAAGACTATTGAATGGGGAGACTCTCCCCAGCCCCGAATGCTGAGAAGGAGAGAGAAGGCAGGAAGCAGGCAAGTGCTGGGTAGTGCAGGGAGACCGGGCAGAGGCGGGCAGGCAGGAGTGGCACTCCAGGCGAGGACACCCCAGGCTCGGCCTCCAGGTTCCTCCGAGGGAAGTGTGGGTCCCTCCTTGGCCCCCGCCCCCCTGTGGCGGCCCCCAGCCCCCGTTACCGTTCTCGTCCTCCATCTCGGAGGGCCCCGTGAAGACGCGGTTGGCCACCTTCACCCTCCCGGGGGGGCCGAAGTGGGGGCCGTCCACCTTGCCCTCCTTGCACAGGCGGGTCAGGATCTGGCTGGGCTTCATGGGGTCCCGCCAGATATTGTAGCCGTGTCTGTGGGAGGACACACAGGCTCGGTGGGGCTCAGCTGGGCCGGGCCATCCCCAGGTGGCAGCTGGTTAGGACCGGTTCTCTAAAGTTGTCTGTTGCCCCAGTGCAGGGGTCGGCAAACTCATTAGTCGACAGAGCCAAACATCAACAGGTCAACGATGGAAATGTCTTTGGAGAGCCAAGTTTTTAAAACTTAAACTTCTTCTAACGCCACTTCTTCAAACTAGACTCTCCCAGGCCGTGGTATTTTGTGGAAGAGCCACACTCAAGGGGCCAAAGAGCCGCATGTGGCTCGCGAGCCGCAGTTTACCGACCACAGACCTAGTGGGTCCCACCTTGGGTTCCAGGTTCAGCGGAGATGCTGGGGCTGCTGGGGGATGATCCCTCCGCCCTGGGCTCTGGCCCCAGGTGCCCAGCGTCCCCGTATCCAGTCTCCCTCCAGGGGGCCCACTTCTCTGAGACCTCGAAGCCTCCCATGAGGACGCTGACAACCAGAGAGGTTGAGGGATGTAATCAGGGTCACACAGCCTGTCCTTGGCAGGCACCAGCCAGATCCCCAGCAGAGGGCACAGCGCCGCCTCTCTCTACCCTCCTTGCCCTGCCTCCTCTGTCCTGGAACCCCCTGGCGGCTCTCTCCTTGTCTTGGACTCTGTGCTGGGAGGCTGTGCCCGGAGCCTGCAGGTGCCATGTGCAGCTTCCCAAACCACCTGCCCCGAAGCTTGTTTTTAGAGTCCGGGTAGAGCCGGGGGGCCCGCCGCCCACCTACATGGAGTAGGTCTGGGCGATGCCGCAGGTGGCGCGGTGCTTGCTGTAGAAGCGGTTCTCCAGGTCAATCTTGGTTTCCCCGATGAGGTCGTCGGTGCCCACCAGGTCCCAGTCGTACACAGACACGGTCAGCATGGTCTCCATGGGGAAGGACGCCTCGATGTCGAAGGACCTGGCAGGGCGGAGGTTGGGAGGAGGGTGGAAGGTGAAGTAGGCGGGGAGGGGTCTGGGCCGGAGAGGGTGGGGTGGGAGGAGGGGCCACCAGGAGGCCTTACTTCCCAAAGACAGGGTTGAGCTGCTTGGAGATGTAGTTCTCCTTGTCCCGGATGTCGGTCTTGCCCAGCCGGATGGCGATGTAGGGGTCGGCTTTGCCGTTGATGTCTGCCGGGTGCAGGTCTGTGGCCTGAGATGGGAGGCGTGCTCCTGAGCAGGCTCCCCGTACCCTCCTCATCTTCCAGTGCCCCCCTCCCCGCCCCCGATCGTTCCTGATGGCATTGGGCAGGACCCCTGGACCGGAGGCAGGAGACTGGCTGGGTGCCCTCCAGGCCCCAGCTTCCTCATCTGTGAAAGATGGGAACTCGCCCTCGCTGGCTTGGTTCAGGGGACAGAGCATCGGCCTGCAGACTGAAGGGTCCAGGGTTCGATTCCAGTCAAGGGCACCCACCTCCGTTGCAGGCTCAGTCCAGGCCCCTGCACGTGGGAGGCAACCACTCACTGTGTCTCTCTCTGTTCCTCCCCCTCCCTCCCACTCTCTCTAAAAATCAATGGAAAGATACCCTTGGGTGAGGATTAACAAAAAATAAAAATAATTTTAAAAAGATGGGAACTAGACCAGATGACCTTCAGATACCTCCCAGGCAGGGACGTCTGTTTGCAACTGCTTCAACCCTCCTTGGCAGGAGGACTGGGCGGTGGGGGAGGGGGCGTCGGGGGAGGGGATGGTGGGGTGGGGATAATGGGGGAGGGGGTGGGGGGAAGGGGGCGATGGGAGAAGGGGTGACGGGGGAGGTGATGATGGGGGAGGGAACGATGGGGGAGGGGGCGGCGGGGCAGGCTCACCCGGACCACATAGACCCGGACCAGCACGTTGATGGGGTCATTGCTGGGGATGCCCTGGAACATGCCGAAGGTGGGGTCGAATCCAGCTTCCCGGGACACGTCCTCTGGGAGTGGCACTTTGTACATGCAGAGGGAGCCCTGGGCAAGGCAAGTGTGGGTCAGGGTGCAGGTTTCTGTGCGCACAGGTGGGGGCGCCATTCCAAACAGCCAGCACTTTGCACCCCTTGGGGGCAGGCCAACCCTTAACGCTTTGATTGGTGAATCATGGGAGGGCCAGGGGTTCTGGAGGAAGTGACCATGGCAGTGGCAGGAAGGGGGATAAACTAAGAACCTGGGGAGGCCCTTGGGGCAAATGCCCTTTATCAATTAGCACGGGAGTCTGTTACTATTTTACCAACCAGTGCAGCTGACAGTTCCACGTGACTGTCAGCCTTGGGCTCAGGCTGGGATGGTGGTAGGGGTGGCAGGGGCCTCGGGGTTCAGGACCTGGAGCTCCTCGCCTGACCTTGAACCGGCCCACAATGCGCTCCTCCTCGGTAGAGCCATCCTCATCATCGCCCGTCTTGCCTCGAAGCAGGTTGAAAGTGTGCAGCCAGTCCTCGAAGTGGTCGAACTCTGCCTCCAGCTCCTTGGGGTACACCTGTGCCAGGCTGAGCCGTCAGTGGGACGTGGCCTGTCCACCTGCCTCCCTCTTGTCCCATCTGCCACCTCCTGCCCTCAGGTGTGACCCCGCCCCCAGACCCTCACCTTGAGCTCGTCAATCTTGGATTTCTTCTTCTCGGGGATCTCCGGCCCCTGGCCAGGCCCGGGACCCTGGGTTCTCTTCTTCTTCTCCTCCTTCCCAGCCTTTGCCTTCTCCTTGCCCTTCGGCGGTCCCTTCAGGCCTGGCCAGAGACAGAGAAGGAGGCCCGGTCAGTTGGGGGCAGAAACGATGGCGCGGGGAGGCCTGCTGGAGACCCAGCTCGCTACTGATGTACTTAGTAAATTCACGTGGCCGGTCTCTGTGTACTCATCTGTGCAATGTGGACACTCCTCCCTGGCATGCCCGCCTCACCGGGCGCACGTGCCCAGTAAGGTCATGCAGGGAGTGTGTACAAAGACTGTCATGCCCTTTGACACAGCAGGGCATGGGAGGTACTCCCTTTCCTCTCTGGAACTCCATCTGCTTGTCTGTAACATTACGACAATTCCCAAAACGCATTCAGTGGAATCAGGTATAGATGTTCTTGCCAGGCTTTTGAAAAAAGGGTAGCATGGTCCAATGTGTTGGGGAAATATTTTATATTTTCCTTTTAGAGATTTATGATAATACTAGGGGCCTGGTGCACAAAATTCGTGCACTGGGGGTGGGTGGTTCCCTCAACCCAACCTGCCCCCTCTCACATATTGGGAACCCTCAGGGGATGTCTCACCCCCAGGCTGCCCAAGGCCTAAAGCCTTGTCTTTAGGCCTTGGGCACCCAGCCATCGCCCTGCTCAGCTCAGCCCCAGCTGCCTGTGACCACCTGGCCCCAGGGGCTGGACGCTTGCCACCACTTCTGCTCACAGCACCTGGGGGCCGGGTGCTCCCTGCTGCCGCCACCACCGCTGCTGCCGCCACTGCTTCCCTGCACAGCGCCCAGGGCTGGGTGCTCTTGGCCACTGCCGTTTCATCTCCACCCCAAGGCCTGGCACTTATGTCACTTGGCCTGCCCCCGCTCCTGATTGGCTGGTAGTATAGCCAACCAGGAGCTAAGCTACGGTCACATTTGCATGTTTCTCTTTTATTATATAGGATTTGTATATTAAAGGCGCTGAGAGATCCTGTGCCAAAAAGACTTATTTTTCACATTGAACCGCAGAAGTCTCTCTTCCCTCCAGAGTATCCACTGACACTGCTCCATGGAAAAGGTCTGCAAACTGCTGGGAAGGAGGAGCTGTGAGGTCCCTTCCTGCTCTTATGTTCTGTGGCTCTGAATGTCTGTCCATCACTGTGGTTGCTGTGCTCGTCAGAGTAAAAGCCACTCTGGATCAGCCCAAGCAAGCCTGCTAGTGCCCGGTGTTGGCTGATAACCTCTGCCCTTGGCTGCTGCAGCTGTGGGCCCATGGGCGGGAGAAAGAGGGGCGGCTGGTGCAGTGAGCAGGGAGCCAGCCATCTCCAATGCGGGGGAGGGGGAGGAGGGACAGAGATCTAGGGTTCCAGGGCTCACCCTCAATGTTGTCAATCTCCTCTTTCTCCTCCACGTCCATTCCTGAGGTGTCTTGCTGTCGAAGTTGCTACCAAAAGATGAGGAGGGGAGGAGGAAAGGTAGGTTTCTTGGGGAGGGTCTATGGACCCCCCCTACTCCCCACTGCAGTCTCAGACCAGTCTTAAGTGCACTGGAAACAGAAATCCTTCCTACTAGGCTACAAACCCATCACGCACTCTGCTTACGTGGATTAAATTTTATGACGTGGACACTATGACCAGCTGTACGTAGGGGTTTATGATTCTTTAAATTGTGCATCATTAAAAATATAGTGTCCTTTAGTGTTGCCTGTTACATTATTATAATGCAGAAAAGTATAACTGAGTGAGAAAATCTGCTTTGTTTCCCTCATTCAGTTCACCCCACCCCACCTCCTGGAGACTCATTCCCTAGGTTTCACCCAAAGCCCCAGTGTCGCGGGTGGCCGCCTGTGCGTTCGGACAAGGAGGCCGCACGCAGCCCCTGGAGCTCCAGCCTGGCCACCCCGGATCCAGGAGGCGATGGTGGGAGAAGACCCTGCTGTGTCCCCCAATTATCTGCTTCCCTGTTCTTTTTTTAAAATATATTTTTATTGATTTCAGAGAGGAAGGGTGAGGGAGAGAGAGAGAGATAGAAATATCAATGATGAGAGAGAATCGTTGACCGGCTGCCTCCTTTACGCCCCCTACTGGGGATCGAGCCTGCAACCCAGGCATGTGCCCTTGACCGGAAACGGACCTGGGATCCTTCAGTCCGAAGGCAGACGCTCTATCCATCGAGCCAAACCAGCTAGGGCTGCTTTCCTGTTCTTGATGAGTTTTTCTTACCACACAGCCAACTCAGCTTCCCTTGTAGCTGTGTGGCTTTGGGACTAGATTCTGGCCAACACGTGCAATTTCTGGGTTGGGCCCTTAACAGGAAAGGAGTCTGACTCCTCTTTTCCCCTTTACCCCCTCCTGTGCACTGGTATTAGGGCATGGTGGCAAGCCCTCTCTAAGGATACACATGCCAGGAAGCAGGTGGTAGGACATTGCTCCTTGACACAGTCGAGTCACCAGGCCAGCCCTTTTCTGGTTTACACGGATCTAGCTCACTGCAGCCGCTCAGCCTGTGCTCTGGCTAGGACAGGGGTGGGCAAACTGTGGCTTGTGAGCCGCTGTTTTCCGCTCTGTTAACGAATGAGTTTGCCGACCACTGGGACAGGGGCTTAATCACAAGGAATAACAGCCTGTAATTATTGGAATCGAGAGTCTAGGTCAGTGGTGGTCGGCAAACTCATTAGTCAACAGAGCGGCAAACGGCAGCTTGCGAGCCGCATGTGGCTCGTGAGCTGCGGTTTGCCGACCACTGGATGAGGGGGTGTGGCCTGGGGCGGGAGTGTGGCTGGACCAGTGCAGCTAAGGAAACACAACTGCAGGCACATGTCCCTCCTGGCTGGCCAGCCAGCCAGCCAGTTAGGAGCACCCTGAGCTAGGAAGGCAGCGGAGACGAAACGACGGAAGAAGAGGAGGGACATGAGCCTGCTTTCTGGATCTTGCCTCCCGGCTTAGCAGACAGAACCCATGTGCACACAACAGGGGAGAGAGCCTGCCGCTGCCCCAGTGACGGAGAATGTGTCAAACAGTGAGACGATGGGCAAGGGCTGCCAGAAGTTGGTTCTGTTTGATCCCTCAGCACGTTCTCCTCTTCCTCACGCCACCTCCTCCGGGAAGCCTCCCCCGACTGCCGCAGGCACCGCCTGGCTTTTGTCACCACACTGCACTGTATCTGTCCACCTGTCCATTTCGCCCAGCAAGCAGAGGCAGGCGTGGCGTCTTATCTTTTGGCTCCCATAGATAAGGTGGTGTCTGACTCATATACGTTTGGGAAATAAATGGATGAGGATGAGAGAAAAGCAAGCCGGGGAAGGTGAGTCCTGAGCTAGAACTTCAAGGCTGTTCCCGGCTCATGCGAATGGGGCGGAGGAGCCAGCTCTGGTGGGAGCCGGGAAGAAGTTGGGCAGGAGGGCCTGATGTGGGGGTGCAGTCACCTCCCCCATCCCCCTTCACCCCTAGCCCAGGCCGAGGCCTCACCTCCTTCATGGTGTCAATGGAGGCGAAGTACTTGGACCACCAGTCCAGCATGGTCTCATCCGGCTCCTCCTCTTCCGGCTCGTCCGAGCTGCCCTTCTTCTTCTTCTTCTTCTTCTCCTTCTCCTCGTCAGCCTGGTGGACAGGCCAGGCCCAGAGTCCTGCATCCATCCCTGCGCCCTGGCCATTCCCTGGGCCCTGAACTATCAGGGGTCCCCAATCTGTTCTGACCGCTGCTCCCAGAAAGCCCGGGGCCCCACGAGGCTCTGTGGGGCCACCGATATCAGAGGAGCAGGGCTTTGTTTTGTGGAGGAGGATGCCATGACTGGAGAGGTCATGCCAACATGAGCATCCTGGGGTTGTGTGTGTGTGTGTGTGGGGGGGGGGGTGGCTCAGTGCCTGGTCCTAGGCCCAGTGTAGGGTTCTCTTTCCCCAGAATCTCCCCCTCCACGGTCCCCTCACTCACCACATCCACCTTGATGACGGCATCAGAAGTCTGCAAAAGGGAACCAAAGACACCGGGACAGAATTAGCGCCCCAGGGCCTGGAGTGGAGGCAGCTGCCCAGCCAGGGAGCACGAGGGGAGGGAGCTCACGCAGGGATGCTCTGTGTGTGAGTCCCTGTGCCCCCAGGGTCAGCTTTGCACTGCAGACACACCACTACGGAGCCTGCAAAAGGCCTGCTTCACAGATGTTCCCCCAGCCCCACCGGGTGGTGGTTCTCAACCCCGAGACAGCTGTGACTCCTCCGATGATTTCAACGGGAGGTCAGGGTCGGGAGGGAGGTGGGCCGCATGCGGGAGGTCAGGGATCTTGGCTAGATGGAGTCAACTTCAACTCCCTTGTTCCTCCCTCACCAGGCCAAGGCCTTAACAATGAAGTGGATATGCGCACACACAATTGCACAGCCAAAGAGGACCCTGGTGAGACACGCCCACCAGAGCCCAGGCCCGTGGGATGATGAAGACACTAAGGTACTGGCCTCTGTCTTATTGGCTGACAGCCTGAAACGAGAGCCTTCCCAGCAGACCCCCCAGGAGGACTCGGGAGGCTGGGAGTTGAGGAGATGGGGATCTCCAGGTGTAGCCCCAGAGCCTGGCAGTGCCATCCCAGGGCTCTGGGCCAGGCACCGGACCTTGTCTGCTCCCCTTTCCCAAGAGTCATGCGAACTGCTAACTCAGCCATTGGCCAGGACCCTCTGGGGCCAAGAATGATGAGCCAAGAGAATTATGGGCCTGGTGAGGAGTTGAGTAAGCTCAGATCTTGGAAGCTAGGAGCCAGCTGTGTGAAGCACACTTGGGGATGAGCCACTTGGGGATGCACTGGAGGAGCGAACTGGAAATAAGATTTGGAGGAAGTGGTGGAGAGAAAGCCACGTTCAGCCCTTTAGTGTAAAGGGCCAGCCTCCAGGGAAGACACCTGGGCATTTTTTTAAATTAGTGTCAGCTGAATCCAAGGCACCAGGCAAAGCCATGTCTTGGAAACACATCCACCAAAAGGGCTGGATGCATTACTCAGTACTGACTTCAGGTGTCATGGGGAGGGCCCTTGAGATGTAGATTCAGCTGAGCCCTGGGAATGAGGGAATGAGTGGGGCCTGGGCCCACTTAAGCTCCTTTGATTTTAAGTCTTTTAATGTGAAGCCCTTTTCTATTTTAGTATAAATAAACATGCTGTGTTTGGGTTGGAATTCTCTGTCTCTCCATCAGAGAGCAGAGATTCCACCCAGCCCCAGCTTTATTTTCTACTTCTGTGGGATCTATTCTTTTCTATTATTTCTCAATCCCCAGCTCCTCTACTCAGTAACTGGACCCTACTTCTCTCTCCACGCTGGTTGTGGAGAAGAGAGGAAAACCCCAACACCTCAGCACTGTTTGGACTCAGAATGGCCCGCTCCAGGCTGTCCTCTGTCCTGCCCTCCCTGGCCCATGCCAACCCCATATCCAAACCCCAGGCAGCAGGTCTCCCTCTGGCAGACAATGGCCCTAGGACTAAGGCCGGGAGGAATAAGAAGCTTCCAGCTGGAGATCCTTCCACAACCAAGATTTGGGGAGAGTTGTCTGTGAATGGCTGGAATGGAAAGCCAGGAACCCTTTTGAAAAAAACACTGCTATCCCCACAGGGAATCCATCGCTTATGGTGTCGCTAGTTGAAGTGAAAACATTTGCAGGCTCTCACCTCACATGGTTACTGCTCTTTGTGTCTCTCCTACATGCACACCACACACCCAGAGTCTAAGATGGAGCTTTATGCACACGTAGTCAGTGTTAGAGCCCTGGACACGCAGACGGACGCGGCCCGGCTCACAGGGAGGGGCACGTGCAGTGGCATGCGTCCAGCCAGGGTGGCACGGGCCCATGCGCCTTACCGCATCCAGCTTCACCATGGTCTCCAGCTTCTTGATGGGCACCTCAGGCTCCATGTTCACCACGATCTCCCCTGTGGGGTGAGAGGAGGAGCCCCCATTGCACAGCACACGGCAGCCCCGGAGGAGTCTTACTGGACAGAGAGATGGACAGACAGGCAGACAGACAGGGAAGAGCAGGAGTAACAGTGAAAGTCAGGCGTGAGCAGAAGGACCAGAGGCCTAAAGCTGATTTTCGAGAAGAGAGGAGAGCAGAGCAGTTGAGGGGGAACCGATGGGCATAAGGAGAGGGAGAAGGTGAGCCCGAGGGAAAGAGGGCTGCAGTTGAGAAAAACAGCAGAGGCTGGGCTGGGAGGGAGGCTGGGAAGGAGGCCTGGGTCTTCTCCAAGAACCAGCCTGAAAGCCGCCTGTCCTCAGGCCCTCTACCGACATCTCCAGCTCTGGCTCTTTCCTGCCCTAGAATGAGGGGCAGATCTGGGCAGCTTTGGCTCTCAGGCTAGGACCTCCCCACTGGCCTCCTCTATCCCCACTTGGGGATGCACTGGAGGAGCGAACTGGTGGCTGCGTGGACTGGGTCATAAGCTGGAGCTCCCTCCCATGGGCCGAGTGGGGACAGGCCTGGGTTTTGGGGTGTGGTCATACCAGTGCTGTTCCAGTTGGGGGCTGAATGGTCCTGGGGCCGGTAGATGAAGCGCCGAAGGGAGCTGACGGCGTGGGAGCCCACCAGAGTGTAGCGGCCAAAGGCGCGGCAGTCCACCACGCGGATGTTCAGGGGCGGGTGCAGCAGCTCGTTCTCTGGGAGGTCCTGGGATGTTGACCAAGGGAGCCTGAGCTCGGAGAAGGGGGCAGAGGCGCCCGGCCTTTCCCAGCCACACCCGCCACACCCAGCTCTGCCAGGCGATGCCCAAGCCTGCACCCACCACTTCAAACCACTTGACAAGGGTGCTGAAGTTGGGGTTCTTCTTGTAATTGTGGATCATGGAGGACTGTACCCCCTTTCCTGCACACTCGATGTCCACCCTTGGCCGGTCCACCTGGGCTAGGTTCACCCGCTTCAAGTCCCGCAGGCCCCAGAACAGCACCTGGTGGGGGTCCGGGGAGATGAGGGTCCCCTCAGTCAGGGGAGCCAGCTGTGGGTGGGCTGGGCCACCTGAGAAGGGGCTGGGCCGTGGAGTGGGCAGTGAGTTAGGAGGGGCAGGGCCAGGAGAGCTGACAGGAGTGGGTGTGGTGGGCAGAGAGGAGGGCTGGGAACAGACCGGCCAGACCCTGCACTGGTGGGGGCCTGGGTCTGCTGCTGGCTCCAAATGTGACCTGGGACAAGTCACTCTCTTCTTGTCTCTGTCTCCTTGTCTGAAAAATGAGGTGGCCTGAGGTTGCAGAAGACCCTGGGATTTGATATCAACAATGTGATATGTGCTTATGACCCTGATGGAGTAAGAGAGTGAGGGAGCAAGGAAGAGCGAGCACAGCAGGGCCTGTGGACAGGAGGGACAAGAGGGGTGAGTGGAGGCTTCACACACCTCGATTCGGTATTTGCTGAGCACGGGCCGGATGCCCACGGGCACGGGCATGATGGGACCTCGATCCGTGTCCATCGGGCCATCGATGGGCGGCAGGTCGGCCTTCCCTGCTGGCCCGATCTGGGGAATTGGGGTCACAGGTCACACCCTGCACAGCCCAGAGAGTGAGCTGTCCCTTCCCAGGGGTTAGTGACCTAGGAGACAGGGGAGGCCCAACACGCCGGCCCCTAAGAACCACGCTCCCAGCTCCAGTGAGACCGGCCTCTGAGCAGGACGGGGAGGGCAGGCCCACCTGCAGCAGCTCGAAGGCGGCCAGCAGGTCTCCGGCCGTGGCGTTGCCGCGGTAGATCTGGTAGTACTCGAGCTGGGGCGGGAAGCGGGGCGGGCAGTACTCCTCGTCGGCCATCTTCACCACGGGCTTGGCGAAGGTCCGGCCCATGAAGTCGCATTTGCCCTGATGTGACAAACAACCAAGATGGCCGCTTGGTGCTGGCGTTCACTCTGTCCTTACCGCAGCCCTGGGACGTCAGGGCAGGTGTGATCACCCCATCTCACCAACGGGCACACCAAGCCTCACCACAGACTCGCTCACGGCCATGCTGGCTGTGAGTGGCAGTCAGGTCTCAGGCCTATAAATAAGGCCCTCCTGCTTCTCTTCCAGGGCTCTCTCAGGGACCCCAGTAGCTGAGTGCTTGTCCTGTGTGATCACCCCGATCTCTCACTCCCCACTCCAGAGCTCTCACGGAGGGCTGGGAGGCTGTTACTGACTGGTAGGTATGGGCAGGGGGTTGAGGGCCCCTCGGGTGGGGGAAGGCTGGGGACAGCAGGACTGCTGACACCTGTTCTGAAGACTGGGCCTGAGCTCGGACTGCCTGTGCCAGGAGGTGGGGACACCCCGATGCTTCTTCCTGAGACGCAGGGACCCACAGTGGTGGGAAGGGGTCAGGCTGCAGTGACAGGCAGGAGCCACCTGGAGGCTGGTCAGCAGCCCAGACTCCCACACTCTAGCAAGCACGTGGCTGAGGGGTCTGAGGAGTGGCCATCGATGCCTGTGGAGTGTAGTGAAGAAGGAGTGGGTCCTGGTCTCAGAGTCCACCCATACCATGCTGTCCTGGTCGTAGATTTCTATGACAATGATGGGGGGGTCATCCCGCAACTCCTGAGCTTCACCGTATAGCTCCAGGTTGTCGAACACCAGCATCTGGTCCCAGGTGGGGCACAGGGTCTCATTCAGCACCTGCAGCATGGGCGGGGGGAGGGGGCAGACGGGTCATACGTGGTGGTGGATGGACAGCTATTCCAACATTCACTGTGGCTTCCAGGAGGCTCAGAGGCAGGAGTGTCATGCTCCCCGACTCATCTGGGAACTTAAAATGAAGGGTCATGTGAGGCCTGCTCCCACCCTTTTGCTATGTCTTCTCTTGTTGAATGGAACCTCACTAAAGCCTTCACCAGCGTGGCCTGGGTGTGCAGGTATCAGCAAGGCTTCCCCCCCTAAGGGTCTGGGTGCTGGCCCATGTGTGTCTCCGGGTTCCACAAGCTCACAGCTCCCCCACTTCTCTCCACGCCAGAGCCCCGCCCTCCTCCCGGGCCCTCACCTCCGTGCACTGACTCTGGTTGATGAAGAAGACGCGGGCGAAAGGGTCCGAGAGGCCGCTGCTGTCAGCAGCGAAGAGGCTGCGGGCCTGATACATGTGTGCCCGGAGCTGGAACACCTGCTTTTCTGTGGGGAAGGGCAGGCTGAGGCTTGGGGGTGTCCCCCAGCACCCTCCCGGGGCGAGGCCTGGGAGCCCGGGGCCCCCACTCACTGGTGTAGACCAGGCTGATGGGTGGGAAGGAGTGCAGGCCCAGGCCCTGGGCCGCCTTGACCTCCTCGAAGCCGCAGGGCAGGCCGCACAGGAAGTCCTTGCGCTGCTTGCTGAGGCCCAGCCACAGGTAGAGCTCCACCTTGGCCTGCACCGTCCAGCCCATCGAGCCGAAGCCCCGCTTGCCTGGCAGCTGAGGGTGGGCATGGGGTCAGCACCGAGAGGGAAGGGCAGGGCGGGACCTTGCTGTCCTCCCCCATCCTATTCTCTCTTCGGCTCTTTCTTCTCTGAGCACCTGCTCCTGGAGGGCCTGCCAGAACCCTGGGGGAGGGCTGCTCCCTGTCCCCCCCCCAACCCACCCCCGGGGAGACCGACCATTTGAAGAAGCCAGATGCAAATCCTGAGCCCCAACCCCCCACCCGCCACCCCTCAGTCTGGCCCCCTCTGGCACCTTGAGGAAGAGCGTCTTGACCTTGGCGCAGTCCTTGCCCAGCTCCTCCTCCACGATGGAGAAGAGCAGGTCCTTGGAGGGCACCCGGGCATAGGCGATGCGTTTGTTGTTGCTCATCATCCAGATGAAGACATCGGGGATGCTGTGCTGGGGCTGCGGTGAGACGGGGAGGGGAGCCCGTGATTGAGGGGCCACGGCTTGGTTGGGGCTCCCTGAGCCTCACTGACCACCAGGGTTTTTGCCTCAGGACCCGAGGGCCAGGCCTGGGCCTGCAGAGGAAGGACCCCAGATGCTGGTCTTCCTTCGCCTCCCACCCATGGGGATGGGGTGGGAAGAACACACAGCAGGATGAAGGGCTTGTTCACTCCTGTCCCCCAACAGTTGTCAGAGGAGGAGAGGCCTCCTCGGGGGGTCCAGGCCCCCTGCCCCGCCCCTTCCTGTGCAGCCCCTCCCTCTCTGGTCACTGGGGTTTGGGGCTGGCACCCCTCAGTGCCCACGCCTGGGGCACACCTCGTCCGCCAGGAAGCGCAGCTTCTGCAGGAAGTTCTGGCACAGCCTCAGCTTGTCCCGCACTGTGTGGCGCTTCACCTGAGCCCGCAAGGTCTTCGCCTGCTGCCCCATGCTTTCCTGTAGGGGTGCGGGGGCAAGTGGGGCTCAGGCCGTGATGCAGGGTGGAGGGGCCGGCCCTGTGGCCTGTGGCCTGTGGCCTGTGGCCTCAGACATATGCCCTCCCACCTCAGTTTCCTCTCTCCACCTGCAGACCCCCTCCCATCCCCCATGTGGTCCAGCACTGGGGACCAGCGTGTCCTCACCAGCTCCCGCAAGCATGATTTGAGGCGCTCCCTGTCCAGCCTGGTTCGGGACATGTGGCCCTGGTCCTTGTCAGCGAGGGAGAGGAAACGGCTGGGGGCGGGGGGAGGGAAGGGGAGCAGGGCTCAGCTGAGCCCACCTACCAGCAGGAGGCCTGCAGACACCTCCTTCTCTTCCCAGCGCCCCCACTTCCAGCCCCCACCCCATGGCCCCGGCGGCCCCACCGGCAGCCACAGCTCAGCTCCTCCAGGACGCCCCGCAGTCGGCGCTCGGGGTAGGACTTCTCCGTTTTGATCATCTCCTGCACATCATTCAGGCCTTCCTCCTGAGAGCCAGCGGAGGGGTGCACGCTGAGCCACAGCCCCTCCCCCAGCTCCCCACTCCTCAGGGAAAAACGAAGGGCTAGTGACTTGGGACCTCTCGCTAGTGCCACCTGCAGTGTCATCAGGAAACCACCCAATTCCCAGGCTCTGCTCTCAGAGCCCGAGGCCTTCGGTTCCGGAGGAAGAGGCCACGCTGGGCTCTGAATCGTGGTCCCGGTGGGCTCAGGGCGGAACTCAGGACTAGCGGGGGAAGGTGCAGGCCAGGGATCCCCAACACTGGCTGGGTCAGGAGTCCCAGACTCCACTCCGGTAGCCCTCGGGCTCTTGGCCCACTTCTGGGATCTGAGGGCAGGGACAGAACTTAGGCCCTACGGGTCACCCCGCAGTCCCTGCCCCCATCCCCGGCCCCTTCACAGTGAGCTGCTGGGCAAATGGGCCTTGTGTGGGGCCCAGGAGGCTGCGTCCTCTCCCCACCTTGCCTGCCCCCTCCCGCCCAGTCCTGGCGCTGACCAGCTTGTCTGCAATGTGGTCCATGATGTTGGCGTTGTAGAGGCGGCGGCGCTGGTCGGGCCACCAGCTCTTGATGTAGATGCAGGGCTTGTGCTCCAGGTAGGGCAGATGGAAGTAGTTCCTGGGGCGGGAGGAGGCGGGAGGTAGAAGATTGGGGGTCCATGGAGGTGGGAGGGCTAGGCCTCAAGACGGTGGGAGGCAGCAGGCAGGCCCTCCCAGGACCCCCTTTGCCACCTGGCTCACCTGTCAGTGATTTGGGGCCGCATAGGTGGGGTGGAGGAGACCGAAGCCAGGTCCCCACCTTCTTCCGTCTCATCGTCGCTGGAGTTCTGAATCAGATCTACTTCCTCCTCATCCCCCGGCTCCTTCTGAGGTCGAGGTCGCTGGGGTCGGGACAGGCCATCGACCTCATTGCCATAGTTGCCTGGAGACAGGAGGGAGCACACAGGGGCTTAGAGTCCTTTCCCCTCCAGGTCCATCCTGCCCTCCAATGCCAGTGCTGATGTGGGTTTGTGGGAGGGGAGAGGGAAAGTCCAGGAATGGGGAAGGTGCTGGGGGTCTGGCCCGTTCAGATGTGACAGAGCATTCTCCAGAACCGGTCCCCATGTTCTCCACACCCGCCCACCTCCCACAAAGAGCCCCGAGGACCCCTGAGCTCAAGGTCCAGCCCAGGGCGTGGCCTGAGTTCCCACTCTCCCCTCTCCAGCCCACGAGGGCCTCTTCCTTCTGCAGGGATGGCTTCTTCCTCCCCAAGTGCCAAGCATAGCCTAGCACTGAGGGGGAGCCCCGGCTCACCCCGTGGGCGTGTGTGCCCCACGGGCAGGCGCTGTGTGCAGAATGTGCGCTGGAGGACACGTGGAGGAAAGTGGTCACGTTTTCCCTCCCACGAGGGCTGTGGTGCAGGGCTTAGCAGTGACCACCCAGACGCCCT
The DNA here is from genome assembly GCA_027563665.1 of Antrozous pallidus. Lineage (NCBI taxonomy): Eukaryota > Metazoa > Chordata > Mammalia > Chiroptera > Vespertilionidae > Antrozous > Antrozous pallidus. Next base: position 61,618,356 of record CM050523.1, on the reverse strand, counting down.
GGGGCCTGAAGTCCCAGTGGAGGCGAAGTACTCACCTATGGTGACCTCAAAGGTAACCGGCTTTTCTCCGTTTTTCCGGTCGATCATGGAGGCTTCCAGAAAGGCTCCGAATAAAAAGAATTCTTCTATTTTCCCCGTGCAGCTCTGTGGGGAAGGCGGTTGAAGCATCATTAAACTTCACGGGGATGCTGGGTCATGCCAGGCCTCCTCCGGCAGGTCCTTCGGCTGCTGGTGGGCACATCCCACCCAGCAGTGAGGCTGGGCAGCCCGGGCCCTGGAGCCGAAGACCCCATTCCTTTTGCCCAGGCAGCACCCAGGCTGCGCCCAGGCCCAGGCTGCCATGGCGGGAAGGGGGCTGAGCTGGGGGACCCGGAGGATAGCACAGCCTCCTGGGCCTCACCTCGGACACGGGCGTGGCCTGCTCCACCTGCACCTCCGTGGAGCTGGTGAGCTCAGGGTTGGAGGTGTCCAGGATCTCCACCGCCAGGCCCAGCATGAGGCGGGCCCGGAAGGACACGCCCTCCCCCAGGCCCTCGTTCAGGTCCTGGTGCTCATCCAGCAGCGTGTAGTTGCGTGTGGAGCCGTACATGTTCACCCAGGCTGGGCCCAGCGTGGGCAGGAAGCCTGTGCGCCGGAGAGAGAGGAGTGGCCTGTGTTACAAGGGTTAGAGGGACCTCCTCCGGGGGCTCCCAGCCTGCACCTCCTGATTGCTGAGCTGCGGACCCCATGCCTTCGGTGGTGAGCATTGGGGAACACATCCATCCCCTAAGCCCCAGAGAGTGCTGTGAGGACGGGAATGGGTGCTTTTCTCGCTCTGTATCCCTGGTACCCAGCATGCCTCGGGTCAAAGGAGGGCTCTGTTCTCACAAGTCTATAGATAGGTACTATAGCAATAAGACACATCTATATGCAATATGCATGCATATACATACATGTATAATTGTTATGTTCATTTTACAGATGGGAATAGTACAAAGCTCACAGGGACTCATTGTCAGAGCTGGGGTTCAAATCCAAGCAGCTGGGCTCTGGCAGGCCCAGTCAACCCTGCAGACTTAGCCATGACTTCCCACCTCTCCCTTGAGGTGGGAGCTGCTGGCAGTGCCCTCACCGTGCCCAGCACCTTCCAGGCTGAGGGCAAGATGGTGGTGGTGGGAGGGGAGCCTCATTCATTTACTCCTCCCTTCAGGACCCACCCCCACTCCGTCTGCTTGCTGACCTTTGTCTCCGTCGTTGGAAATCTTGCGCAGGTCAATGAAATGGGTGCCGATGGCCACGTCGTTGACCTTGTCCGAGTCCCGGATCTGCACCTTCATGCGTTTGCAGAGCGGGGGGAACAGGTCCGTGAAGACCACCTGCTCATTCCACAGCGGCTCGTAGCTGTTCTTCTGCACCGAGGTCTTGCCCTGTGCGAGGGAGTGAGCGATAGGGTTTGTGTGTGAGCATGTGTGTACGTGCTTACTTATGTGTGCATATGTGTATATGTATGTATATGTGGTATATGTGTGTATATGTAGGTGATGTGTGCATGTGTACTTCTCTCCTCCACTCTTCCCCATCCAGTCTCTTAGATCCTCCTCCCGTTTGATGCTCCCCCTCAGTTCTTGGTCTCCAGGACCCAGAGGTGGGGAGGGTTCCCTAAGGCCTGTCCCTGCTGAGACAGTCCCAGTCCCCCCGCCCCCTGCCCCTCATCTCTCACTCTCCTCCCTTCTCAGGCCAGTCTCCTGGCTTCTGATTTTGCCTCATGTCAGCCCCCAGGCTCCCACGTCTATCTGGTGCCCGTAACCCCAAACCCCAGCCCCTGCACTCTGTAGCCCAGTACCTTCTGGCCAGCAAAGAAGACTTGCACGTAGGGGTCCACCAGGTCCTTGTTCTCCCCAATGAACGCCTTCTTCACGTTGGCCATGAGGCTGGTGTTCATCCGGGGCAGCCCCTCTGCTCGGTAGATCTTCACGTAGAAGCGGGCCCACTGGCGCTCGGCGGGCACTCCGTCGGGGAGCAGCAAGTTCCTGCCGTCACACATAGCTAGGGCACCAGGCCGGGCACCCCAGCTCCTGCTCTAGCATCCACGTACAATCTCCACGAGCCCCTGCTCTGCCCAGTCCCTTCTCTCCTGTGACAAAGAACCTGTGGGTGTTGAGGCCAGGGTAGGCAGCCCCAGCCCCGGCCAGAGTCCTTCCAGGAAGAGGTGGGCTCTCTGGGCGAGAACAGGGGTCGGGGGACGGAAGGTACGATCTCTGAGCCAGTCGACCCAAGGGACTCACTCCCTTTGGGGAAGGAAGGCCAGGCCTGGTCTCAGGCTGGGGGAAGATGGGAGCCTCACCCTTCAATGTCATCCTCCTCCGTCTCGTTGGCCTTGTGGGGCGTCTTGATGTTGTCCCCCTTGCCCACCACTGCGACGTCACACTTCACGTAGCCCTTCAGCCCGGCCGAGATGTCGTCGGGGTCGGACAGGATGGCCCACTTGTGGTGGAACTGATGCTCTGCGGTGGCGAGGAGCGGGGACTATATCTGTGCCTCCTCCCAGGGGCACCCGCCCTCAGGGCAGGCCACAAAGCTGCAGAGCTGAGGGCCTTCTTGGCCCCTAGATCAAGCCATCAGGTGCTCCTGGACCAGGGGCTGCTGCTCTGCTTGCCTCTGGGCCAGGGGGACAGAGGTCCCTGAGCAGTCACAGCTGGGGCAAGGTGTTGTAGCCAGGTGTGTGGTGTGACTGCCTCCTAATGGGTTCCTCTTCCTGCAACCCTCCTACCCCAACCCCTGCACTCTTCTGCACATGGCTGGCAGGCAGAGCCTTCAGAGAGGCCCCCTTCTCTCACCGGGGGGCTCCCCAATGCTCAGGGTAAGACCACACACCTTAGCATGGCCTGTGGGGCCTCCGGATACAGCCCTCCCCGCCCCCAGTTTCCCCTGCTCATCCCACCCCATAAAGCTGCTGACCCCGCTCTGAATAATTCACTCGCTATTTCACACGGTCGTGCTGTTGTGGTTGCTGGCCTTTGGACTTGGAGTGACCTCACCCCTGCTCTCCCTCTGCCTCAACCACTCTCCTCCCTGTTCAAACGTCCACTTCTTTTGCTTAAGTGTCTCCTCTTCCAGGCAGCCTTCCCCGACTTCCTCGGAATTGCTATACCTGACCCTTTTGGCGTTCCTGCTGTTTCATAGGCACACTCCTATCTCACTGACAAGTGATGAGCTATTGTCTGTCCAATTCCAGACTGAAAGCCCCCTAAAGACAGGGTAGTGTCACCCCCGTTACCCCAGGACCTAGGACAGTGTGGAGGAAAGGACAGGTGTCAGGGGAAGAGGCATTCCAGGATGGGTCACTGATCGGCTGCCTCCTGCACGCCCCCTACTGGGGATCGAGCCCACAACCTGGGCATGACCCTGACTGGGAATCGAACCGTGACCTCCTGGTTCATAGGTCGCTGCTCAACCGATGCGCCATGCCAGCTGGGCTTAAGGTTCACTTTAAAGCTGTTTGCAGGCAGAGGGGAGCCCTGGCCTTGCTACATAAAGGCTCAGCACTTCCCTCTCCCCACCCACCTCTCTCCTTCACCTTCTACCGCAGCTCAGACCTGCCCCTAACGAGGCTCAGGTCCCCCGTCTGAGCCGCAGCCACGACGTGCACCAGCCAAGAGTCTATTAGGCTGAACCATCAAAAAGCTCCAATTTGTTCAACGTATTAGTTTAGTGGCACCTTTAAGCTGTTTCACTTCTCTCGGCTCCTTTGATCTTGGGAAATGGGAAGGACGGCTGGTGCCCACCTCCCTGTCCTGTGAGGGTCCCATGTGACCGCATGGCTGGCATGGCACTGTCACTGTCAGGAGGCCTAATGGTGTCATGACTGCACCTTGGGTGGCGGGTTCACTTCAGGGATGGGGAGCCCCTGCCAGATTGTGTGCCCGTGGTTCCAGCTGGCCGGGTGGTGGGTTTGGGGAGGGTGAGTCACACAGCCCCACGTCACCCCAGACCAGCTGGCACTCCCCACAGCCCCAGGCCCCTCAACTGTAGAAGGGGTGATGTCACCCGGCCCAGCAGAGGGTCAGTCTGCAGCGCTGGGGCTTCCCAGGATGCCATGCAGCAGGCTGGTGCAGATAAGGCTGAGTACCACCTCTCCGCACCCCTGATGGCTGTGTGTGCTCACGGCCCACCGGGCTGAGCCCGGGACGCCGGGGGCGGGAAGAGGGGGAGCCCACGCTCGCCCAGCTGTGGGCACCGACGCCGGCCCGGCCGCAGCTACTCACCGGGCTGCGAGTACACGGTCCCCACGTCCATTTTGAAGGAGCCCACCAGGGTGCCGCTGCGCAGCAGGTTCTTGGAGTGAATCACCTTCCGGCACAACCACCAGCCCTCGGTCAGGCTGGGCGGGGCCGAGGCTTTCGAGGGGCAGGGGTGGGGGGACTGATAGGGGCACCACCTCAGTCTTTCTGGGGACCCACGCCTCTGGGTGAAGCAGGAGAGCATTTGGCTGGACATGGGGCTTGGGGGTGGGGGAGAGGCTCCCCGAAGCTCACATCAGCCCTCCTGCCCTGGCCTGTTTTTGCTGGTTTTTTGCCAGTACAGATGAGTAGGTTGTGCACTGCACAGTCTCCCAGCTATGGGGCGAGAGGGGCTCAAACCCAGCCTGTACCCCGCTGCCCAACTCTGTGTCCGGGTGCAAGGCTGCCTTTTTGTGGCTGGTTTGCCTCAAGGGGCGCCCTTTCCAAGTGTGCACGAAGGTTGCAGCGTGAGCGGACGGCCTGCCTGCCCGGGGCTGCCCCTCACTCACCGAGATCTTGATGATCTTGTCGAACATGACGTCAGGAGAGACGTGGAAGTCAAAGACGAAGTACTGGAGGGGGAAGGACCCAGGCCGGCCGTCACCTGGTGGGCAGTACTGGGCCCCTCCCTCCTGGCAGTGCCTGTCTGCACCCTGGCCATTTCCCCTGAGCCCCCAAGTTCAGGTGAGCAGAGGTGGCAACCACTGGTCCTCCCTGACCTGGGGCAGGTGGGAGGCTGGGTCCCAACATGAGGGCAAGATTCCAACCCCTAGGCAAGGCCAGTGCCACAGCGTGTGGGAGGAGGAAGGAGGGGGGCAGCTGATGGAGCAGCCCTGGGCTGGGAGACTGGATTTCTAGCCCCTGTTCAGCCCCTTCCTAGCTGTGTGGCCTTGAGCAACATTTCCTGGACCGCAGTTTCCTGAGCTGAACAACGAGGACAATGACACTCCTCAGAGACTTGTTGGGTGTAGGTACGTTGTGTTTAGGAGCTACGGAGGCATCGCCATTCAGCCCCAGGCTCCACTACAGGAGACGCAGCCCACTTCAGAGACATTAAAACGAGAAACGGGAGCTCTGTAACCCATGAATCTGGGGTATGAAGGCACTTAAACCGCTGGAAATTGCAAATGCTGTGGACACGGACCATCCTCTCAAGTTGGGAGCTGCCCCTCCAGGGGCGGTGCCCACCCATTTCTCTGGCCTTGGTGGGCAGGCGCTGGGAGTGAGGGTGTGGGGAGGAGCGGAGGCTCCCTGCCTGCTTTGGTGAACTTGTGGGCAGAAGGAAGAAGCGTTGTCAATGTATTTAGGGGGAAGATTCCAGGAGGATCTGCTCTTGGCTGTGGGTAAAGGCATGGCTGCAGAGATGGACAGACCAAGCTTTTACTGTTGGACCCACCACTGCTTTTTCTGAGCCTCAGTTTATCCCTCTGTGATGTGGGGAGAATGATTCAGAGCTGTTGTGTTGACCTGCCAGGGACATCAGTCACAGGGGAGCGGGGGGAGCAGGTGTGTGGTGTTGAAGTCTCAATGAGATGACCTCTGGCAAGCAGGTGCCCACGGTCAGTGCACAACAAGCATCATCCGCTACGCTTGGCAGCAATGCCTCAGGTGGTGCTGGACGTGGGGGAGGGGAGCTCTGGAGAGACGGTGGAGAGCCAGACACGCAGGTGGCAACTGACGCCGTGGGGCAAGGGAGGTGCCCGGGAGCGTGTCAGAGGGGAGCAGGCCCAGGGCAGGGTTCCAAGAGGCACTGCGTTTCCGCATGGGCAGAGCCAGCGAGGCCAAGAAAGGTGGGGAGGGAGGAGCTGGCAGAAGAGGGCCCCAGAAGTCCCCAGGGGAGGGACCGGCAAGCGGATGGAACGAGCCGGCCAGTCAGGGAGAAGGGGTGGGTGTTGCGAGTAGGGACAGCAGGTCCTGGGTGCGTTTAAAGACGGGCAGTTTCAGGGGAGTCATGGAACAGAAATGATGACAGAGATGGAGGCGTGAGTGGGAGGTGAGAAAGTGGGGGCAACTCACGTGGTCAGACTATGGATGGGAGGGAGGAGGTGGTCGCTAAGGAGATATGTGGGCTTGAAGAAAGGCATAGCTAGATGGCTGGATAGCTGGATAGACAGCTAGGCAGATGTATCGCTCTGTCGTTGAGCATACATGATTCCCGATAGTTGTGGTTAGAATATATGCGTGTAGAACACGCAAAGGAGGAGCCAGAAGAGACGTAAAGGTCGAGACAGTGATGCTGAGAGAACGTTGTAATGCCAGATGCGTTGGGAAACAGCGAGAGAAAGATCCAGGACGAAGGGAGAGGTGGTTCAGGCAGAAGGAAGATGCCAGTGGCCGGGACCAGATGCAGCCACGGAGAAGGGGTCTTGGCCTGATCAGGTAGTTCTGGGAGGGCACATCCTGAGTCTTCCTTCACACAAACAGGTCCAGAGCCAGGCAGACGGGCCAAGGCCAGGCCAGGTGCCTGAGAGCTGTGCCAGCCCCAAGAGAACCAGCTAGCTAAGCACAACCAGACTTTGGTGCTCTCTGAGCTGTCTGGAGTCACATTCCTTGCATTTCCTGGGCGAATTTTCTTCTGTAACCATTTGGAAATCTGCCAAGTCATGTTAATGGTTCTCACCTCTCTCTCTCTTGTGATTACTGGAGCCAAAGGAAGGTCCTCCTTAGCGAAGAATTACCAGAAGCAGTACACCTCTGGGACCAGGAGGATACTTTTCAATGAAGAGGAATGTGGTTGGGAGGAATCATGGGAGGATAGTTTAGGGTAGTGGTTCTTAATTGGACGCGGGGAGGGGAGGAGGCACATGCCGAGACTCCCAGGGGACAGTTGGCAATATCGAAGCATTTTTGGTTGCTGTGACTGGATAGGGGATCTCTACTGGCATCTCCTGGGTTGAAGCCAGTGATGCTGCTGACCATCCTACAGTGCACAGGACAGTCCCTTGTACCAAAAATTACCCCTCCAAAATAACCACCATGCTGAGCTGGAGAAACACTGGTTTAGAGGAAACAGAAACCGAATAAATCAGAGCTACTTGGGTTTGTGAGAAAGAACACACACAAAAAGGTGACCAAGTACACATTTAAGGCTCGCTTGAGTGAAATGAATAGTCTCAGTGGATATAAACATGGAGTTTAGAAAATGGTTTCTAGCCTGAATCTGGGAGGTGGCTTGTTGGGGCAGAAACTGTTGACTTTACGGTCCCCGAGTTGGCAGACCCAGCCACATATTCTAACCACAACTATCGGAAATCATGTATGCTCAGCAGATGCTCGGCAGATGTTTGTTTCTTTCTTTGGGTGAGCACCCATTCAGTAAAGTGTCCCCAAACCCCTCTAGGTACACGCCAGGCTCTGAGCTGGGCTACAACAGTGCAGGAGACATGAAGGACCAACCACAATTCAGGGACATTACTGTCACACAGGGAGGTGCACTGACCTCTGACCCAGAGAGGGCAGGGAAGGCTGCTCAGTGGCAAGGGCATTTGAGCTGGGTCCTGCAGGGTGAGTAGGGGTTTTCTGGGGAACCAGAGTAGGGAGAGCAACTTTTCCTTGGGAAGGAAGAAACCATTTGAATGAAACATGAAGTGCGTTGGCTGGTGCAAGGTGACGTGGCTCTGCCCCTATCGAATAGCCATGGAAGGCCAAGAGACCCTGTCTCCATACTGTTAGGGGAAAGTACACGGTTATCTAGGCTGAAGGCTTTTCCAGTCAGGGATGAGTCCTGACATAAGGTATGTCAGGGATGTTGAGCCACAACATTGGGCTGGGGGGCGGGGGGCGGGGTTCCTGAGGTTCTAGCCCTTGTGGGTCTGTGGAAACCAGCTGTGAGAACAGGGTCTGTCTGTAGTTTCACAGGAGACTTTCGTCAGGCCCCAGCCTAGGCTGGACCCCTATGAAGGGCAGAAGTGTGCCCAGGTTTACTAACTAAAGATGCAGGGCTTGGTGTTCCCACAGATTCCCAAGAGATGTCCCCCCTCCCAATTACAGAAGTCACCTTCAGCCCTCACGACTCCTCTGGACAGACCTGGGGACACGGGGCACAGATGCCTTAGTTGGGCCAATCTGGCACCCTTCTGCCACGGGGAAAGCAGACTAGATGACCCCTCCAGGAAAGAAAGGGCCAGGGACCAAAGATGATTAAGATGGGTCCCCATGGAGCCCAGAGTCAAGATGGTGGGTCTGGGCTGGCCATCCAAGGTGGTAGACAGTGCTGGGCTGAAGCTGGACAGGCCGGGCCCCTCTCCATCAACAGTACTCTGTAATCTCAGCAAGGTGGGGAGATCGAACCAGAATGTCTCTGAGGTCCTTTGACCTTGATATGGCCTCAAATAGCTGCAAAGAACAGGAGTGGGTATCTGGCTTTCTCTCTCTCTCACCCCAAGACTCTAGGCCAGGGCTCTGGAAGGAGCCCCACAGCGGTGCTGGCAGCACAAAGGCAGACTCATAGGAGGGTGAGCAGGCAGAGCCCAACCCTGGCACTTAGCATCTGGGCAAGTTCTTTCTCCAGGAGCCACAATGCCCTGGGTGTAAAAGGGTTAATGGGGACAACCTCTGACAGTTGCGTGAATCAGAAGAGATGACACACCTAAAGCATTTAGAAGAGTGCCTGGCACACAGCAAGTGCTCATGAATGCACCAATCCACCACGGGCAGGGCCTGGAATGGGCACACTGCCCCAGGGCTCTGTCCTGGGGATGGCTGGGGCTAGGCCTTCGGGAGTGAGATTTACTGAGACACTCACTGCATGGGGATGCCTGGGAGGTGCCCTTTCAAAGGGTGGCCCCAGCCAGACCAGAGTCAGGCTGGGATCTAGATTGGGGTTCACAGAATCTAGACTGCAGGTCAGTGTTCTAGTGATAGTAACAGGGTAGGTCAAGGTCACCCCTGCTGGTAGCTGTTTGTGTCTCTTGACTCCTAGATGCTCCTATTGGGCCCAGGTTGGGCGGGTGGGTAGGGCACAGCCTCCTGCCACATTTTGGGAGGTCCCTTTCCCTACCTGTGGCCATGGGCACTGACCTCATTGTAGTAGGGACAGTTAGTGGACTCCTTCATAGATGTGTACTTCTTGTCGTCGCCCACCTCCACGCACACCACGGGGTCCATGTTCAGGCCCACCAGCTGCCGAGCCTCAATCACCGTGATGCTGACCTGCAAGCAGGAGAGAGGGAGGCCAGAGGGAAAGACGTGTGAGCCCTGAAGCTGGTGCAGCCAGAACAAAGTCAGCCTTCAGCTAAATGGTTGGTCTCCCAAGAAGACAGGGTCTGTATGATGCTCACGATGGTTTCAGCCAACTCCCTTGAACCTGCATTTTAACAAAATGGGCTTTACTGAGCTAGAATTAGCATTTACTTTCCCACATTTCTTCTCACAAAACTGTACAGGTTGCTTTTCATGCTTCTCTTCTTGGAGATCTGGTATTTTAATTGCTGTGCTTTGATGCAACTTCTAAATACAATTTCACTCAAGAGAATCATTTTCCCTTTTCATAAAAAACAAAAAATCACAACAATTATCATCCACTGTGTCCATGAGAGTCTTATAAATAGACTAAAGGCCAAGAATATTTTATACATCAAAACCAAAGATGTTAAGAAAAATAGAAACTCTGAGGCCAATGAGAACGTTGCTAGGGAAGTATACAGAACTGGAAACTGAACCTTTACTAATTGAAGTAGCTCTTGAACTATGAACTCAAGCATTTCTATTTGGAATTGGAAGTACCAAAGGAATGAAGCTCAGAATCCGGAGCTTTGAAGAAGTTCAATAATCACCATTTCTCAAGGGAGCTCAGAAGGAAATAGAGCTAATTAATTTAACTCAGAGTTTACTGTGAAGAGAGTAAGTAGACATTAGAAGTCCTTCCAGAATATTCTTTGCACAATAGTTTATAGAGTTTTGACCCGGATGAAACTTTTTATACCAAATATATATTTTTAAATCTCATAATTTTTCCACAACTAACTCATCTCCTTTCTTCCATTAAAAAAAAAAAAGGGACTTGAGGTAGCTCAACACAGTAGATAGACACAGATTTGGCATAATAAGGTACTAAAGATACTCCACCAGGGGACTGACCTTCCCAATATGAGCAGTTGGTCCATTTTTATGATTTTCAAACAGAGGCCCGGCCATGATAACAGCTTATTTCAGAACCCAAAGTTTCCACCTTCCTCCACTGAGCATGGCAGACAGCCTTGGTTGGCAGCTCTGACTCACAAGAGGTCGGAGGTGGAGAGAGGAGGAGGGCAGAGGGTTGAATGAAGTAAAAGGAGAAGAGAGGCTCTAGGGGGTACTCTTTGCTGGCTGAGTGGTGACCCCAAGGGGAACCCTGAGAATGTACAATTGAGGCCACTGCATGGTGCTGGTGATAATCTCTTATGGTGCTATTTTTAAAGCAGCATATATTTAAATATTTATGCTCTAGGAATGCCATCCTGCTGCTCCTCCCCCAAGTGGGGCTCTGTAGAGGGGAATGCATCACTGGGACTTGAAAAAAAAAAACACAACACCTGAGGGAGGGGATTGGCCATCCTTCCCTCCCAGACTCTAATCAGCAGCAGAGGACTTTATTTTTCCTGGATGGAAGGTGAAGAGGCAAATAGAGCCACAATGGGACCGACTGACAGCTGATCAAGGAGACACTTTTCGTAATTGACTATTCCACCCTCTCCTTCCAAGAAAAGACACATAATCCCTAGGTGGCCTCATAAAAGCCATCGCAAGGAACAATGCTAAAGGATATCTATACCTTTGTCTTGGGAGAACCCAAGAGTCATAGTGACCTGCTTCTGAGTGATCTGGTCATGCTGTCAGAACACTAGCTGGCAGCTGGAGATGAGAGGTGATGGCTCTTAGCACCGAAATATCCTTTCCCTTCCTGCCACTCCTGGGGGCAGAGATGTGACATGACCACATCTGCATTTTGAGAAGATAGCAGAGATGGGGTGGAGGAGGTAATATGAGGGCAGGGAGAACAGAGAAGAAGTGGGTGCAATATTGCAGTTGAGGCTGGGGGTCTAGCGTCAGTGGGAGGAAGATGACTTAGAGGTGGAAGCTGGAGAGATGTTTGGAGGTGAAAACGTATAGGGTCTTGGTGCTGGGAAGAGAGAATATTGAACTTGCATATGGAGAGAATAGACTCAAGACTTGATCATCTGCCGGGCACATCTCTGCCCAGGGCCAACCTCTGCTCACACTGATGGGAAACGGCATATTCACGAGGAAGAGACTGTGGCTTCTGGCTTTCGAGGTGTCAGTAATCCTAACAGGGTTTGCACATTACACACATCCTCACCAGAGGAAATGTGGGGTATGAGATGCCATGGTCTTTTCGCTGTTCTGAGGCCTCGGGATCCTTCCTGAATCCGAGCTCAGCTAAGTCCCTCTCCTGTCACCAACTGGCTGTGCTTCCTGAGGCCTTTCTAACTCAGCAAAGCCAAGTTCTCCAAGGCAGTCAAGTTCCTTCTGGCAGGTTTTCTTGCTTTCTATGTTGTATTTCCTGGAAGCAAGAAGACTTCAACATTTGCATCCTCAACGCACTCTCTCTCTCCAAGTGTGTTAACACTTGGAGTCCAGTCGTGAAAGAACCTGTTAGGAAATCCCAAGTTACCGGGTTAATTACCGCTGTTTCGTTTCATTCAGACTGTGTACAAAGTGTTTGTTAAGAGAGTCTGCTAAGTTAATAAAAGTCCCTGGCAGGAAGCAGTTTGAAAGAGCGTTGGAAAACAAGCAGAAGGCAGCAAGCGGAAGCTGAACAAAGGGTTAAACAGAGAGAAATTAGTCGATCTCGCTGCTGCAGTAGGACACACTGAGGTTTGAACCCTGGATCTAGCTCTGAGTAACTGGGACCTGGCCAAGCTCCTTACCTTTTTTGGCCTTCAATGTCTCACCTAGGAAACGTAGCAACACCTATATTTGGAGGGTTCTAAGAATGACATTAACTTAAATGGAAAACACAGATACAGCTCCTGACCTAGTATCCAGCACATGGTAAACCTTCAAAAAATACAGTTCCGTGAACAGCAATGACTCCATTTTCTGTGTGCCCTTACCAGGCCGGCTGGCAGGCTGGTGACTCTGTGGAGGCATTTGACTATGGAGTTTTTGTTCTTCGGAATCTTCCTGTTCTCAGCGCACAGAGGCGTCCAGCCCTGAGCCCAGTCCCCTGGAAAAACCCTCAGAAGTCTTAGAACGCTTGGATTTTTGCAGAGAGGCGAGAGGGGTGACATACCCAAACCTTTCAGGAGCCCAATGGCTTGAGGTTATCTAGAACCACAGGGGCAGGGCCACTTGACACTGCCTGGGCTTATTTTTCAAGTACCTGAAAAGATGGCCAGGGACTGAGGTGAGGATTAAGGGAGACAAGGTGTGTCTGGAGAAAACATGAACAGACGTATTTGATACAAAGAAAGGTGCCATCTAGTACATTACATCATCACCTCAGCGAGATGAGGTGGGGCTGTTTTTGAGGTGGTGTGCAGGGATCTGGTAATTGGGCATAAGAGATAAGCTCTAACCTGGGAGAGGGGACTCACACTAATTCTGGGGTCCAGCGCTGGAACCTAGGCCAGCTGGGGTCTTCTGAAGACTCTACCCCTCTCACCAGATAGCACACCCACTCAATGCTAGGAATAGCCAGCGGTCTTCTGACCTCTAGCTGGGTCTCGTTAGCCACCAAGGGGGGGTCTAAGCAATGGGTGGTCTCTTGGCCCTTCCTGCTTTCAGGTTATAAATAAGGCACTAGTGCTTCTAGCTTGTACATTAGCCTATTGTGAGTTGCGTTGATGTAATTCAGCCTTGCAGGCTCTGAGCAACTCTGGCAAAAGGGACAAAATTGAGGGTGTGGTCCTGCAAAGCTGAGGATCAGGTCTGTGGGAACCCTAATCAGAGACCGCGAGATGACCAAGGCCAATTTGCCATATGCATGCGTGTAGGTGAGGATGTAACCTGTTTATGTTAATGTAGCACAAGTGTCACTAACTGGCACAAGGCCTCCTCTGTTCGAGCGTGATCATAAATTGGCTCGAGGCCTCTTCTGTTGGTGTATCACTAACTGGCACGAGGCCTCCTCTGTGTATCACTAACTGGCGTGAGGCTGCCTCTGAGCGTGATCACTAATTGGCACGAGGCCTCTTCTGTTAGAGCGTGATCACTGATTGGCATGAGGCCTCCTCTGTGTGAGCGTGTATGTGAGTTACCACTAACCAGGCAGGGGGCTGGCTGCTTTGTGTGGCTGCTTTAAAAACGACTTTGTCAGGTGGCTCCTGTAGTAGCAAAGGCCACTCGCTCTACAACAAAGCCTCTCCTGTATGAGCCTGCAGCTTCTCAGGTCTTCTCTGGCTAGTGCCCGGCACCTGAGGAGCTGTGCTCCCATCATGCCCCAGGCCAGGAGGGCTGCACTGCTGTCCAGTTACCGCATGTGGCCTTCTCCCAGCAGTGACCATCTGCACGGTGGCCACATCAATCTTACAGCTGTCGATCTCTCCCTGTCTCAGCCATTTTGTCTCCAATTTTAGGAACATACAAAAAAATTAAGTGTTAGTTTCAGAAAATACAGAGGAGCGAAAACAAGAAGAAACACCCACACCCTCACTATCTATAGATAACCAGGGCTGACATTGCTTACAGCATTAAAATAATGCAGCACTTTTTACAAAGGCACCAAAGAATCTTTCTTCAGAGGCTCTTACTGATGGGATTTTTGGAGGGGGTGCTCCCTGGTCTCTTTCCGGTCCCCCAGGTCCCTCTTACTTGATGAAGTAGGTTCTGGACACGGAATCCTGGGAGGGCTTTGAGTAGCATAAGCAGGGTTTTCAAGCTCCTCGTTGGGTTTGTGCCGCTCTTTTTATGCCGCTTCTCTGTGTGCCTCCCAGGGACGAGCTGACTCTGGGGACTTACCTCTGGCTGAGGTTGTCCATGACCCCCAGACCCATGCCTCCACCATGTGCAATTAGCAATGCACATCTAGCCAGACCACATCCCTACCCACCCCCCAGAGCAGCGTCTAAAAGGCTTGAGGACTCTAGATGGCCCACCTACCTGGTAATCCATTGGCCGCCCGGCACTTGGCTCCATCTTAATGTCTGGCTTGGATCTGAGGAGGAGAACGTACTGTCAGGCCTGGTGTGAGGGGGTTGCTGCAGGGGAGGAGTGGTTAGATTTTGGAGAAGGGCGGAAGGACAGAACTGTGGTCTTCAAACACCAGGACTGTCAAACAGAAGGGGGAGCAGTTGCTGTTGGAGGCCCCAGCAGAGAGGACTAAGCAATAGCATAGTGAACAGGGAGGCAGACATCAGAACAGCAGGTTCTAATACGGGCTGGATGGCTCTGCAACTTCCCTGGCCTTAAACTGCTGCACCCTGCCTTTGCTGGGAGAGCTGAGAGGGACAGCCAGGAGGAGCAGAAAGGGGCAGGGTTCAGATGAACCCAAATTCTAACATTCCTGCCTGATTGGGGGGGCGGCAATTGGAGCTGTGGGGCTCTGCCCGCTCACCGCTTGTTGGAGACATTGGTGGTGAGAGCTGTGACAGAAGCTAGAGACACGCAGTCTGGGTCCATCCCCTCTGCCAGCCGAATGCCCAGGCGGTCAAGGTCATCCATCTCCAGCACTGCTGGCTCATCTGGGGAAGAAGAAAGGCTGCTTAGGTGGGCGGGATGGTGGGATAGCGACGGTCTTTCCCCCCTTGGGGTGGCATTGGGGAAGCTAACAGTTAAATTCAATTTATCTAGCAGTGTCTGCTAAGAATATTATAGCCTGTATATCTACAGAGTGTCCTACCTGACCTTGATCTTTAATTTTAATTATATGTGGTTTTGCTTTTTAAAATTTTAATAGAAAGTAACTCTTTTTTTTTTTTTTTTTTAGAAAGTAACTCTTTTATTGTATGATACTTACTTAAGCACTGAATTGCCTAATGGAAGAGGTAGGAAATAAAGGACACATACTTATATACCTACCACTCATAACAGTAACTACCATTTATTGAGTGGCTACCGTGTGCCAGGCACAATGCCAGGCACTTTATACACATATCTCTAGTCCTCATAGCCATGCCCACCATGGTGGGCACTATTCTCATGTTACACATGGGGAAACGGAGGCTCAGGAAGAAACGTATCCATGTAAAACAGCTGCTGGAATTCAGCACCTAACCCTGTACTACTGTGTATTACTCCAACGAGACACAGAAATGATGACTCTAAGAAGCCACCCAAGGGTCGTTGGTTTGGGCCTCAGCCAGCAGCTGTGCCCTCTCCACAGCTGGGATTGGCATGGAGAAGGGAGAGAGATTCTGGGGCCAGCAGGCCACACAGCAGACACGGGGAGTGCAGCCAGGTGCCCCGAGGAAGGAAGGGCCTGTGATCAATAGGACCTGGGCCAGAAAGCTACACACATCTTTATCCCCTCCATTCTTCTGTTTTCTGCCTGTCCTCCTTTTAAGCAGCCATCTCACCCCCTCTCCAGCCTGCTGCTCCTGGGGGGCCAGGCCACAGCCCACTCCAGCCCCCCGGGCCCACCCTGCCTCTCTCCCCAGGGTCTTCCTGCAGCCCTTGAGAGGGAAAAGGCAGGACCCAGCAAATATTCTAGAGAGTCAGGTTTTGCCCCAGAAATAAGGAATTGACCTAACAACTTCTGTGTTGTTTTTTTTTTTTTTGTTATCCCTACTCTAACTACACATCTCTAAGCTTCTCTGTGGAGAAAGCAGAGAGTGGGAGGAGCGTTCATAAACAGGCCCACTGGGCAGGGGGCTCTGCTTGGCTCCAATCTAGCGTCTACTACCCTTTACCACTTTGCACACAATATGCCACAATTGTCTAGTCCTCACAGCTTCCAACACGGTAACACTTAGTCTAGTTACACCAGTGGTCGGCAAACCCATTACTCAACAGAGCCAAATATCAACAGTTCAACGATTGAAATTTCTTCTGAGAGCCACACTTTTTAAACTTAAACATCTTCTAACACCACTTCTTCAAAATAGACTCGCCCAGGCCGTGGTATTTTGTGGAAGAGCCACACTCAAGGGGCCAAAGAGTCGCGTGTTTGCAGACCACTGAATTAGACTAACAGAGATGCGGTTCCATCCTCAGCCTTCAGCCTTCACAGCGACCCCTGCCTGAGGGCCACTGTCAGGGCCTGGCTCCTCCGCCAGCCAATGGGAGCCAGGTCCCGCCCACGTGGCTCTTCCGGCCAATCACAGGAGAGCCTGGCTGCAGAGAGGCGGGGTTTGGTCTCTGGTGCGGAGAGATGGCTAGACCCAGGGCAGGTGCACGCGTTTGTACCTTGTCTTTGGGTTTCCTCCTTGTGGAGCCGGCTCTTCCCGAGCTTCATGGCGGAGAACACGCGCCTCCCGGTTCTGTGAGAGGAGCCGCCAGAATGAGGAGGTGGAGGGAGATGAATGCAAGGAGGAAGACACACAAACAGAAGAGCAAAACCCCAGAGAACACGCAAGGGATAGGACACCCAGCCCCTCACCTACTGGTACCGAGATATACGGGAGCCAATCTTCCCAAACTGGAAGCCAAGAGGGGGGATTCGGGCAGAGGGAACCCCACCACTTACTGTCCTTCCCCAAGCCTTCACACCACTGAGGAACCGGTCGGGAGCCAGCGACCAGAGAAGGTGGCCTACAGTTGGCAAGCACCGCTTAATTGGAGCCCCTCTGGATTCTGGGCTGACCTCAGCCCCTCTCAGTCCAGTCTTAGAGCGCCGAGCTCCGCCAGTGCCCCCAAGCTGCTCTTCTATGTCCCTGCTCCCCCCATCTCCCACTGGGTGGGAAGCAAGCCAGCCAACCCAACACAAAGCATAAGAACAGAAGTCAGGAACAGGACTCAGAGGGGCAGAGGCTGAGGTTGCTGGGTACAGTGGTCGGCAAACTCATTAGTCAACAGAGCCCAATATCAACAGGACAACGATTGAAATTTCTTTTGAGAGCCAAATTTTTGTAAACTTAAACTTCTTCTAACACCACTTCTCCAAAATAGACTCTCCCAGGCCGTGGTATTTTGTGGAAGAGCCACACTCAAGGTGCCAAAGAGCCGCATGTGGCTCACGAGCCGCGGTTTGCCGACTACTGTCAGCTGGGAGATACGGTTGAAACTAGCTGGCTTCTCAGATGGCCCTGGTGCTCCAAGCCTGCCCTGTCTTTCCCAGCTCCCTGTTCCCTGGATCCTCCTTGGTCCCCAGTGAAAAGGAGGAAATAGGCCCTTTCCCATCTATCTTTGGTCCTGGCTTTAAAAAGCCCCTGCGGTCTGTCCCCTCTCACTGTGGCATCTCCCCCTCCACCAGTCCCCAGGAACGTATGGCAGACTCCATAGTTCCTACCTCTTCCTCTGGCTTGGTGTGGCCTTGTGCCCTCAGGTGAAAGGCCCTGCAGTCGGGGGAGCTGAGGGAAGGGGCAGGGGTCCTCACTGTCCCTCCTGTGATAGCCCCGCAGCCGAGCCTGTGATTCCTGGTGCCAGGAGGGACCAGGAGTAGGCTCAGCATGGGGAAAAGTGCAGTATTCCTTTACTCCATTAATATTGCATTAGTTGGATACCTGACTCCGTCCACTTCCCATTGTCCCTCCTCCTGGGTGTGGCCCTGTCCTCCTGAAGGCCCCAGTGGGGTGAGGTGCAGGCTTCAACCCTGAACTCACCTATAGCTGAGCCCACCCATCTTGGGCTGTGCATCTCCCTGTGGAGGCTTGAGTATGGTTCTCAAGACAGCTGTTCTTTTTCTTTTTTTTAATTTCTCCACTTTGTATTTCTTACAAGGACATTTGGTATTGAATTTAGGGCCCACTTGGATAATCCAACATGATATCCTCATCTCAAGATCCTTAACTTAATTGCATCTGCAAACATTCCCTTTCTAAATAAGGTAATATTTCCGTAGCTGGTTTGGTTCAGTGGATTGAGAGTCGACCTGGGGACTGAGGGGTCCTGGGTTTGATTCCAGACAAGTGCACATGCCTGGGTTGTGGGTTCGATCCCCAGTGGGGGCCACTCAGGAGGCAGCCAATCAATGATTCTCTTTCGTCATTGATGTTTCTATCTCTCTCTCCCCCTCTCCCTTTCTCTCTGAAGTAAATAAAAATATATTTTAAAAATAAATAAGGTAATATTCGCAGCTTCCAGGAATTAGTACATAGACATACCTTTTTGTGTGTGGCTACCATTCAGCCCGCTACGTTTTTAAAATATAGATGTAGATTCCTAAGCTTCCTTGATGTGTTAGCTCAGTTAATAAACCCAGAAATGTTTTCCCAATAGTTATTTATTTCATAGGCATATTACTTCCCCGAGGCCCATGCTTGTTATGCTACCTAACGTGAGTTGGGTGAAACCATTCTGTCCTTGTAGAGGTGGCCTAGAAACCTCAAGCCTCTCTACTCAGGGTCGGAGAGCCAGTGTCATCCCCCCCCCCCAAACCTGGCCTGATCCCCAGGCCTTTCCTTTCCTCTTCATCTGCCGGGTCAGATATGGACAGGTGTGTGTTTGTCTCCCAACGAGAGAGCAACCAAGAACCACCCCTCTCATGTGGCACCAGCTCACAGCTTAGGAAGCACCTGACAAGTTTATGGTTTCCTACAAAGGCATCCGGCAGGTGGAGAGAGGCTGGGGGACACTGATCAGTCTGCGCTCTCCAGCACCATGCTTTCTGGGATGTAATAATGGGAGGAGAGGGAAGGAAAGGTGCTCTCAAGCAGGAAAATAGATGCCTTTGGAATCTATTTCAGCGCCAGTTAAGAGAAAGCAGCATGCTTGCTACTCTGGGCAAAGGGCAAATGTTAATCGGTGAAATTTGAAGATGATCCACATGGATTAAAGATTTGGACTTAAAAAATTTGAATTGTTTGATTAGATTACTGGTGGCTGAGGTTAAAAATAAAATTCTCCACTTGGTCTAGAGGGTCCTTTAATTGCTAAATATATAATGTGGTAAGAAAGCCAATAATCAACTTGGTGAAAAATTATTTTGCAGCCAAGTGGTTTTTCTATTTATGGCTGCATGAAAGTGGAGGAAACAGGGCCAGGGTGGTGGGCCTCTAGGACCCAGTGAGGATTTATGATCACATTTGGGCTTCCCCTCCCTGGATTCATCAAAGTCAGAATGCTATGCACCTACCAGTTAGACCACGGCTTCTCTCTAGAGAAAAGACTTCCAAGTTAGTTCACTCTTTGTAAACCCTTTTTGCATCTGCAGACCTGATGACTTCTTTACTTGTTCCATGGCTCAGAGCTAGAAGGATGTCCTTGTGGTTGGGTGATGCACTGGGGGTCCTGAGGAGACCTTGGTGTTTATAATGACTGGGAACATTGGCCAAACTGAAGGTAGTGAGCTGGGTCCCACCACTTCAGTCTCTATTTTCCTGGAGGCTGTGACTGGCTGTGGCTGCCCAAGGCTTCTCCTTAAAACGGCCTTCAATGGGTTTGGTCTCAGTAGCTCGGACCTTACGAGAAGCAAAATGCTACGTGTGGGGATCTTCTCCGGATCACTTCAATGTCAACCTGGGGAGCTGTTCCCCAAGTGCTCCTTTGTGGGTTTCTTTCTCTCATTTTCCATGCTCCAGCACCGGTAATGTCATCCCCGCAGCGTTTACCGTCATCTCTCAAGGTGTGTTGAATGTCAGTTAGTGTTGAATGTCTGCCCACCTCTGGGCAGGACAGGTTGGCCCTTCACACAGGAACCTGTCTCCAAACTGGCCTGTTGGCACATGTGCCCTTGCTGTACCCAGGCCAGTGGCCGTGTGAGCTCATCCCCACATTGGCCAGGGGACCTGGCTCCTCAGCTCTCCCCCATGACCCACCCCCTTGCAAGGACCGAGCAAACAGCCTCATGGGAACAGATTTCCCATCTCCCCAAACCAGACTACCCCAGAATCTCACATACTCACAGGGAGCAAGAGTTTCTCCATGGCTCTATTCTGAAATTTTCTTTTCTGCAGCTTACACCTATTTCCACTTACTCCTCCCCAGTGGAGATAGAAACGAACAGCTTTGCCACACAACAACCTTCCAGAGCTTTCAAACCAGTCCCCACACTTTTTCTTCTTTAGGCTAAAGAGTTTCAACTTGTTTAATCTCCTATTGGGAGTCCCATTTTATTACTCTTTTAATCAACCTAAGGCTCTACACATTAAGTCAGAATAGTAAATGCCAGTTTACTTTATCTCATAGGTTAATTGGAAATGGCAAGAGATCAGAATAGAGCGATGCTAAGGAACCAGCATTTACAGTGGACCTACTGTGCGCTCGTACTGTATGACACCTCTTAGTCTTCCTTGGGCCTCCGGGACTTCTTGTCCTTCTGCCCAGCCCTGCCTTGACTCTAAAGACAGTCATTGGCTTTTTGAGCCTCCCCAACTCCTTTGACTTCACACCCTCCCACACAGGGACACCTAAGTCCTGACTCAGTGGTGGGAGCAAAACAGAAGTGGAAGCAGAATCAAGATACTGAAAGGAGGGAGGAGAGAATGGAAATCAGAAGGCCCAGCCACTGCCCAACCCACCCTTAAACCTCCCTGTCCCTCATTCCCATGGTCAAGTTGGCGAGACCTCCCTCTCCCTGCCATCCCCTGGTGCTGACTCCAGCAGACAGCCCATGACTAAGCTTCCGACATGGGCCATCCCAACATCCACACCCTGTGGTGAGGACCCTTCGAGCCCCGTGGGCTCCGCCCTGGCCTGGGACACCTACTTGTGCTCGCCATCTCTGCCTCCCTTGGTCTTCTCTTTGCCTTTGCTGAGTAGGGAGAAGAAATGAGGAGACAAGGGGACGGGTGTGAGAGGGTGCGGGCCAGAGACACTGCAGACTTAGCCCCTGGCCCTGCTGACCCCCATGCTTTCCTTTGGCCTCCTGTCCCACAGTCCCCTCGCCCCTCAGCATCTCACCTAAGCCTGTCGGCAGGGATCCAATAGGGCTGGGGAGAGAGGGACCTGGAGCCCTGGTGAGGGCAGAGGCCTCAGGGTATCAGCTAATTTCCTCTAACCCAAGGTCTAGTGATTTCTAAATGTGGGTCACAGGGGATTCAGGGAACTCAGGGGAGCCTGGCCACCCTCCAGGCCTGAGCCACCCTACTCCTCCTCTAATCCCCTCCGGTGGAGTGGGGTCCTTCCAGGCCCCGAGGGCCTCTGAGAAGACAGGTGGGCAGAAGGAGGCGGGACCATGGAGGGCAGGAGGGCCAGTAGGCGGAGAAAGAGAAGGAGAGAGTCTAGAGTACCAGGGAATCCAAGGAAAGCCCCAAGCTTCTAGGGCAGCTGCAAGAGAAACACCGGCTCCTTTCCTTGTTCTTTCTATGATGTGGCTCCTCGGGCCGCCACAGCAGCAGAGCCCAGAGACCAGCTAGGCATGCAGCCCCCTGGCCTCACACGGAGGATGAATGTGTGCATGGGAGTGCATGCAACACATGTGCACTTGTGTGTGTATGCACATATGTGTGCTGAGTGTCTCTTTGGAGACTGAGGCGAATACATACTGACATGCAAGGGCCTGGAGCCCCGGTTTTGTGCATCTGAGAGCAGAGCACCCGGAATTGGTGATGCATCCCCCCTCGGCAGTACTGACAGCTGGGATTGGGGAGGTATTGAGGGCCTGTAAGTGCACCTGCTGGCCAGGATGCTGCGAAGCTCCAGCTACGGGCTGCGTTTGTTCAAGAGCCCTTGGTGTGAAGTGGGGTGACCAGAGCTGAGAAGAAGCTCCATCCACAGCCTGGCCCATCCTTGTAGGCCCGAGAGAGAGATGGCTCAGTGCTGTGTGAGCCACAGCTGCCCAGGTGGGCAACCCTCTTGACTGTCCAGAGGGCACAGAGAGCTATTTCCCATGGGCATGGCCCCAGGGTCCAGAGTATCCCTGGGTCCCTCAGGATCTCGGAGTTGGATGGAAGCCAGGATGCTCACCCCATTCCCAGTACTGACCCAGAGGGGCTAGTGGCTGGCCCAAAGTCACTCAGCTAGTTAGTGGCAGTCAGGCAGCATGGGACTTGAACTTAGCTCTTGTGATTCAGAGTTAGCGCTTCCTTTCTTGCAGTTGCTGGCCCTTACATGGCTTCCAATCTTGTCCCCAGAAAGCCCTTTCTCAGAGCCCACCTGCTATCTCAGACAGCCCGCTGCCAATACTTTCCCGCAAGGGACAGAGGATGGGGACCAGCACCCCTGGCTCCCCACCAGGTCTTGGCTTCTCCTCTCACCATTTCCAGCCAGATTCCTATCCCTTTGATTGTCCAGCTGCCAAGAACCTGTTTGTCACCAGCCCTTACATGGGGCAGCACTTGGCACCCCACTTACAACCTGTCCCTCAATCATCCCTTTGGCTCTCCCAACCACAGTCAGGGAGGAGTCTCATTTGTTCTGGCCCCCATTTTACAGGAAGAGGGTATGTGACTGGACAAGGGTCACAAGGCTGGTAGGAGGCAGAGCTGGAGGTAGAGGGCGGTCTCCAGGGAAGGCACCTGAGCATTCTTTAAATCAGTGTCAGCCGAATCCGAGGCACCAGGCAGAGTCACGTCTTGGAAACGCATCCACCAAAAAGGCTGGATGCATTACTCAGTACTGACTTTTAACTTGCTTCAGGCCCTTGAAATGTAGATTCAGCTGAGCCCCAGGAATGAGGGAATGAGTGGGGCCTGGGCCCACTTAAGCTCCTTTGATTTTAAGTCTTTTCATGTGAAACCCCTTTCTAGTTTAGTATAAATAAACATGCTGCATTTGGGTTGGGATTCCCTGTCTCTCCATCAGAGAGCAGAGATTCTACCCAGCCCCAGCTTTATTTCTACTTCTGTGTGGTCTATTCTTTTCTATTATTTCTCAATCTCCAGCTTCTCTACTCAGTAACTGGACCCTACTTCTCTCTCCACACTGGTTGTGGAGAAGAGAGGAAAGCCTCAACAGCAGACCTGGACCTCCTAAGGCCAATTTGCTGGCTCTTCCCACCTAGCCTGGAGTCCAAGGAGGGCAGGCCCCAAGCTGGCCTGGGTGATGCCCTCCCCCCGACAGCTGCCTGAGGCAAAGGTCCAGCCGCTTTTGTCACGGTGTGTTCCTTTGACCTTATTACTATCACCCCCAGGAGGCTCTCCTGGGTTCTTAAGCTCATATCTGTGTGTGCATCTGTGGTTGTGTGTCTGTGTGGGGGAGTGGTTCAAGTGCGAAGAAGAAAAACATATTTGTCTGATAAAAGTATCAAAGTCAAGTCCATTAATGTGTGTTTTTCGGAACAGGGACTGAATACACTTACTAGGAAAGGAAAGGGTGGAAGGAGATTGGAGGAGATGATTGCAATGGGAGGGAAGCATCTCCTCTCAAAACCCACCCATCCCTAGATGCACCCTCCACTTACCTGCATTCCACACACCATTGCCAGTGACCTAGGAGCCTCTGGACAATGTTTTATTAGCTCAGATTCTGCCTGTCTGGGCTCTAAGCGTAGTACAATTGTGCTCCCCTCGGCCCTATTTTGGTAAAAATCATGCATTTGGGAAGCACAGGCCTGGACACAACCTCCTGTCAGCAGGAATTTACAGGCATGAATGCTGGACACCGAGGGTGCTGGGATGTGTTCTCAACAGAAGAGAGGAGAGAGGCTTGGTCTCAATCAAAACCTGCAGCTTCACTCTGGCAGGAAAAGGCCACCTTGCTGGACTGTCACTGGCCAGGGCAGAGACCAGGCCTCCCTCTCTCTGAGGGGGCAGGAGCACCCCACTCCTCCACTGTGAGTTCTGGAACAGGGGCCTGGGGTGGGGATGCTGCAGGAACACCTTTTTCCCTCTGCTATGCCTTTCGAGCACCTCAGCCTGTTCTCTGGGCTCAGCCAGGCCTACGGGGGCCTCCTGGGGGCCTCAGCATCCGCTCTGTGACTTTGGGGGCAGTGGGCAGCCGGAGGTCCCAGCCTGTTACCTCCGGAAGCTCTTCTCGCCCGCTGGCCGGGAGCTGAGGCGGGAGCCGGGGAGCAGCCCATCCGTCTCCTGGCTGTCCTTCTCTTCCTCCTGCAGGGACCCGTCTCCCAGGAAGTCCCCGTCATCCCAGGAGCCCGCGGTGCCATCTGTGTCCTGATACCGGATCTCCACGCACAGGCTGGTCTAGAGGGAGAGAGAGAGGTGGTGAGCAGCGAGGATGGCAGCAGCCGCCATAATCCCACACACTGGCTGCTCTGTGATGTTTGCAAAGTGCTTCCCCACCCTTAGCTCAGTGCAGGAAGGCAAGCTGGATATTATCCTTCTCCACCTCTCATTTTGCAGATGAGAAAGCAGAGGCTCAGAAAGATGGACATTCACAGCCAGCCAACTTAATAGGCTCCAGCTCTTGGCTCTATGCCTCCCAGATGCCCAAGGTCAGGGCCCATCCTGTAGAGTTAAGCTTAGATTGGAGGTGGACTCTCTGAGCCCACTGTATCCATAATCAAGAGCAGTGGTTGGCAAACTGTGACTCTTTGGCCTCTTGAGCGTGGCTCTTCCACACAATACCACAGCCTGGGCAACTCTATTTTGAAGAAGTGGCGTTAGAAGAAGTTTAAGTTTAAAAAATTTGGCTCTCAAAAGAAATTTCAATCGTTGTACTGTTGATATTTGGCTCTGTTGACTAATAAGTTTGCCGACCACTGGTCAAGAGCATCAGCCAGTGTCCCAGTGAGCAGGTCATCCTCTCGTCCTCCGAACCAGGGCTGCCTGAAGGGAGAGTACGGCCTCCCTGAAATCGGCTGACCTGAGTCACCTCCTCCCGTCTCACTCTCCATCCATGAGGATGTCCCACCCCGAACCACTCTATGTGTGTGGGGGGTGGAGGCGAACAGGCCCTCGGGTGACCCCACAATGGGCAAGTCCAGGTGCTCTTTGGGGCCACCCACCTTGATGATAGCGTTGTTGTCATCAATCAGCGTGTCGGTCACCTCCACATGGTTCTCCTCCACCACTTTCTGCAGCACCATACGGAAGGTCCCGATGAGCCTGGGGGGCAGGGGACACGGAGTTTCAGGTAGAGAGGCCAGAGTGAGGCGGCACATCCCAGAGGCTGGGAGTGGCAGGGCTGGAGAGGGCGAGGCTCATTCAGGCTCCTGGCCAGGGCTGTGGAGGAAGCCCACAGCCAGGGTGGCATGTCCAGGACATGTGACCGCCAACAGCTGTGGATGGTATATGCATGAGACCCATTTTCCTGGGAGTGCTCCGGGGCAGTGAGCACCAGGGGGATGGGCACAGACCAAGGAGACAGGGTGGAATGGGGCAGTCTTCTGGTCTCCGGGTTCATGGGCTTGGGGTTCTGCTGAGCCCCTGCAGAGCAGTG
This sequence comes from Antrozous pallidus, assembly GCA_027563665.1. Lineage (NCBI taxonomy): Eukaryota > Metazoa > Chordata > Mammalia > Chiroptera > Vespertilionidae > Antrozous > Antrozous pallidus. The sequence goes on along the minus strand of CM050523.1, from coordinate 61,592,842 downwards.
TCCAGATGCCCAGCACAGAGGCTGCTAGGGCAGGACTGGACCCGAGAGCAGCTCCTCCACATCCGGCCTCCCTAACCGTGACCACTGGCGCATGCACCCCTGCTGGTCAGTGGTGATGCCCCCGGCGGGCATGCTGCCAACTCCTCGGGGGTGAGGGCCATGCGATGGCAGGACCCCCATTCTCCTCGGGAGCCGCAGCCATGCTGTAAGGAGCACAGTCTTGGGAGTCAGAGGCTTTTGACGGATTGGAAACCCGGCTCGGATACTCACCAGCAAGTTGCCTGCTTCCCAGGCTGTTTACTCGGGCTCACAGTCCCAGTTCTCCCTGAACTTGGCAGAGATGTCCTTTATTGGACCAACTGAGAGCCTCTGTGCCAAGCTCTCGTCAGAGCGGGGAGCACACAGCGCTCAGAAAGCAGTCTGGTCATGGAGAGGGGAGGCAGGCACTCCTGTGAGTGTCTCCAGGACAGGGTTGGGTCCCTCTTTCAGCCCCTGTTTGACATTTCCAGCACATCGGAGATCCCAGCATCTGCTGGCTGAATTAATGAACACAGTGGGTGCCCAATTAATGCTGAGTTGACTCGAACCCCATTCCACCCTGTGGTGTGGAGGTGCTGCTCTGGGAGAAGGGACTGAGAGAGCGGTCCCCACAGGCGACTCCGCAGGTGGATGACCTCATACACAGCCCTTCCTGTTGAAGACACGGAGGAGAGCATCCAGAGTGTGTGAGAGCTGGGGGGTGGGGGGTGAGGCTGGGGGTCATCTGGTGCTGCCCTTGGTTTATAGGGGAGGAAGTTGAGGAAGGGAAAACAGGAAGTGACATAGCGAATCAATGGCAGATCCAGATGAGGGGAGGTATGGAGTGAATTTTCACTTAACAGGCAGGGAGCCCATGGAGGGAGGAAGCGGCAGGAGCAGCCACATTGGATGCATATGAAATGCTTCCCTCTGGAGCTCAGAGTCCCACCTACCAACCCACCGTCCTTCCTGAGGGCCGAACTGTCCACACCATTCCTTCCCTCTAAGCCTGAGTAGGCTTCTAGGAGCTTCTCCAACCTCGTTCCGCTATAAGGCTTCTTCTCTCACAGCATCCTGGCCTGTATCCAGCTCGGGCAGTGCACAGAGACCACAGCTGGCCTGGGCTCAGGGGACCTGGACCCCCACCCCTCCCCTCCACCCTCCACCCCAGTTCAATGTTGTCTTTATAAAGTGAGGGAGGTGGGTTCCAGCTGCCATACTGTGTGGACATTCTAACAGACTCCAGGCATGAAAAGAACATCCTCCCTCTTTCGGTTCTAACTCAGTGGTTAAAACTCCAACCCGAAGGGTCATCTGGAGGGCCTGTTAAAACACAAAATACCGGGACCCACTCCCAATGGGTTGCACTGGCCAATGATTGATGGCTGGCTGGGGGAGGGGAAAGGCAGGCCTGATCTGTAGCTTTTGCAACTTCATGGTGCACGCACTCCCCCCATGGCCAATTTCAGGCTTCCCAGAGGAAGTCACTGAACTTGAACTTGGAGTTGAGAGAGACTTGCACCCAGCACATTTGCTCCAGCTCCAGCTCAGCTCCCGCCCCACCCCAGGGCATCTGATTCAGCAGGTAGAGCCAGAAAATGTGTGTTTCTGATGCTAATTATGCTGGCTGAGGGGGGTTTGGGGGTGAGGGGGACGGACACACTGAAAGTTTGTTCTATTGCTGCCCTTCGCTGACTGGAACTTCAGGCGTTTTGTTCCATGAGGAGCTCTTTAGCTCCCCATGAAGGTGCGCACTCAGGGACCTCCTTCCCTGGCAGCCGCCCCAGAAGGCAGAGGAAGGCCCAAGGACAAGCAGAGATGCTGCAAGGTGGCAAGACACCCCCAGGGGGCAGGAGGGAGCTATTCCCCACAAGTGCTCAGAGAAGCCTCTGGCGCCTTCCAGGCCTAGCTAAGGTTAGCGTCTCACACCTTTAGACGGGGGAGCGGCCTGGAAGAGAGCGTGTCCAGCATTTTAATAAGAAAGAGTCACTCAGGAATCCTCAGTGACACGTTCTCAAGGCCTTGCCTGACTTCCTTCACGGAGCTTCTTCACGGAGCTCATTCCCCACCGCTACCTGCCATGACTCACACTGTCAGCCAAGGTCTGTCTGCCTTCTGGCAAGCTCCTTCCCTCCCCACTCCTCATGCCTGGCCCAGGCCCTGTGCACACACAGATCAAACGCCATCCCTAGAGGGAGGCAGTGTAGACAGCGTAAAGAGCATGGGCTCTGACGTCAGACAGAGGTGGTGGCTAAGGGGGATTCCATCACCTGGCAGCTGTGTGACTTTGGCTAGTTTTCCTGCCTCTCTGAGCCTCACTTCCCCCCCCTCTCCCCAGAGAGGGTGATGCCACTTGCTTCGCTGTGCGGTGGTGAGAACGCTCAGGTGAAACTCCTCTGACACTGCACACTCAGATGGCCCCTTCCCCCCTCAATGTGCGGGGGCGGGGGAGGGGTTGCTGTCTGGACGGCTTATGCAAGGCTGGTCTCCTTCGAAGGATGGGCTTGGGGGGCAGATGCACAGCCTCACGGAGCTGGGCCCCAATTGTGACCATGAGGGTGGAGCTGGGACGCTGGGAGCCAGTGGGGACTTTAACTCCTAACAGTCCCCCCACCTCCCTCAAACAAAAAGAGAAAATAATATCCTTTGAAATAAATGGTCAATAGATATTGTCTTAGTCTTGGGTCAAGTATGAAGAAAAGCATTTTTATAAAACTTCGCTCTTCCTGCAGGTCTGTATCATACCATCTAAGCAAAAACAATGCTTGCTATAAAAACACCGCTTCTACGAGTGCCTTAATCCTTCATACTGCTTCCAAAAGAATGGGGCCCTTCAGCCCCCTTCTATAGAGAGGAGGGAAGCCCTGACTTTGGGGTACATGCTGATGCTCCGCCCCCCCGCCCGGGCAAGCCCTCCCACCCGGCTGCCCTTGTCTAGCCTGGCCACAGACTCAGTAGGGTCTGCCTTTTGCCTCTGCTCCTCTGGGTGGGTCAGCATGGAGCAGCTGCCTGGGAAGCCGGGGCCCAGGGCAATGGAGGAAGTGTGGGCTTAAGCACCCCTGGAAAATGGAGGGTGAGGTCCTTCGATCTGGGACAAGGAGCACTGGCCTGGGGTCAGCAGGTTGAAGACGTGGCTCTGCCCGGACCCTGCTGTGTGACCCTGGGCAAGGGCCTCTCCAGGCCTCAATTTCCCTCAGGCTGTTAGGTGAGGGAGCTGAGACCCAACCTTCTGCCCTCTGACAACTTCCTCTATGGGGTCTGTCCAGGTTACCCATCACAGAGAGGGCACCCCCACAGTGCCCATAGCTGCCCGGGAGGCCGGACTGTCCCTAGGGAGGATTCCCAGGTGATTAGCCAGCAGGGAGGGGGCATGTAGACAGCCTGCAGACTGACCACAGTGGAGCTGCAACCGGGCACCAGGACCTGTCAATAATTCATCGCCTTCCCCCTGGGACCTGGTGTCAGGTGCCCGAGGCCTCCACTGCTGTCCTGGCTCGGGCTCCTTCATTATTCAGGAGACCGGTGCCTGGGTCAGGCCACACACACACACACACACACACACACACACACACTTGCCAAAGGCTCTGGACTGGCAGAGGGGAAGCACAAGATTCTCTGGACCCAACACTCGTCCTCATGGGGAAGTCCAAGGTTCCTGAAGGCAGGGCCAAGCGGACCAGGAGTCTCTTGGTCCCTGACTCAGACAATTTCTTTCTCCTCCCTGCAGCCCCTGGAACCACTGGGCGATGAGCGGCCAGTTTCTAAGCCGCCCTCCACTTCTAGGACAAATGGGTCCTATTTCTCCACCATTTCATGTTTCTCCCAAATGCATCCGTCATGTGACTGGCTCTCCCCCAGAGTGCCCTCGAGTCTTCTGATTCCTGTTCCCAGACCCTCCCACCCCGGGCACCCTCTGTCCTACGGAGATGGGTATTTGTCCGCTCCGACAAAGGCGTCAGGGGCTTCCTGGGTGCCAGGCACCACCCCAAGCAGTGGGTATGGTTTTGCTGGTTAGTAAGCCCAGAGCAATTGGTTTTTGAACCCAAGGTAGGCATTGCTATTTATTATATTTAGCCATCATTCCAGACTGTTCATATCACTCAGATTCTGCCTGCCGCCCAAAGAGAAGGACGGGAACCTTGACTGAACCTCTAGTAGTGACCCTGCTCGCGCGGCAGGTGTGTGTCATCGCAGAAGGTAAGCTCCCTGCCGATAGGCGCCTCTCCAGCCTCAGCACCTGGTTCTGTGCCTGACACACAGTAGGCACTCAGTAAACATCTGGGGGAATGAATGCAGAACAGACATCTACCTCATGTAATCCTCACAGCTTCCCTTTGAAGTAAGTACTTGTCCTTTTTAGACCTGAGTGTATTGAACTCGGAGAGATTCTGTAACCTGCCCAGGGCCACACGGCAGATGGCTGAGCTGGGACCTGAGATCAGGTTTGCCTGACTCCTCAACCATCGGACTTCACCGCCTCAGAGCTCTCGTCTTCCACGGGCCAGGCAAGCTCGCCCTCAAGGCTACAGATGGCCGGTCTGTCGGAGGATATTATCCGCCATGGCATGAGCTTCTCAGATGGTGTAAGGGGGAGACTTAAAGACGGAGACAGGAAACTGTGACAGCACTGGGCACAGACGGGGTGAACAGGAGGGTGAGGTGTTCTAGGCCAGTGGTCGACAAACTCATCAGTCAACAGAGCCCAATATCAGCAGTACAACAATTGAGATTTCTTTTGAGAGCCACATTTTTTAAACTTAAACTTCTTCTAATGCCACTTCTTCAAAATAGACTCGCTCAGGCCGTGGTATTTTGTGAAAGAGCCACACTCAAGGAGCCAAAGAGCTGCATGTGGCTCACGAGCCATGGTTTGCCGACCACTATTCTAGACATTCTAGACCAATAATGGTTTGGAGCGCCGGGGGACTCTGAGGACAACATGGGGGAGCAGGCAGAGGGGGTCTTTGAAGAGTAAGAGTCAATCTAGAGTAAGCTATGTGTGTGGTTCCCTTTTAAACCTAAAAGAGAGGGCAGCCCACAGAGCAGGGCAGCCCGCTTACTTGTTGCTGAAGACTTTGCTGTAGTTGAAGATCTGAATCTCGAGCACCTCATTGCTGTCGATGCTGCTGGCCACCGGCCACCGGAAGATCTGAGGAGAGAGGGATGGCTGTGGCCTTGGGTGGGCATGACAGGAGGGGTGTGGGGACTTGGAGGGATCCCTGGTAAGCTGGCCCCCCACACGGGCCCAATGCTGCCCAGGGGGCTAGGTTCACATCTGGGATCTCATTTCATTCCAGCCACCACCTGGTAGCGTAGATGCTGTTGCCCACCTCTCTTTCAAAGATGGGCTAGAAGGGGCCCGGGGACCTGCAGGAGGCCATGTGGGAAGTGGAGGAACCTAAAGCTGACCAGGACCTGTGACTCTCAGCCCAATGCTCCTTGCACTGCCTCCCAGCACCTGGGACGTGCTCATGAGTGGTTGGTGCAACCAGGGGGCACTCCAGGGCAACAGCAAGGACTGTGGCTTGTGAGCTTGGTTTTTGCCAGTCCCCCGTCAGAATCCTTTTGCCTGTCCAAGCTCTGCTCGGAGTGGGAAGTCCAAGATCCCCCTTTCTGGCCAAACCACCCCTGACACCGGCAATGTGAATTTTGGGGACAGATTTTAGTTGTTCAGTGCTATGAGGGTCAGGCCCATAGAAAAGAGACAGCCAATGTCACTGTTGGAGATTTACCCTCATCACTTCTTTCTTGAATTCATTATTAAATCAATAATAATGATGAGTAGGAATTTGGGATTTTTCGCGATGCAAGGGCCCAAAACAGAGGCTGAAGGTACTAAGTTCCCCATTTTCTAAAGAGCGCTGCCAACAGGCACAGCCAGGCACCTCCTTTAGGGCTTCCTCAAAGGCCTGCTACCCCACCCATCACCCAGCCTCCTCCTTCCTAAGATGTAACAGGGACGGGGGAGGGAAAGGCGGAAAGGATCCCGTCCTGAGTGCAGTGTTTGTGTGGAACTCCCCCGGGAGAATGGCTCAGAGGATAGAAGATCCACAGGAAGGGGGTCTGGTTGCAAGAAGTTCCCAGTGACATCGCCTGGGCAGTGGACTCGCTGGCTTGTCCCCTGAGCCTCTTGGGGGGGCCCACGGAGCACCTTGGGCCAGGCCATTGGCCATGGAGGAGCCTGGCGGGCCCCTGGTGGGTGGATGGGGTATGTGGCTTTCCCTCTGTGTGGGCCAGGTGGGCGCTGGGAAGGGTGGTCTGGCTGGAGCTGGCCTGCTGAAGTCCACCCAAGGCTGCCCCCCAGGGGCGTCCTGAGCTCGGATCAGGCAGTGATGCTGTGCTTCTCATGACAGGAGTGGAGTGGGGTGGGGTGGGGTGTGGTGGGGTGTGGTGGGGCCAGAGCTCCTGGTTGGGAATCCACATGGTGTGGCAGGGCCCTGAGGTCCCCGGAGCCCATACAGATGCTGTCTAGGCCAGCATTGCAGGCCTGTCACCATGCGGGCTCCTAGAGCTGCCACACACAAGGAGGGGCCACATCTGTGGCCCAGAACAAGATGGGACCCATCTCACCCCCGCTGGAAGGGGAGGAGCGGTGGAGGACCTGACTAGGCATCCCTGTCCCACTCTGTCTTGAGCCGCAAGCCTGAGAAATGAGAGAAGACTGGGCGTGAAGAGGATGACAGATTGGAGTAGTAAAACCTTCTGAACTTGACTTTGAATAACGGAAAATGACCCGAAAACCCCGTGGTCTACTCAAACCGCACTGAGCCATGGCATCACGGGGGAGCCTGAGAGCAGCAGAAGGCGGGGACGTGTAAATTTTGTTTCATTTTTATACCCCATTGACTTCAGTCTGCTCAGTAGGCTAGAGAGAAGTAATCATCATGGTAACAATAGCTGCCATTCACAGAGAACTTTTTACTGTGCTGGGAGGCTGAATGCTTTAAGTTCATTCCTTTAATCTTTGCTACAACCCGAGAGGCTGGCAATGTGTCCTCTGCTATAGAGACGGAAGCAGCAGGATCTAACACTTGGTCGTTAGTGGCAGAGCAGGCCCTGGAGAAGTTTCTGGGAGCCCAGCCTACAAGTCTGCCGTTTCAAAGCCATGCTTCCTTCTCCCAGTCTGAGGGCTGGGGGTTTGGGGGACACGGGCCAGTCTGGAAGGTCACCTCCAATGTGGGTCGAGACTATCTCAGAAAAATGGCCTCATGTCCCCTCTCTCTGGACTGACCAAGTCCCAGGGAGGCCCCTGATACCACCCCCTGCACCCCTCCCCTTGCCCTGTGGTCAGCTGGAGCTGCAGGAGACGGGAGAAGACGCAGAGAAGGAAGGGGCTGGGGAGGGGAGGGCTCTGAGCAGGGCTTTGGACTGGAAGGAAGAGGTCTGGGAAGGGGTCCCTGGCACAGCCGGCCTGGCCCACAGGCCCCGTTAAGCAGCTCCTGCTCCTGCTGCCGGGCTGCTTCCAGCTCAGCTGAGTGTGCGATTTGCTTAATGAAGTTAATGAAGATGCTTTTGTTGGGCTTCAGGGAAATAAACAAGCGCATGAAGGCTGGAATCAGGAGCTTGGTGCTGAGGGGAGAGGGCTGGGGAGCCCTCGCCAAGCTTTCCGTTTTCTTGGGATGAAGGGGCAGGGGTGTTTGACCCACCGGAGGGACTGTGGGTGGGGTTTGGAAGGAGAGAAAGATGAGAAGAGAAAGGAGAGGACGTTAGAGGAAGAGGGTGTTGAAAGTGACATTAACGGGGTGAACCAGAAGGCATTTTGAGGAAGAGAGACCTGGAGGAGGACACTGCTGTGACTTCTGTTTGCCCATCACCACTGCCTGGCCCAGCGATGGAGGATGTGTGGCCACAAGGCCCCGCAGGGGTGAAAAGCTGCGCATCCTCAGCCAGTTTGCAGACAGGGAGAGGGGAGGGGGCCTCTGACTGGAGATGGGACTCCAGAGGAAGCAGGCGGATGTGTGGCTCAGAGCCCTTTGAAGAGTGTTTCCTGGAAGGAGCCCAGGAGGAGAGAGAAGGAGCAAGGAGCTCCTAGAGCCGCAGGGTCCGGTGGGCACGATGGGCACAGAGACTGAGCCCTCCTCAGGGCTTTCCTGACAACAGGAAGGGGAGGCTTGAGTGTGAGCGCCATACGCTTCTTTCACTGCTGGCTTCCTCCCGCTTGAATATTCTTCCCTCTCCCCACGCCTCTCCTCCCATTTTCCATCCACCTACACTCTCCCAGGTCTCACCATTCCCTTCTTTCCTGTCTGCTCCTCTGTTATCACCCCATCGTTTCAACCCTATACTGGATTCTCTCCTCTCCTCTCCCCTCCCCTCCCCTCCCCTCCTCTCCTCTCCTCTCCTCTCCTCTCCTCTCCTCTCCTCTCCTCTCCTCTCCTCTCCTCTCCTCTCCTCTCCCTCCCACTCTCTCTCTCCCTCTATCCCCTTCCCTCCCCAGGCCAGCACCTAGCAAAGCTTCTCAAGTTGCACGTTACAATCACATCTGGAATCTTTAAGAAATCCCAAGGCCCACCCTGCACCTGAGACTGATTAACCGGATCCTCTGCATGGGGTCCAGGGGTCAGGGTGGTAAGAGCTCCCACGTGTGGCCACGTTTGAGGTGCACTGCTCAAGGGAAGACCCTCCTGGTGGAGGGGTCGTCAGCTCCTCCTGCCCCCACCCCACCCCACCTGCCCTCTCCTGCTGGGGTTTGGATCAGGCGGGACTCTGCAACCTGAACCAGCCTCCTAGCTTCAGGGAAGTGACTTAAGGACAGGACTTGGGGCCCAGGGGGCTCTTTGCTGCCTCCAGTTGGCCCCCTTAGAGGCAGAGGCATGGGCTGTGGGTTGGTTTGAATTTTTCTTGGCTGAGGAGTCACAGGAGCCCTGTGAGTACGGGGCTGTGACCCAGTTCTCCAGCTCTAGACACGGCAGTGACATGGCTGGCCGGGGTGCAGAGTTCCTATCAGCCCAGCAATCTAGGCTCCACGGAAAGGTTTCCCTGATGCCGGCTGGAGAATGGCCTGGGTTATCCTAGGACCTACATTCATCGACCCGGTCTGGAATGACCTACATTGGCAAGACAATACCTTTAAAAAGACAGTCTTCTAGATTTGGGAGAGGTAAATCTCAGGGCGTGTTGCAAAGCGTTAGGGTACAATGGGAAGAGACTGTCTTGGGAATTTAAAGACTTAAGACTCAACTTCACTCGGCCATATTCCCTGAGTCCTGGGTTGAGTGCCAAGCAATGATGGAGCAGACAGGCACAGTCCAGCCCTCTCAGAGCTCGCAGCCCAGGCTTCCAGGTAAAAGCAAAGCGGGTAGATGAGATTCCCTTGACCCTCCACCCCAAGGGCTCATCTGTCCCTTTGTTCTGGGCCCATCGCCCCACTAGACTGAGCCCCCTGAGGGCAGGAATGCTGTCTTGTCCACTTTGCAAGTGGCCACGGGCTCTGGAACCAGATGAACTTGGGCTCACACCCTGAAGGGGCTGCTGATCACCTGGGACGATGCCCAGCAGGGTGTTACAGCGCTCATAGAGCTCTCAGCCCGTCCTGCCGCATGCCCAGTATCAGCAAGGAGCAGCTGCTTTTCTTACTCGTCCTGCAGGTGCTTTTGTCTTCTGGCCGCTCCTGTGGGGTCTGGCCACACGGGGCCTGGCTTAGAGCCAAACTGGCTTGACGTGGGTCTGGTGTGGCCCGTCCTGCTTCTCCAGGGCAGGGCCTCTGCTGGCTGCTGGCCTGGCAAAGCCTCTCTCTTCCCTGTCTCTGTCTCTGTCTCTGTCTGTCTCTCTCTCTCCAGCGCTGTATGTTAAATGCAGGAGCTCAGGTTCCAGCCTCTGGGAAAGGAGACACCGCATCCAGGCTCTGTTTCCACGCATTGTTGTCCAGAGCGTTGTTTTCCCTCCTCCCACTCAGCCCAGCCTGCAGCAGCCCCCCGCATCCTTGTCTGACTAGAGGAGGGGATTTGCTTTCCTGTCTTTTATTTCATTTTTCAGCCATGCAACCATTCTGCAAAGCAAGCGAGCAAGGTGTATGTCCCCATTTTACAGATGGGGAATCCGAGGCCCAGAGGGGTTGAGCGGCCAGCCCAGGGGTTGAGTGGCCAGCCCTGAGTCCTGGAGTTGGTCAACATCCCAGTGAGGACTGCAGCCCAGGGCTCATGACTCGCAGCCAATGCTTTGTACTGGTGAGCTGGCTCCAAGAGTCATGGGCACAGTAAGGACGAGAAAAGGGGTTGCGGGGAAGCCAAGAGGCCTGCAGAGGTTTTGTGAGGAGCAGCTGAGGTTCATTTCCAAGCCTGTTCTGGGGAACCATCCTTCAGGGCAAGCCGGGAAGTTCAGGGTTTGTTCACTCCGGGCTGGGGAGACAGGCGCAAGCTTGGTGCAGCTCCCCTGGGCCCTCCCTGAGCAGGGGTGGGAGGCTGGCCTCTCCTGCTTTGTGGGGTGTGCACTACTGACCGGTGCTGGCCAGGCATGGCCACTTCTCAGAGGGAGAAATGGAGGCAGGTGTGGGGTGGGGTGGAGAGACTCCCTCCCAACAAAGCCTTGTGGGGTTGGCCAGGCCCAGGAGTAGCTACATCCAGAGGAGGCTTCAAATCAAACCTAGGAGTGAACTTTGAATCCTGGTGCCACTCAGCTCTGCCATGGGGGGAGGGGGGACGAGCTTGAGTTCTTGGAGCCTGCGTTTCATCCCCTGCAGGTGGAGGTTGGGTGGAGGAAGACTCGCTCAGGAAGCAGCTCAGTGCTGCTGCTGCTGGAAGCGGCTGTCATGATCCTCTGATGGCTGTTGCTGGGGCGGTGCAGGGAGGGTCCTAAGCGCCCCAAGTCATTTAGCATCATTGCCTCCATTCTGCTGAGTGCCAGCGGCACCCCTGTGACAACCAGAAACTCCCCTGCCCGCCCTGGGTGAGCAGGACCTTCTCCAGGTGAGAACGGCTTCTCCCCATCTCAGGGCTCCTTTCTGACAGTGGCACCTGCTTGTGCTCATCCCTCCCTGGCTGCTGCCCCTTCCCTGGTCTCTCCACGCTGGCACAGGGCTTCCCAGGCCCAAGTTCCTGCACGGATCTTCATGTGCTGTTGAGCCTGGGGCCTGGCACACACTAGGTGCTAGAACACGGTCCCATGCTGGGGGCCGCATGGACTGACTCTCCAGCTGCCCAAGCCAGGTAGCCCTGGGAAGGACACGGTGATTAACTTCGAATGTTATGTATACCTGCGGCTCAGGTGTCCCGGGGCGCAGTTAATGGAAAGGAGTGGCAGTGCCCTTGGAGGGGCATCAGGTTGCTCACTGGCAGGAGGCCTGGGTGGACATGGCCCCCGGGAGACGTGGTGAGGGGGAGGGAGTCGGGTGCTTCGCCTGACCAGCTGCAGGCAGAGGCCCAGGCAGGCAGGGCTGTGGGAGAGTGGGCCAGGCAGCCTGCACCCTCACCAACCAGCCGCTTCCTCTCGGAGCCCCGACTGAGGAAACAAGGAGAGGAAGAGGATGGACAGGTTGTGTAGTGGGGCATGCCAGAGGCCAAGACAACTGGCTGAGTACCCAGCAATGGGTCTATAGTCACGACAACCCCTCATTTCGTGAATCATTTCACAAAGAGACTTCATAGCATCAGCGTCCCCATTTGACAGATGTGGGGACCGAGGCTTAGAAACGAGGCAGAAACTCACACCCCCAGGAAGGAGAGATGGCCAGAGCAGAACTCTCCTCAGAGAAGGCACAGCCTGGGCTGCAGTGGTCAGTGGTTGCTCCAGAGGTCAGTGAGAAGGTCTCAGCCTTGCTTGCCATGGCCTGTAGTTCTGGGCCTGTGGACACGACTGTGGGATGGGCCCAGGGTGAGGAGGAGACAGAGGCTCCGAGTGGCCCCTCAGGAAGGTGTCTGCTCAGCTAAATGCCAGCTGCAGAGGGAACAGGCTGCCATAGGCCCTTCCAAGGCCAAACTCAGCCAGACAGAAGAGCTAGAGCCTGAAAAGAAGGGTTGAGCTATAATGGGGGATCACATCAGAGCTTCGGCTTTGTGCCAAGATGGTGACTTGAGATGGTTGGTTCTTGCCCCAAAGTCAACCTGGAGAAATTGCAGAAGCAAGAGGGCGATATGGATTCCAGGAAACAGCAAACAAACGGTAAACCAATCAGAGAAGCCCAGGGAGACCGAGGCTGTTGGACTGTAGGGGTGGATGGAGGCTGACCCTGGGCAGGTGAGTGGAAGCGGCAGTGGGAGAGCAGGTCAGAGGAACTCTGTACCTTCTGCCCTTATCTCTCCCCGGCATTACCTCGGGCGCTCACTACCTGCTCCTTAACTGATAATGTCGGGATAACAGCCTTGTTGAGATGGGAATTGATGAACATAGGTGTTGGCAGAAAAGCTGCTCATACCTTCTCTCAGTGAATCCACACAGCTAGTTCGATAAAAAGCTAGACTGCCTTCTGTCAACCATGTTTCTCCTTAAAGGCTCAGAGATGAGGCCCTGGCTCTTTCTGGTGACTGGGGCCCTTCTAGTGTGCACCCCACTCATCACCCCCAGAAACAGATACAATCAGCCTTTGAAGACTTGTGACCAGCAGAATAGCTGACACCAGAGGACTCATGATCAGGCAAAAAGCCACTTGGAGAGGCCCCCTCCTACAAAGGAGACAGCATGCTGAACAGAAATGCCGGCTGGAGCAGGGTCAGAGCACCAACCAACCATAAAGAAATATATCAGCAGGGAAACAAGGGCAAGGAATCATAAAGAAGAACAAATTAGTAAACTTGGAAGATCAATTTGAAGAACTCCCTCAGATGACAGCAGGAAGTTAAATAGACCAAAAATATATATATAAAAGCTAAGAAATCACAGCTAGAAATAGAAGTACTGACATCTGATAGTAGGAGCTAGACAAGGAGAGAATTATAGAAAAATGGAATGGAAAGAATACTTGAAAAAAAGTAATGGAGATAGAATTTTCTATAATAAACAAAGGATAAAAAGGCTCACAAAATAGTGTAAAACAGGAAAGATAAGGAAATGTAAAATCAGAAGCATTATAATAAAATTTAAGAATATCAAAGGTAAAGGGATTACACTTTTTTTTCCCCAGAGAGAAAGAAAATGTCATCCATAAAATGACGAGAATCAGATGGACACCAGCCTTCTCAATAACAGCATGGATAATATTTTTGAGGTTGTGAAAGAACTCTGAACCTAGAGTTTTATATCTAGTGAAACTCATTCAAATTGGAAGAAATAAGAAAAAAATATTCTCAGAGTTATAAAGCTTTAAGAATGTTACACAAAGACCCAAACTAAATGCTTTTGGAGGAAGTAGTTGAATAAGAGGAAAAACAAGTCCAAGAAGAGAGAATAATACTTTATTTATTTATTTAAGCTATCAATTGGGATGCATAATCATTTACTTGGGTAACTATCTTGAAAACAAAAATAGAATCTATAACTTTTCAAACTAACAGAAGGAAACATGATTTATTCAATGGAAAGCTGGTAAGGAGAAAAAAGCAAACAAAAGTACAGTAAATGAAAAATATAAAATAAGATGGTGGTAGAAATAAGCCTTATTAACAATCACAATCACACAAGATGTAAATGGATGAAACTAATCAATTAAAACACTAAGACTCTCAATTGGGTATGAAAATAAGGTCTAGTAATACATGCCCCAAGAAGACACACTTGTACTTAAAAACACAGAAATATTAAAAATAAAAGATGACAAAAATATGACAAAAAAATAAAAGTGTTGAAAAGATATACCAGGCAAATGAGCCAAAATAAGTTGAGCTAGCAATCTTAGTAATGGACAAAATAGAAATTAAGGTAAAATCCATCCTAAGAGACAAAAAGGAATATTAAATAACAATAAAAGGAAAAATAGACAAGAAGATACAGCCACCGTGAGCATACAGGCAACCAGCAAAAGTTTCAAAATACATCAACCAACAACTGCAGAGAGAAATATATAAATCAACAATTATAGTTGGAGGTTCTATTACAGCCAGTTTTGAAAATGATAGATCAAGCAGGGAAAAACAAGCAGAAAATAGAATAACCTAACTGATAAGCTTGAGCTTGTATAAAATAGCATACGCCTCAGCTTATATTGCACTGTATAGAGAACCCTACCCTTAACACATTGCATTTAAGCTGGGGAAGCATTTATGACCATGAATTAGGTCATAACAGAAGTCTCAATAAATTCCATAGAATTAATAGCATATAACTATGTGCTTGGATAATAATGCAATAAAACTAGAAATGAATTAAATAAAGAGCTAAAACATCATATGTGTTTGGAAACTAAATAATATTATGTAACTCTTGGGTGTAAGAAAATCATGAGGGTGGGATGGGAGAAGTCAATGAGGGAAAAAGGGGACATATATAATACTTTCAACAATAAAGATTAAAAACAAACAAAAAAAAGAAAGAAAAGCATAGGGGAATGTAGAAAATATTCAAAACTGAATAATAATGAAAGCACTACCGGCTGGGGGAGTGTGTACAAGCAACAGGTTGGCGTAGAGAAGGTTGGAACTTAACTATGGTGCTCAATGAAACAAAATAAAATATATAACACAGCACTATTTAAGTAAACATAAATTATAAGCTCACAAAACGATGATAATCTTGTAAGCACCCAGGAAACCAAGAGATACACATGAAACCACTAGAACGGCTGTATACGGAGGGCAGGAATGTGGGGATAAAAGAGAATGTACACATACGCACATGCAGACATGCATAAAAACAGGAGTGGGCCTTGTAGGGACCAGTGAGACAAGGGGCCACACACCAGGGAACAATGTAACCCTCTGGGCCTGAGGTTCAAAAGGGAAAGAAATGCTTTTTTGGGAGACCGTGGGGAGGGCACCCCAGCTCCTAGACAGAAAGGGGTGAGGTTTCTATGAGGCTGGCTTTGTGGGAAGTGGGGTGGGTTAGCCTGGGCCCTCCACAAACCCAGGGAACTCAGGGAGCAAAGCCCCTCCCCTAGGCCTGCTGGGCCTGAGCTGAGGCTCACTTCGAGGCCTTCAGCACCAGTGGGCCCTTTCCCAGAGAGAATCAGAGCCCTGCCTGGCAGCAGGCGGGGGTCAGCGGCCCTCATGGGCCTCTCTGGGGCGCAGTGCCTGAATGGGGCCTGGGGGGCCGGGGGGTCGGGGTTGGGGGAGCAGAGGGAGGCTCCCTCCCAGGAAACAAACTAGAGAAAGGAGTCTGGAGCAAACCGGCCTCTCAGGATTTGGGGCCAGCGCACCCCCAGGAGGCAGGGAGGTGCTGTTCCCCTCGGGGCGCAGGGCTGGAGCTGCCCCTGGGAGAATCCTACCTCATCGAAGTCTGCCACGTCCTCGCAGTTCTCCAGGACCCGGGAGTGGAAGGACTGCCCTGGGCGGGAGAGAGGAGAGTTCAGAGTCAGACCTCCCCGGACAAGGAGCTTGGGGTTGGACCTTTCCACCTGAAAGTCGTCATGACAACCCTGGGCCCTCACGTCTGTGCGGGCTCCCCTGGGTGGGCAGTTTCCACAGGGTCTGTCTGACCTCAGCAGCCCCTGAGACAGGCAGGTCAACGGCCGGCCGGCCCTGAGCTGCATTTTACCACCGGGGATACTCAGTTGGAGAAGGCACCAGGCTGGTTAGCCGTGTGGGCAGGGGCTGCCCCCGGGATAATGAGGAAAAGAGGCTATGAAGCAGAAGCTGCAGGCGCAGAAAATAGATGTGAAGTAGACAGATGGGAAAGAAAGACTCTTTAGCACTAGCCGGGGACAACACAAACACCGAAAAAGAAAAACCTCTACAACAAACTGTGAGGCAGCCAGGAGACATGATGCCTGAACTTCTTGTGATTGCCTCCACGGAGAAGAGGGAAGTGGAGAAGGATGCCCGAGCTTTTAATTTCCCCCACGGGTAGCAGGCACTATACACTGAGAAGCAGGCGAGCGAGTCTGGGCGCTGGGGGTCCCCCCGGGACCTGCCCTCTGAATGACCAAAGGCCTGTCATGCTAGAAGGTCACAATGAGCTTCGGATGTGGCTGTGCTCAGGGGTCTCCCGGAGTGAAAATTAAGCAACTCAGTGGGGTGTGTGTGTGTGTGTGTGTGTGTGTGTGTCCGTGCCCGGGTTCCAGCAGGAAAGCCTGCCCTGCTCTCATTTCCAACAGCCTGTGAGAGAGGATGTGAAACGCAGTAAAATTAGCCGCTGCAGAATTCACACACAAGGGCTGTTTCAAAACGCAGTAAAACCTCATTGCCGTGAGCCCCAGAGATTTCAACGTGGGGAATATTGTCAAACAGACTGAGTTAAATTTTACCTCTAGATATTTTTTTTAAAGAAAGGATTTGCTGAAACAAATCAAACCAATCATACAGAAACAGCGGAAAGGCCAATTTACTAAGAAAACAGAAAGCCTGAGGGATTTGTGGGGAAAAAAGCCGCCTTTTAGGGGGTTTGTATACACAGTGGCAGGGATCATTTCTGGGGGGCTTTCTATTCACTGGGACAGAGCCAGGGGGACCTCTGTCCCCTCTCCCCAGTTATCACTGGGGATCGCTAACCCCACCTTTCTTTCCAAGCGTGCTTCTACTTAGCATCCACTGCTCCCACACCATTCTGTTGAAATCCAGCTTCATTTTAAATGGCTTTGAGACAAAATGCTTTAAAATCCCAATATCCAATTACCTTTCTTGCCACAGAGAAGCCTGGGAATAGGCCGGAGAGAAAGCAAATCGTCTGTTCTCCGCGGGGGAGAGACTTTCGTGGGCAGAGAGAGACCATTAGGTGGGAAATCAAACAGCAGCCTCCCCCCCTGCGGAGGCAGCTGCTCCTGGGGTAGCTGAGCCGCTCAGTTTGAAATAAACTCCGGAGTCGATACGTGAATTTGGACAGCGGACGCTGTGCTCACAGCTGTAAGTGGTGACACCAGCTGGACCCAAATGGAGGGGCTCAGGAGTCCAATGCTTAACAGACGTGACTTGTATGTCATTGGCCATTTTCAAGTATCTGCCCTGCAGCCACCCTCCGAGATGAGGGTGCAGGATGGAAGGCTAGCCTTTCGGGGGGCGTGACTTAGGGGACAACCCATCCCACCTGCACAAACAGCTCCCTCTTGCAGACATTTACCTTGCTAGAGCTGGACCTTGAGCAAAGGCAGGCATACTGTAGGGACTGGGCAATTCGCCTACGGGGGCTTAATCACAAGGAACAACAACAGCCTGCAATGATTGGAATCGAGAGTCTAGGTCAGTGGTTGGCAAACGCATTGGTCAACATGAGCATGTGGCTCGCGAGCTGCAGTTTGCTGACCACTGGCACTGTAAGGGATGCTTTACTCAGACTCTCACAGAAGCAGTCTCTTGCTGGTCCTCACTGTGGTTCCAGGATGCAGGCTGGCCCACTGTGCACATTCATTCATTTACTCATTCATTCATTCCTGCCTACCCGGCTGTGTCAGCCCAGCCATGGGGCCCGGGAGGAGGGTGGGGCGGGCTGCACAATGAGTTGGAATGGGGGTGCCGCCTGAAGGAGAGTATTACAATCCATAAAGGGGATAGATAGGTCAGACTTATGAAAGGCTACTTACTATCTGAGCCAAAATGTGCTCCTTGGCATGCAAAAGGTGTAAATAAAGTGACAACACAGGAAAAGGAGCACTGGCCTCCACCAGCTGAGAAGATGTTGGAGAGGCCTGGGCTTTTACACAGGAAGGTTGGTGGACCTGGCTCTGTAGAGAGATTGGGGAGGAGGGAGAGAGAAGGGGGGGCATCCAGGGGGAGAGAACAGTGTGAGCCGAGTTTGAAGGTGTGGAGCAGAGAATGGGCACAGGGCAGCGGAGTGGGACCCAGGATGGGTGAGTTCTGACGGTGGAGGTAAAATGAGAAGGGTCTCCCCCCAGGGAGCAGCCCATGGAAAGAAGACCCTGGGGCGGGGGGTCCTGGGTGCTGAGAGAGCACAGGTTGTGGTGCATTTAAAGGGGAAGCGTCAGAGACACCATGGTTCTGTGCAGGACCTGGTGCTGTGGCCTCTGTCAGCGCCATTACTCTTTCCCAGCATGAGCTAGATATAGAAGCATCCTGCCTGTCACTCAGACTTGTCACTGTTATTCCCTTTTGTTACTTAAAACCAGCAAAACCTCATTGTCCGCACTGGCTGGGACCGACTAGATGAAGGGTCCCTCATCAAGCGCCCCATCTCTGCCTGTCACATCCCCCAATCAGCTTGCCTCTGCTCCTCCAGCAGCTCAGGAGTGGTGGTGGCCCTGCCGTGATTTCATTCTCCCAGTTCAGATTGGCCTGTTCCTCTCGGAAGGCCAGCTCCTCCCATGAGCGCCAGGAAGCAGGGCCCAGGCACCCCTGTGTGTGCAGAAAAAGAGCCAGGGCCTATGCAGGTTTGGAGCCTGGTGCCACAGCTCAGGGCGGAAGGAAGCAGGGACGGGGGCTGGCTATTCAACCCCCCAAGGTCATCATCTATAAACTGGGACAGTTACCCTGGACCAGCCTGCATCCTGGAACCACAGTGAGGACCAGCAAGAGACTGCTTCTGAGAGAGTCTGAGTGAAGCATCCCTTACAAGCACAAGAGGCCTGTGGGTACTGGGAAGGCTCAGCGGCCAGCCTGCCTGAGTCCAGACTCTAGCTCGACCACGTGCTGGCCGTGAGCCCTAGAAGGAGTTAGCTTCGCTTTGCCGTAGTTACCTCACCTATAAACGGAGGTGGTGCGGGTGCTCGTGCTCCTGGTGCATTGTTCATCACCCATTAAGAAAAGGCAATTATTCTACTAATGAGTCCTTTATATAGTTATCTATGTTTTAAATATAAAAATGCTCTCCTCTATTATAAACCACGTTTTGTAGAGTATTTTTAGTGGTATATAATCAGGAATAATTTTCTTCCTCATCTTACATAATATTTTTCAAGTTTTGGGTATTTTAGGTGTGACTAGCTCTTTTTTTTTTAACCTAGATAAAATTTATGTTCACTGCTCTTAAGTGCACCATCCAATGTATTGCCATAAATGCATTTTCACTACACATTCAAGATACAGTTTTTCGTCAATCAAATCAAATCAAATAGTGCGACTCCTCCAACTTTCTTCTCCATTTTCAAATTGCTTTGGCTCTCCGAGATTCTTTGCATGTCCGTATAAATTTTAAAATAATTTTCGATTTCTACAAAACAGCCTCTGTGACTTTTAGCGGGATGGTGTTCAGCCTGTAGAGCAATGTGCGCGGAGCTGACGTCGGAACGTGCTGAGTCTTCTCACCCAGCAACATCGTGTATTTCCTGTGTATTTGGGTTCCTTTTGTTTCTCAAAGCATTTTTTTTTCTTTTAGTGTGACGTGAAGGTCTTTCATGTCTTTAGCGAAATTCATTTCTAAATGTTTGGTGCTTTCTACGCTGTTATAAAAGTAATTGCTTTGTAATTTCTATGTTCCAACTGGTTGGTTTCTACAGAAATATAGTTTTTGCATATTAAGCTTAGGTTCTAAAACCTTGCTAAATCCGCTTGTGAATTGTGGTAACTTTTATGTAGAATCCCATTGGTTTTTGTGTGTGAAAAGGAGCCATTTTAGTCCTTGCTTTCCGATCTGCGCCCCCTCCCTTGCCTTGAGGCTACAGCTCTGGTCCCCTGGTGAGCAGAAGTCTGAGCCTGGACGACCTGCCTGGCTTCGTGACCCTAATGTCCAATATTTCAGGATTAAGTACGCTATTCTTTGGATGTTTTTGTGGTTTCCTTTAAGAACGAAGTTCTCTGTTCTTAGTTTTCTGAGAGCTCTTATCATGAATGGGTGTTGGGTTTTGTCAAATACCGTATGTGTGTATCTTGGTGGTTTTTTCTTGTGTTGTGTTATTCTTGTAAACCACCCAGGCATTCCTCAGGATACAACTCACTTCTCATGCTCCTGGCTCCATTGGTGGCTTTACTGACCACCCAAGTAACCAGGTTCAAAATTCAGAGGTGCCCATATCCTGCCCTCTCACTCACTTCCAACCCTAGAGCTGCCACCCGTCTCTGAACCCACGTCACCCCTTTTCTCCAAACCCTCAGCCTTGCCCACTGAGGCACAGCTCTCTGCCTGCACCATTGCCCAGCTTCCTTGGTGGGCTCTGGCCTGCGGTCCAGACCTCTGCAATGTTCTTTCCAAAACCATATCTTCCCATCCCATTCTCTGCTAAGAGTTCTGGGACTCCCATTGAAGAACAAAGCCAAGTTCAAACTCCAGTGTGACTCTCTATGTTTGGGCCTCAGGCTCCCTTCCACCCCATTCTCATCCCAACTGCAGCAAGCATTCCCTAGACCCCAAACAGGCCTCCTCGCCTTTGCAGCTGTACTGTATGAGCCACTCTGCCTGGAGTGGGACTTCTCGGGAGTATCCTCACCCAAGAAGAAAATGTTGTTCTCTCTCAAGGGCCAACTTTAACAGCCCATCCCCTGTCCCCCAAACCTATTCATCTGCTTGGCCCCAGGGTGACCGACTTTGAGCGGCCCACTCTCACCTCCAGTCACATGTGCCATCTCTTCCTAAGCACCGTTCTCACCTTCTCAGGTGGCTCCCAGACCTCCTGGCCATGGCTTCTCTAACGCATGCTGCCCTGTACCTGTTCCTCCCTTTCCAGAGTTGTTCACACTCACAGTGACTTGTGCAACGACTGTCTTCCCCCTGAGGGCAGGGACCCTGTCAGTCTCATTTTCTGCTGTCGCCCCAGTGCCTAGAATAGCACCTGGCACTTAGCTGGCCCTCAATGGGTATTACTGCCGAGGTCAGTGGTCGGCAAACTCGAGAGCCACATGCGGCTCTTTGGCCCCTTGAGTGTGGCTCTTGCCCAAAATACCACAGCCTGGGTGAGTCTATTTTGAAGAAGTGGTGTTATAAGTTTAAGTTTAAAAATTTTGGCTCTCAAAAGAAATTTCAATCATTGTACTGTTGATATTTGGCTCTGTTGACTAATGAGTTTGCCGACCACTGGCCTAGGTGAATAAAAGGATGAAGGAATGAGTGATTAAATACTTGACTTATAAAACACATTGAAATGTAGCTTTTCATGAGTTGGAAGAAACATATGACATTGACAATTAGAAATTTGATCACTGATTGAATATTTGATAGTATTAAACAAAATGGTTAATTCTTTAGCAGTAAAATAACATGTGGGTTTTGCAGGGGGTGTTTTGAGTCTTATGTCTTTTATAACTACCTTCTGAATATTTATAGATGAAATGGTATGGCGTTTGGGATCTGCTTCCAAATAATTAGGGGTGTGGGAGTAGGATGGGGTACCAATGAAACAAGATTGGCCAGGATTTGATGGTTGTTAAGGATTGTCCGGGGAGAACGTGAGGCCATTATACTATTTTCTCTATTCTTGTATGTATCTGAGGATTTCCATTATAAAAAGTTAACAATTTGAAAAAATGGATGAGACCAGGGATGCGAGCAGGTGGGAGGAATGCAGATGTTATGTTCTCAGGAAAGGAGGATAAGATAACCAGGCTCCGCAATTCAGGGAAATTATTTGCAATTCTGTTTTTGAACACATTTCCAGCAGCATTTTTGCCAAAGGCCTTTGTAGCGGAAGGCAGTTATATGGTCATTTCCATATCAAAAAAGCACTGTCTCATCCAAGCAGAAGCCTGGAGAATTTTCAGCAGCTCTTCGGCTTTCCCAGGTTGCTCTGGGCAGGAGTGGGGGGGAATCACCACAGGGGCTTCAGGCAGAGAAGGTCCCCCATCCCCACCCCGTGGTGAGGGGCTTGTGTGTGCTGGGAAAGATGGAGGATGTGGGGCACAACACTTAGAGAAACAGCAAAAGCACGGAGCTGTGTCCGCAGCCAGCAGAGGCTCTCCAAAGCTCCCCTCTATCTGCAGCCCACCCTCCCTCGCCCTCCTGCAGAGGCCCAGGCACACCAGGGGGATCTCAGTTCTGGGGGTGCTGAGAGCCTCTGCCTCCTCCACCAGGGATGGCAGAGACGCCTCCAGATAGAAGTCACATTAGCACCAAGGAGAGCTCCCCCATGTTAATGGGGAACATAAATCTAGTTTGGAATCTGCAATGGTCCTTGCAGCCAGGAGTTAGGAGAATCTTGTCCCCTGGCCCAATGCTCCTTTACTAGCTAGTCTCCTCTCCACCCACGTCCTGCAGCCTCTACTCCAGACAAACCTAGTGGCTTCCCAGTCATCGTGCTTATCTGCAATTTTCATCCTCTGGCCTCTGGCCTGTCAGTCCCAGAATGGCTTCACCTCCCAGGACAACCTTCCTCACCCTTCCTCCTGCATCTCCAGAGTGCAAGCATTATTCACAACCCAGCTTAAGTGTGTCCTCCTCCCCTCCTCTTCCTCAGCCCCTTACGAAGCCTTCCTGGTGTCTGGAGCAGGAAGTAAGCTGTCATCCTCTGAACACATTGCAATCAATGTCCACCCTACTCCTAAGCACACCTTGGCCCTCCCGGGCCTAGAAATGTTTCTCCACCAGGTCTGCACCCATTTCTTCTCCCTTACAAGACGGTGAGTCCCTGGGTTGTCTGTGAAGTCGTGCCCTGTACCTTGGGCTGCACCCAGCAATGCTCAGAGACTGACCAATCAGAGGCCCAACAGGGCCACGTGCAACCCTTTGCTTCCACCCGTGGGCCTGAGTGGGACTCCTGTTTGCTGAAGTCAACCTCCCTCTGGGGGCCCAAAGATCCCCTGGGCTGGGAGGTTGTTGGGGGGGCATCTGGGCCAGAGCTCTGATTCTTGGCTCTTGAGGCCTTTCTAGGACCTGAAGATAAAAATGGGGGGTGGGGGGTCACCATTGGGAGCTTAAGAGTGCCAGAGCCATAGTAGAAGAATTGAAACCTGCTAACGAGTGGATACCTCAAAGACGTTTGGTGTTCATTCCAATGGCCAGGCCCAGGGATCGGGGTGGGCTCATTGGGATGGGAAGATCGAATACCTGTCCTGAGGGTGCTGGGGTGCTAGTGTAGCCTGCAGAGCTGGGCGTTTCTCAAACACAAATTGCAGAAAGCCAATCATCCTATCTAATAAAAGAGTAATATGCAAATTTGACTGTAACTTCGCTACACTACCAGCCAATCAGGAGCGGAGGGTGTGGCTGAGCACAGCTGTGGGTGCCAGGGATCCCAGATCACAGCCCAGCCCCAGCCCCAGCAGGTGATCTGCCCCCTCCCCCCCACCGCATCCCTCGGCAAAGGCTAGCCATGTGGGTGCTTTAGCCGCATACGCCGTGGGTCCCTGATCATAGCCCAGCCCCAGAAGACAAAGCCATTATGGCAGGGCCAAGGCAGAGGCCATTAGGGGTGATCAGGCCAGGAGGGGAAGGCAGTTAGAGGTGATCAGGCCAGGAGAGGAAGGCAGTTGGGGGTGATCAGGCCAGGAGGGGAGGACAGTTGAGGGTGATCAGGCTGGTGGTGGGGGGCAGTTGGGGCTGAGTAGGTCGGCAGAGGGGACCAGTTGGGGAAATCAGGGCAGAAAGCAGAGTGGTTAGGGGTGATCAAGGCGGTGAGTGGTTAGGAGCAGATTGCGAGGGGGTTGTCCAAGTGCCAGTTTAGGCCCAATCTCACAGGGGTCTCAGATTGGAGAGGATGCAGGCCGGACTGAGAGACAACCTACCCCTACCCGCCACGTGCACGAATTTCATGCACTGGGCCACTAGTTGTTTTAATAATAGAGAGGTGTGGACAGAGAATCTGGAGGGCTGGTCAACCTTAATTGCTCTAAGGGTCAGAGCTAATCATTAGATATTGGTAGTTGAAGTAGCCTCCACCTGCTAGTTTTATGTGAATTCGCTGATTGGCTATTATTGGAGCTTCCTGCCTAGGGGATGTATCCTATAATCTTAATCTTAATAAAAGGGATGATAAAGCCAGAGTGAGTAGTAGTCCTCCCATTAGAGATGGGCTACCACCTAGCCCTCATTTCCCAAATTAATGCTGTTCTAAGTCTCTTTTAATTTGTGTGGCCCTCTCCAGAACCCGAACCCTGAACTGGAACCCTGGACCATGCGGGACATAAAAGGGGTTCCCACAACAAATGTCCTAGCTGGTCTGTGCCAGGAGCTTGCCACAGGACTGCAAGGGAGGGGAAGGCTTCACAGAGAAGGTGACCTAGGAGCTGGGCCTTGAAGGGTGAACACAATTTATGGGAATCCTCAAAGTAGAGGGTCATGGGGCCACACCAGACAGAGGAAATAGGACGTTTCAAGGCCTGGAGACGTCTGCTGGGGATGACAGGAAGTTCGATGTAGTGGAACATGCTGGGGTGGGATGGGGAGAAGAGAAAGAAGGAAAAATCAGCTGGGCCCAGGGGCAAGCCTTGATAAAGCACAACTTGGTGCCAATAACCAGTTCAGGTGAATTACATGGAGATCAGATCCAGCCTCCAGCAGCACCCATTTCACACATCAAATCCCCAAACCCGGGGTTTGGGCAGGGGAGCTCAGGCATGGAGAGTAAAGGGAGGTCACGGGCTGGCCTGGACAGTCTGTCACGGTTCCCTGTCTGCCCGGTGGCCCTCAGGTTTGGACAGAGCGGAACCCTGGGCAGGAGGTTGGGCCAGAGGAACGAGAGCCCTCAGTGGCTCTGATCGCTGCTGAGAATTATTTTAGGAGTTGAAAAAAGACAGACCCTAAGCTAGCACTGCCTCCCTTTGAGTAGAAATCTGTGGTCAAGACGGCTCCTTCTCAGACAGCCTGTACCTGCTTCTGGCTGTGGGGCTCTGCGTTAAATGGGGGCCGTTGTCTCATCTTATTCATGGGAACCTAGGCCCTCAGGCCCTATGGCCTGCGTATCTGACCAGACCGGGGCCAGGCCTTCTGGGTCTCCTACCTCACCCCGCAGGACAGGGGCTGTGTTTTCTTCGCTCCCAGGGTTTAAGGCCTGTCCACAAATATCAGCATGGCCAGGGAGTGAATGAACCAGGGCAGGAGCAGGTTAAGAGCAGCCGGAGCAGTCAGAGCTAAGGGCTAGACACTGAGCTGGGTGGTGAGTGCTGAGTGGCACCAGGGTGGGGTGGCTGACTGACCTGGGGTGGCAGGAGGGGTGGTCAGGGACAACACTGGTGCAGACACAGCCCACCTGGGGTCCCAGGGACAGTCTTCCCCAAGGAGGACTAGAATGGCCACCTCACAAACACACCAGTCATTTCAATGCTCTTTCCTCCAACTCTTCCATATCCAGTTTCGCCAAGGCAATCTGGTGAGGTGGGTGTGACCATCATGCCCATGTTACAGATGAGGAGACCAAGGGCCAGGGAGGAATAGGAAATAGCAGAACTCATGGAGGACTTAAAGATCCTGGCCCCATATCTAGAACTTTCTCCACCACAGCCCCATAAACTCCCTTCTAAGTGTCTGGAAGGCAAGTATTTCAACCGGCTCATCTGATCTATGGGGCCACGGCCAACAGGCCCACCTCAGCCAGGGCTCCCTCACTCGTGGGATTAGAACCTCTGACTATTCATTGTTTCTCATTTCTCCGAATAGCATTCAGGGTGTCCCAAGAAATGCATACATACTTTGACTAATTACTGACTCCAATGGATTAAATCTGAAAAGGAAGAAACATCAACTGAACGATGAGGAAAAAAAGTGTATACATTTTTGAGGGGACATCCTGCATTTGCTTGACACCAGTAGTTGTGTGTGCCAGATGCCTGGGAACATTCTAGAGTGGGTCAATCCCTCTAAATTACTGTTACTGTTGGTCTTTGGAGTTTCTACTTGTTGTCAACAGTGCTGGCTGCAGCAGGTGATTGGCTGAGGCCTTCCTGGTTGTTAGGGATCTTTCTGGAAACCCCCTTGCCATCTGCCTCTTCCTGCCACCCAGCCGCCTTCCACAGAGCCCTGCGAGGCCACCTGCTGCAGAGACGGAGCTTGGACATGGATTTCTCCGCTCGGCCCACAGGCTGCAGCGCGGCGAATCCCTGCGCGGCCCGTGGAGGGTGGAGGGCCAGCCCCACGGCCCAGAGGAAAAGGTGGGACCGTGCACACCTCTTTGCTGACACCCTTGGTTTCTCAGCCTGGAAATGGGACTGGTCTGTGCAGCTGGGACTGTCCTGGCATGGGTGTAACCACATAGCAACCTGCAGCCACAGGGCCCAATACGGCGCTGGTTGTCCAGCACAGGGACGCATTTCACGGATGAAAGGACTTGCTGCTTTTTCTAAAGCCAGCCAAGCCGGCAGGTGGCACGCGGGCAATCCTGGGTGCTGCGGAGAAGGCAGCCGCTGGGCTGGTGTGGGAAGCAGCCGGCAGCCCAGCCCCCCTTCTTCTCCCTGCTGTCAGCAGAGACTCTGCGAACCCCGCCACCCCTGCCCAGGGCTGGCCTGCCTGAGAAGGCCATGTGGGCGTGGGGCAGCTGCTGGAGAGTTCCGGGGAAGGTTGCCTGCGCCTCACCTCTCCCTCCTGACACAGGTGCTCACACTCACTCTGTTCGCATAGCTCTTCCCTGACACCCCCGCTCTCAGTTCCACTCTCAGCAGGCATCCTGTCCCCTCTGCCTCCTCACTTTGCTCCCTCCTCTTGGTCCCTGAGGTTTCCTCTGAGGTGTCACCTCTTTCTGGAAGCCTTCCCTGATCACGAGCCTGGGCCAGGGTGCTGCTTCTGTAGCTTGCATGATGCCCTTGTCCCCACCCTTGTCGTATCGTACACCTGTCCCACGTGTCTGCCACTGGTCCCTGCTCCACTGGATGTGGGCTCCTTGAGGGCAGGGCCTGGGTCATGCTAGGCCCCCCAGCCTTAGCACATGGATGATAACAAATGGTCACTGGATGCACGAGTGGGAAGGAGGAGGAAAGAGAACTGGCAGAGGGGAGACAAGAGGGACTCACAGGATTCCTGCTCCTGGATAGATCTGCAGGAAGCCAGCAGAATCCCCATCATGCCCAGCCCCAGCAAGCTACAGGCCACTGGTTTCTAGGGGGCCACCCTGGGTCTTCCAGGCTGCAAACCCCAACCCCACCCCTTGCCCAAGGAAACCAACCTTCTAGAGGGAGAGGGAGAGCAACAGAGGGCTGGGAGGCACTGCAGAACTGGGCCCTCAGCTCTGGGTCCCTTAAATCCAGGGATGGGGTCCTCACTTCTGCTTTCCCAGGGCCCCCTGCAGTCCGAGGCCTGTGCATGGCACCTGGCCCTGGCACACTGGCAAGTGCAGGGAGAGAGAGGCACAGATACAGACAGGAAAACACGGGGGTCACTGATTTTTAAGAGATCGTAAAGGCCGGTCAGCCAAGGGACAGATGCTGCCCATGAAAAGCCTCCTAGCCCCAACCCTGCTCGAACTTTTCCCATCCACCCTCCCGCCCTGCTCCATCCCTGCCAGCCCAGAGCTGAGTCCTCCTGAGACAGGGGCTTCCCTACCTCGGAAAGTCACTTTGGCGATCCGGTCCCCCCTGCCCCGCAGCTCCGAGACCGTCTTGAGGTGGACGAGCAGGGCCATGCTGGCGTGCAGAGCCTGGGCACTGCCAGGCGGGAGCAGCTGGGAAGGAGCGAGCCCGGGAGCGTGGCTCACACGCCTCCCTCCTCTCTGCCGCTGCCTCCTCCCTCCGTGCCCCCTCCGATGCTGCCCACAGAGACCAAGGCAACAGAGCGGAGCTGCTCCTTCCAGAGACTCCACTCACGGAGGCTCAGCCCTGCCAGCTCCCGCCCCTCCAAGTTGTCAGCCAGCCTGCATCTGTGTGTGTGTGTGTGTGTGTGTGTGTGTGTGTGTTGTGCACCCGGCATGCAGCCTGGGAATGCAGACAGAGTTGGAATTCATTATTCAGCAGCCACCGACTCCTAGATAAAGCCCTGTTCAGCTCCAGGTGTCTCCTCCTAGTTCCTGGGGCACCGCTGCCTGCCCATGCCTCAGTGGGGCTCTGCCTTACCCTGTTAGGTGAGCTCTTCTGCCACCAGACGTGGGCAGATGGCAGTGGGCGTGAATGTGAAAGGGTGGGCATGTGGCTAGGGTGCCCCCTCCCCTAGGGAAGAGGGAGCTTCATGATCTGTGTGCACACGAAGCTGGGATGTTGCATTGGTGTTTCAGGGTGATCCATGCCACCCCCCTCCCAGTCAAGTAGGCTACCAGGGTCACTGGTGCCCACGAGGTTCAGGGGGCCTGATGGGCCAGGCCTGGCTGCTCGAAGGGGGTCATATTGTGCCAAGTGGAAATTCTAACCCAGGGCCCCCCAGCTGGAAAAGTCAGTATCTACCCGACAACATCCAATTTGTGCTGGTGGCTGGTCCCCTAGAGATGGGAGCCTAAGAGGAGAAGAAAATGTACTTCCTCACCTGTTCTCACAGAGACTGTGCCCCCACAAGGCTGGGGCCTGACCCCCTTGCCCTGGGATCACTGGGTCTGGGAGGATGGAGGAGCCTTTGGAACCAGGCTAAGCATGACTGCAGGTGCGTGGCTGTGAAGGCTTCAGGAGCTCATGTTCCACTGAGGGCAGTGCTTACGGTCGAGGGCAATGGCCTAGCCCCATCCTCGGGGCCTGGGGATAAGAGACCTGGGGTGGGGGTGAGATGGGCTGGAGCAGATGCTGGGGGGCGGGATTTCTAAGGGCCAAAGGAGAACTGCTCCCTCCTTTCTTCCAGCAGCAACCCGAGGAGGGACTGGGGAAAGGGCCCTAGGGGACTGAGACCCCCGAACCTGCAGCCTTTGCAGGCCTAGCTTCATCCTCGATCTTATCATTTTCTTTGCACAAACTGCCCCTATCCCACCCTTTGCACTCAGCGCGTCCATTCCTGGAAGTGCCTCTGCACCTGCACCCGTCCCCAAGCTGTGTTAGGGTCCTCTGAGCTGCCTCTGCCCCTCCCGTCTCACCCTTCACTGGGCGGCTCCACTAACCTCGCCCTGCCGGCGGGAGACCCCAGGGCCCTGTCTCTGTGGATCCACACGGCCTGGCATGGTATCCGATGTATGGCAGGAGGCCCCGTGAATGTTGGCAGGAGAAGAGAGGGAGCCTGGTGATTTCCGTGGAACGGAGTTGAAGATTCAAAAAGGGGAGCGTGAATTTTCACAGCATGCTAACAAGCCACTGCTTACTCCCTTTGAATGCTACAGCCCACGTGATCTGCAGGATGGCCACCAGCCTCCTCCCTCCTTCTAGGTGCTTCCTCGCTACTTTGATTTATTATTCTTTTTAAATTTTATTGATTTTTTACAGAGAGGAAGGGAGAGGGGTAGAAAGTCAGAAACATCGATGAGAGAGAGACATCGATCAGCTGCCTCCTGCACACTCCCTACTGGGGATGTGCTCACAACCAAGGTACATGCCCTTGACCGGAATTGTACCTGAGACCCTTCAGTCCTCAGGCCAATTTCGGCTGACATATTATTCTTGTTCTATATATGTTCTATTTTCTTTTCCTTCTTTTCTTCCCCATTTCCCACTCTCCTTTTTCACTTTTATCGAACCATATTGAACCAAAGAATATCTTAGTATAGTGCACTTATCAAGTACAAGTGAATGTCTACACTTAAAAAGAGGTAAATTTAATGTCTCTTTATTAAAAAAAACAAACACTAAATTGACTGGCATGTTCCCTTCATGAGGTCATCCGGTGATCTGTGTTTGTAAGGTTTGGTGCCAGGCGATAGGAAAAATCCATCTCCTCCCTAGACTCTCTGGAAGTTCTCTCTTGAAGAGAGAGTCTCATGAGGCCTCCAATGACCCATGTATCTCTGGGGGGAAAGCCCCTGAGCTTGCCCTAGGCAAGGCATTAAGCTTTGCTGAACCTCAGTTTCCATATATGTAGAATGGTCCCACCAGCCAATTCCACCCTGTCAACCCATAGCATCCTTTAGCTGAGCCAGCTGAGCCTTCTGAAACCTGAGTCTGATCCCACTTTTAATTTCCACTCTCCTCTTACCCATGTCGGTAACTCTTAACATAAAATATACTCAACCAACATGTACTGAACCTCTTCTAGGATCAGGCTCTGAGGATTCAGGGATGAATATGATGTAGTGCTGGACCTCAAGCCTAAGAGATAGATGGACTTAGTCCGAGAACCACTGGTGATCTGTGAGATTCGAGAGGTTGGTGACCGCCAGACTAGACCACAGTCAAGTAGACACAGGGTGATGGGTCCATGGGCAGAGGAAGCTCAGAAGCCAAGAATGGGGAAGGAAGTGGACACTTGAGCTTGTCCTGGGGTTGGGTGGTGATGGGTCATCAGAAACACCTTCCTGGAGTATGGCACACCTAAATGGAGGGCTATTCTCTTACCACTTTTATAAAATGTGTTCTTACAGTAGCCCAGGCTCTGCACAAAGAACTTAGAAATACAGCTATGCCTGCAGTGAGAAGGTGGGTGAAGATTCCTCCCACCTCGTTTGCAACCACTCGTTCCCCTCAGTGCCTTCTCCTCCCCAGACCTCAGTCTTCCTGCTTCTTGGTCTCACGAAAGCCATGGTTCCCCAGTCCCGCTGCCATCTGTCAGAGACAGCGCTGAGGATCCTGCTGCCCAGCGGCCTGTGAGCTCATTAGCGTCTGTGGGCCGCATCCGCTGCCAAGCGGTGAAGAGAACACTCCCATCCACGGATGAAATGAGAGTGTGAAGGACACGTGTGAGTGGCACCCATTCTTGCTGATGCCACAACTCGCCCCGGGTTGCTGGGGAAGTAGGTGCAAGTCCAAGTTCCAGGCAGCAGGAGCTGTGACCATACGCTCACCCTCCATGAAAGACTGAAGGCTTCTCCCTATCCCCACTTAGCCCAGGGCTGGGTCTGGGCACGGGGGAAACAGGGGGTGGGGCGCCAGACAGTTCCAGGGAGGGGGCATTGCTGCAGAGGACCCTCAGCAGGCCTTCCCATGGCTTGCTCTCCGGGCAAGCAGCTGGCTCCATAGATCCGGCTGGCCTGAGCTGCGGAACTGGGGGCTCGGTCAATCACACACTCCCTCCTTTCCACCATTTGCCTTTTGTCCCTATAAGCCACACTCGTGGAGTAGTTTGAGGGGCCAGACGAGGCGAGAAGACCATTTCCCTTAGCGAACTGGGCGCGGCCACTCAGCCTCCCTGCGTTGAGCCCACGGGGCTGCTGCCTCCTGCGCTTCCTCCAAATCTCGGGGTTCCAAGCCGTTTCCATTCGTCCTGCATTTGAGCATCTCCACACCCCGCAGCGAAGCCTTAGAGATGATCGCTTTCCTGGATGTGAACGCGAAGCTGGGGGGGGGGGGAGGGAAAGGGGAGCGGCGATTTTCGGGGTCACCCAGAAAGGCCCGAGGAGAATGGAGCATTCTCGGGGCGCGGCCCTTGGAAGGAGATATTGGGCAGGCACGTGGACCACAGAACGCGGAGGCTGCAGGGCCTCACGGGAGTCGCCAGGCGCGCGGTTGCCGGGTGACCGGGCTGTTGACCCGCGGGCCGAACCCCAGAGGCAGGGCTCGCTGCGCGCTCGCCGCACCCAACATGGTCTCCCGCAGCGCGGGCACCCTCCTGACCGATTTCAATGCCGCCTACGTGCCCCCTGCCCTCATGCCCGGGTAAGGCACCGCCCTCCCCGGCAGAACCTTCGGTTCAGAGCCGCTGGAGGGGGCTGGAGGGTGGGAGGCGGGGGGTGGGGTGGGGTGGGGTGGGAGCCTCTCCGAAACTCCGCCCCGGCAACTCCGCCCCCGCGCCTTTGGGGTTTGAAAGAGCCCCCGGTGCCAGTTTTAGGCCTGGCTGGGTGGTCTTCTCAGGAGAGGAGGGCGCCCCCTGTAGGCTGGGCGCCCGCGGGG
Organism: Antrozous pallidus; assembly: GCA_027563665.1. Taxonomy (NCBI): domain Eukaryota; kingdom Metazoa; phylum Chordata; class Mammalia; order Chiroptera; family Vespertilionidae; genus Antrozous; species Antrozous pallidus. Next base: position 61,561,178 of record CM050523.1, on the reverse strand, counting down.
ACTCCCTAGACCCTCCTAGGTAGGAAGCGGGTCCTGGCGGCCGGGATAAGGGGAGCCCCAGGGGATGGGGGCCAGGTAAGGGGGAGGAGAGGGGACACCCTATGGGGTTAGTGTTTGGAGAGGAAACGCTCAGGCAAGAGCGAAAAGGCGAGGAATCCCCGGAAAGCGAGCAGGCTCTGCAGCCCCAGCACAGTTTGGGGCTCCCAGGGCAGCGCTGGGATTTGGAGAAGTGAAGGAGGCATGGTGGGCGCCTGGGGGCGGGGCCAGATGCGGCGAGCCGGACAGGCAGCAGTAGTGTCCAATGGTGTGCGCTGTCCACAGGCCTGTGTTCGGTTCTTCACCTCCCTGCCCCCCTCCCACCCCCCTGCCCCCACCAAGCTCAACTCATCTTCACAGTGTGCTGGCTTTGGGAGCGTCCAGCCCCCAGGGCTGCCTTGTCTGGAGATGCAGGGTCAAACCTCCCTTCACTTCCTCTCGATGTTTCCAAACTCCAAACATGTAAGCTGCAAGCCTGGTTGTTTCCTTCCGGCCTTTTCTCCCAAAGTGTCTGAGACGTGCATGCCCAGCCTCCTCTCCAGGGTGTGGGATTGTCTTCTCTCTCCTACCAGTCAGCGCGGGCACCGAGGGCAGGCGCCGGGCTCTGAGAAGCCACCTGAACAGTGTCAGCACATCGGTATGAATGAAGGCGTGAGGGAGGCAGAGAGCGCATGACTGAAATTAATGTCCCGCAGGCAGGTTTTCCTGTGCTCTCCCCCGAGAGCTGAACAGACTGAAAAATGAACACCGGGCCTCGCAGTATGTTTTGTACGAAGTTGGGGTTGTTTTGAAGCACGGCAAGCAAGACATTCGAGGGGCTGTGTTGTTAACTCATTTCTGCACCCAGAGGTAGTGTGGTAACCAAGGGCTGGTCCTGGACTTTTAATCCGCCCACGTGTGGTCAGGACCTTGGAGAGCTCAACTTGGGTTTTCATCACACAAAGCTCATTTACCAGGACAGTCCTGGATTAGGTTAGCTGCTAGACTAAACGTTGCCGTGTAGTCAGAAACTACACGGCGAGGATTAGGCAATTGTGGCATATTGTGTGCAAAGAAGTAAAGGGTAGTATATGACAGTGGTCGGCAAACTCATTGGTCAACAGAGCCGAAGTTTGCCGACCACTGTACCAGGTCACAGTTTCCCACTAATTCATTCATTTGGGCATTTGTTTGATAAAGATGTGTCAAGTGCTTGGGATATGCCAGATGTTGTATTAAGATAAAAACGGATGGGGGTAGGAAGGCTGGCCCTTGAGGTTTTACAGCCTTGCATAGTATGTTTGATTTTATACTTTGATGCATTTTTTCCCTTAAGCCCTCCCCGCCCCCCCTCTAGTTTGAATGAACTCTCCCCCATGTCCCCCCCCCCTTTAGGTCTGTGTGTGGGAGGGGTGGGGTGCAGTGATTGATTTAGAGGCAATCCCAGGATGCTTCTGGCCACCACACTTGTGTGCAGTTTCCTTGTACTTTCTGTCCTGTGACTGAGCTAGAGACTGTGATAACAGGTGAATCGTAAACAAGGCTCTAAGCGTGGACTGGGCTAGTGTGAGCAGCTGAGCCTGGAGCTACTGCTTTCTCAGCCCGATCTTCCTGGGAGGGTATGTGCTCCCTAAAGATTCTCACCCTACTTTTCCAAATGCTACCTCGTTGTCAATTTTGTTAACTTAACGAAAGAATCCAAGAGTTACACCACGCTTGGATATTTATTATTTTGTGTGTCTGTCCAGACATTAATCACAGGATTTTCAGTGCAGTCAGTCTCTTCTGGCACTAAAATCGTCCCCTTCCCAGTTTTATTCAGAGGCAGAGACTATCCACAGAGGTGAGGATCTCAGAGAGCATGTCACCCGGCCCGCTCCTGTGTTAGATGCCAGCACTGAGGTCCTGGGGGGACTTACCTGAACCCCAGGCTGGTGATGGAAGAGCTGAGCTGGAACCAGCTCCCTGACGCCCCGGGGAAGCACCGTGAGCCCCCATGTATGAGCACCTACTATGTGGGAGGCACTGTGCTAGGTTCTTTACAAACTTTGAAGGTCATTCAGCAAGTTACCCCGTCAGGTCTTTGTGATCTCAACACCCTCTCCCCCAATCCCTCCAGCTGTTAGCTATGATCCTTGGATCCCTGCAGTGTTCAAGGCTTGATCCTAGGCACCATGGGAAACAGGATGCTTGTCTTCAGACTAGCTGGCCAGGATGCTTCCTCTCGTCCGATATAACCTGCCCCCAGCTGACCCCTGCCTGCTTGGGTGGCACAGCTCTCAAGTACCTTGCACTGTCCAGCCTGTGTCCGTCCTTGCAGTGAGCAGAGAGCACTTGGGGCAGAGTCCCTGGGATTGTAAGGCTTTTCCAGGGGTGAGACTGGCCTAGTGACTGACACTTAGTGCCTCCTGCTTGCAGGTCAGATCTGGTGACATCCGTTTCCTTGCCCTGTCTCCCACCGTGCCTCACTGGGATCTCAGTGCAAACACTTGGCCTGACGTTGTGCATTCATTCATGCCCTTACTGCTTCTGCCCCTGATGCCCATAGCTCCTGCCCAGGAGGGAGGGCAGGAGGACTTGCACCCTAGTCCCTCCCTCCATCTGCTTGGAGTGGCAGCCGTGCCCATATCTGCCTCTGGGCTGGGCCCAGACCTCTGAGCCCTGAAATCAGTGCATTCTACACTTGCCATTGTCAAGGGGTAGGGGGTCCCCACAAGGTGGCTGTGCCCTCTTCTGTGGAACCCGATACAACAGACAGGCAAACCAGGGTTGAGCTGGTAAATGTTTAACAACCAGCTCTCTGGGGAGAAAAAGCCTTGATTTGTAGCATTCACTCACATCTGTGCTATAAATACTCCTGCCACAGCTGATTTCAAGCCATCAATATGATGTCACTGAACAGAGTTGGAAAGAGATGCGCAGCAGCAGGCAGCACACCAAGTCCCACCATACAGATGCGATCGACAGAAATTACCCCAAGGACAATAGTGATGTGCAAAATAATTAGGAAGTGATGAGTTTTGAGTATTTATTACCATTATTTCTAATATAATTTCTTTAACTGTAACTTTAATTTAATTCTTAATACTGGCCGGTTTAACAACAGGTTTGCAAAAATCCCCCAAATTTAGCTATTGGCTCTCTTAAGCCAGTATGAGCCGATATAAGCTGCCCCCAGCTGATGCCTGCCTGCTCCTGCCAACTTCTTTGGGCCTGTGATATCACCTCCCAGGCAGCGGTCTGCAAACTCATTAGTCAATAGAGCCAAGTATCAACAGTACAACGATTGAAATTTCTTTTGAGAGCCAAATTTTGCAAACTCAAACTTCTTCTAATGCCACTTCTTAAAAATAGACTTGCCCAGGCCATGGCATTTTGTGGAAGAGCCACACTCAAGGGGCCAAAGAGCCGCATGTGGCTCGCGAGCCGCAGTTAGCCGACCACTGTCAGGGTGCGCGAGATACAGCCACGTCAGGGAAAGGGCGGGCAGATCTGGCAGCTGCATTTCCGAAGCGCCTTCCATTTTAGCCCAGGCTCTGAGCATCAGCCCCAAAGACAGGCCAGGGGCTCAGGCAGGGGCTCTCTGCTCAGTAGGATGCAGGTGTGTCCAGATAGGTACCCGATGCCTCTCGCACCTTCCTGAAAACAGGGGTCACGGGCCCTGGAGAGAGACCTGGGCTTTGCAACTGGGACCCTGGACTCCAGCAGAATCATCAGCCCCTAAAAATGTGCCTCCATTTGTCAGTTCAATTCAACAAATATTTACAGGGTGCCATCTACTGAGTGCCAGGCATGCCAGGAATGAAGATGTGAGTAGAACGCAGCCCTCTCTGCCCACGGAGCTTACAGCTCAAAAGGAAAGAACATGCTCAGGGCCCAGGCAATCACCACTCGGTAGAATGCGGACTGGACGTAAGAGAGGCACAAAGAGCGAAGACAGTTCCCCGAGGGGCCAGGCCTGGTACCCGGGCGGGTCAGAAGACGCTCTACAAGGAGGGATGAGTCAGAGCACATGTGGACAGAAGAGGAGAGCAGGGTCTTTTGGACGGAGCGAAGCGGGGCGGGGGGCAGTGGAAAGCCGGGGTGGGGATGCTGGCAGGATAGACGTCCGCAACAGCAAGGGGCTTGTCTGGCTGGAGTGGAAACGCTGCATGTGAAAGGGGACGATGAGACTGGAAAGATCTCTCCCAGAGGTTCCTGTCAAGCAGGGCCTTGAGCGCCTGGTCCGGTTTGTTCTTAATTTCAGTGGTCGGCAAACTCATTAGTCAACAGAGCCAAATATCAACAGGACAATGATCGAAACTTCTTTTGAGAGCCAAATTTTTTAAACTTAAACTTCTTCTAATGCCACTTCTTCAAAATAGATTCACCCAGGCCGTGGTATTTTGTGGAAGAGCCACACTCAAGGGGCCAAAGAGCCGCATGTGGCTTGGGAGCTGCAGTTTGCCGACCACGGTCATAGGCAATGGGAGCTGGGAAGGCTTTGCTCAGGGGAGGGATCTGCAGGAAGTGCTGTGGAGCAGAGGGGCATGTGGAAGGAGGACACACGAAATATTAATGAGTTAATTAGTTAACAGGGCTGCTCAGGGGATCCCGATGGATCATGGTAATTAATTTCCATGTTAGCTATGGGGCCAGCCTGTGGTATTGAGAGGCAGGGAGGGACTGCTCCCTGACCCACAATAACCACCGTGGACTTGAGGATGGGTGTGTGATAATTGCCAGGGGCGGCCGAGGACTTGTGTGGTGTGCAGGGGGGTAAAGCACATGGGAGCACTGAAGGGGCTCATGAGGGGGTGTGGTGGCACTGCAGGGCTGTTGCATGCCCCCACCTGAGGCCTTCCCCAATTCCTCTCCACGTCCACCTGCTACACGGCCAACAACACGGGCCTTCGAAGGCTCTCCACCTGAACTGCATGGGTCATGCTCAAGGCACACACATGCACACACAGAGACACAGATCTAGGCAGCCAAGGCGTGCTCGCTGAGTGCTAACTCAATGAGAACATTCCCACGTGTGCATGTGCACAAGCCCCGCCCGGAGCAAGTGTTGCGCAGAATCCCGGCAGAACCTCGCTGCAGAAGAGGTTTCTGTCCCATTGGAATGCAAAATACCTTGGCATTCAGAGAAGGTGGAGGAGCGAGGAGCAGAGGGGGTGTGCGAAGGGAGCCCCGGGGGTGGGTGGCGGAGAGAAGAATCACAAGAACACGTCACATTTCTATAGCTACTTTCTTTAGAGGAGCGCAAATGCCACTGTGGGTGGCATGCTTTGTGGCACAGCCAAGCCCCTTTGGAAATAGCGTTCCAGGATGCGGTGCCCCCCGTTTCCGGACCCGCCAGAGAACAGTTATTGAATACTTGTCACATGTCAGGTGCGGTGTAGGTCCTGGGGGTAAAGGAGAGCGCAGATCAGCAGAGGAAATGAACTAGCATGGATCTGCGGGATGAAGAAGAGATGTTAGAGGGTGTGTGGCCAGGAAAGGGGGCAGAGGGCCCTGGCTCAGTGAGTGAGGGGGGAGTGCTCCGGGGGGCGAAAGGAGATAGGCTCGGAGGCTTCGAAGAGCAGGTGGGGCCCCGGAGATGCCAGTAACATTCCTGAGCACAGGGCACCCGCGGGGAAGGGACACGAGAGGTGGGCCCGTGACCTGCGGCGCGTTGGAGAAAAATCGCTCTGGCATCTGTGTGGACATCGGGCTGGAAGGGATGAAACTTGGCCTAGGACACGAGCTAGGAGATCCGAGACTGTCCAAGTGAGCAATGAGGCAGGCCTGTAGCAGGTGGGACAGAGGACAGTGGGAAGGCCCTAATGAGGGAGCACGCAAGACTCGAGGAGGAGCTGGGTGTGGAGGACAGCAGGGACTCCTGGTTCCTGGGGGATCTGGGGGATCTGGGGGGATTGGGGAGGGGCTTAACCAAGATGAGGATATCTAGGAGGAGGTGCAGGCTAGTGTCAATCATTCTGAGTGTGGAGTCTGGGGGTCAGCCCTGGTGGACAGCTGGGGAGAGGTGGGTCGCAGTCACAGATCTGGGTGACTTTGGTGATGGAAGTCTACCACAGATGAGCTTACCCCAGAGGGAGTGGGTCTCTGAAAAGAGAAGAGGACTCTGGGTAACACCAGCACCCAGAAGATGAGCAGGGGAAGAGAGCCAGACCACAGTCTGCCCCCTCCACATTGAGGTTCTCCTCCAAGCCTCAGTCAATGCTAATCCTTATGGAGCTCCCCCCCCATGGGAATGGGCCTTCCCCCTTTTAATAGCATTAGAGCCCTACACAGCACAGCCCCTGCACACCCCACACTCAAGAATACTGAATGAGGAGGTAGGCTCTCTTAATGCCATCTGACTCTTAACAAAAAGGTACCTGTACAAAGAAGAAAGCAACAATGCCACCCCACGCCCTCAATCCAAGTACCTAGATTTCACAGGAATTAGCATTTGGTTTCTTTTTCTGTGTTTAGTCAGATAAAAGACGGCGTGGACAACCCAGCTGGCATGAGCATCGGCCTGTGAACCAGGAGATACCAGTTTGACTCCCAGGCAGGGAACATGCCTAGCTAAATCCCCAGTGGGGGGCATGCAGGAGGCAGCCGACTGATGATTTTTCTCTCATCTTGATGCTTCTGTCTCTCTCTCCCTCTCCCTTCCTCTCTGAAATCTATAAATATATATGTATTTTTAAAAGATGGGTGGATGATAGGAAGATAGACAAAGCAATTTTACAAAAATATAATGACACCGAATGAGGGGTTCCTTTAGCGTGAAAAGCATGGAACTTAATCTTACTAGAATTAATTGAAGAGGAAGATACCGATATAAAATGGAAAAATAGCTAGACTTAGGTCAATGCTAATTCATCACAGGAGATATTAGTTCATAAAAGATCCCTCTGAAGGAGGGAGACAGAGAGAGAATATGGAAACCATCAGGGGGTGAGAGTCATTATGGTGTGTGTGTGTAATGACATGTTTCAATTTTAGATGCCCTGGGTTGGCTGCTTTAGAAATTCTTAGTCAGTGCACTTCCATCTCCTCTCTCCCCACTCCCCAATTTCTTTTGTTTAAACTACTTTTTACTTTGCCAGGTTTTACACTTGCCTTCTGTTCTGCAACCAGCCTTCACCTAGTTGCTCTTCTTTTTTTTGCTGTTTTTTTTAAATCTTTATTGTTCAGTTTATTAATTACATTGTTTCCCCTTTTTTATCCCCCTATATCTCCCCTCCACCCTGTACCTATCCCACCCTCCATCCTCCCCTCCCCTCCCCACTGTCCTCTCCCATTGTTGCATGATTTTTGTCCAATCTCTTGCTGTACTTCCCACAACACTTTTCTCTCCAAGAATTGTCAGTCCATTCCCTCTCTATGTCCATGTTTCCGTTATATTCACCAGTTTATCCTGTTCATCAGCCTATCAATTCACTTGATTTTTATGTTCATTTGTTGATAGATGTGTATTTGTTGTTCATAATTTATATTTTTACCTTTTTCTTCTTCCTCTTCTTAAAGAATATCTTTCAGCATTTCATATAATATTGGTTTGGTGGTGATGAACTCCTTTAGCTTTTTCTTATCTGCGAAGCACTTTATCTGATCTTCAATTCTGAGTGATAGCTTTGCTGGATAGAGTAATCTTGGTTGTAGATTCTTGCTATTCATCATTTTGAATATTTCTTGCCACTCGCGTCTGGCCTGCATTGTTTCTGTTGAGAAATCCGCTGATAGTCGTATGGGTGCTCCCCTGTAGGTAACCAACTGTTTTTCTCTTGCTGCTTTTAATATTCTCTCTTTTGCTCTTGGCATTTTAATTATGATATGTCTTGGTGTGGTCCTCTTTAGATTCCTATTTTGGGATTCTGTGTACTTCTTGGGCTTTTAAGTCAGTTTCTTTCACCAGGTGGGGGAAGTTTTCAGTCACTATTTCTTCAAGTAGGTTTTCATTAACTTGCTCTCTCTCTTTTTATGGCACCCCAAAAATTCGAATGTTGGCATGCTTGAGGTTGTCCCAGAGGCCCCTTACACTATCTTCAATTTTCTGAATTCTTTTTGTTTCTTGCTTTTCCAGCCGAGTGGATTTTGCTTCTTTGTATTTCAAATCTTTGACTTGGTTCTTGTGGCCCTCTGGACTGCTTTTAGGACTTTGTGTAATATTTTTTATTTCAGTCTGTGTATGCTTGATTTCTAGTTGGTCCTTTTACATATCCGGAAGGGTCTGGTTCATATCCTCAGAGATCCTGTTTATTTCCTTGAGGGTCTCATTCATTTCCTTGTAAGTCTCATTCATTTCCTGGTTTGTCTCGTTTATTTCCTCGTAGTTCTTATTAAGTACATTGGCCTTTTCTAGGAGCCTCTTGAAAAGCCTTATAACCGTGGTTTTGAACTCTATGTCTTGTCCTCTTTTCTCCTCCATTTCTTTCACCCCTGATTTCTTTCCATATCTCTGCATGGTGGCTGCTTTATATGGTAGATATCCTCTAGGGGTCAGTGGCACAGCCTCCCCAATTATTTGAGATGGGTACTCTTACTGCAATCCTTTATGGGTTGTACAGTATTTTTGAATTTAAATCCAGCTTGTTGTTGTTAGCCCTAGGAGGGTTTGACCTCCAGGCCAACTGGCTGTGAAAGGAGACTGTGTTCAGGTTGGATGGGCGGAGTCTCTGAGCTGCACAGGCAGCCTCAGTGTCAGCTATGTCAGCAGCGTTCCCACGCGTGCTCGAGGGTCTCTGTTGGATGGGGATGGCTGCAGACACCTCCAAGAGAAAGCTGCTAGTCTCTTCCCCTTGCCAGACAACTCTGCCTCTCCCCAAATGGGTCTGCACCCCCAAAGTCTAGCCCAGGGTTGTAAAACAGATGATTTCCAGGACCTGGAGACAAGTTTCCAGGGGGCAAGTCGTGGGTTTATGCAACACTCAAGCGCCAACTTCCTTTCCCCGCCTCCGGGTTTCTAGCAGACTAGGAGACCTCTGCCGCACCCCGCTTCCAGGGTGCGTCCCCCGGACCTCGGACCTCGCCTGGCGCTGGGAAATCCATGTAGTGGGACGTCTCCGCCCTCCCTGTTGGCGAAATCCAGCCGGGGTTGCTGCTCCAGCCCCAGCCCGGGCGTGTGCTACCAGGACAGCTCCTAACCTGTTTCATCTTCAAGGCTGCGCTCCCACTGCTCCTCTGAGTCTCAATGTCCCACCTTTACTCTTATTAGTGGAGTTTTCACTCAGCCAGCTTTCTGGCGATTCTGGGTGATGTCTGTTCTGCTGTTATGTTGTAGTTCTTAAATCGTTGCGCGGGGCAGAACAATAGGTGTTTATCTATGCCGCCATCTTGGTGTCTTCTAGTTGCTCTTCTTAATTCTGTCCTTAGACAGATTGCAAGCTAACCACCAGTCGTTCTAACAGGGTCTATAATTATTGTTTGTTTGTTTTTTCTTTTGCATCATCTCTTAGTTGGCAGGATTTTGTCACTGAACACTACTTTCCCAAAGAGGGGCACAGCTGAGGGCGATGGGTACCGAGGTTTCTGACTCGGACATTTAAGAGGTACTCTTCAATGAGATGAGATATTGGAGGTGATGCTGGGAGAGGGTGCCCGGGGGACACCCAAGGGAGACATTTTGTGTGCAACTGTCTACAGGAGTCTGAAACTTGGTGGGAACTTCTGGACTGGATGTGTAGACTGGGGGTCATCTGCACACAGTTGAAAGTTAAGGCCAAGGCATACACATCACCCCTATAGTCCAAAGGACATGAGCAGAGGAGGAGCAGAGGAGGACATTGAGAAGGAACAGGGTGGAGATGTAGGTGAAAACCAACAGACAATATGAGAGGACATGAAAAATACCAAGAGCAGTGTTTCAAGAAGAGAGAGGCCAACCATGTCCAGTGCTGCAGGAAGGCCATTGTGAGCCTGTCCAGAGCCATTCTGTGGAATCAGGGGTGGGGCCAGGTTTCAGTGGCTGAGGAGCCTTCCGCTGTGCTCACTGGAAACGCTTTGATCTCTGTCCCATGCGCAGTCTGATGATCATACCTTTTGGAAGTTGCTAGTTCTCCCCTTGTTTTGCCTAAACAAGGCCGTGGCTCTCTGTGTGTCTCCCTTCCCCAGGCCCAGCACACTGTGTCTGCTGTGTTCTGTGTCCTCAGTTCTGCTCAGCATCCAGTCTGTCTCACAGCCTCCTTGGCTGCAGGGGGCATGGAGGTCCTTCCGCAGCTCTCAGAGCTCTGGGACCCGGCCAGCTGCAGGCTGCACCTCACCTGTACGGTCCTCCTCTGGGAGCGATGCCGGAGCTCTCCCAGCCCAGGCCCCAGACACTCGGCCCCAGCACCTGTCCTTGCTGTGTCCCCGCATCTTCTCGCATTCTCTCGGCCTCTTGATGAAATAACTGCAGACGCTCAGAGCTGCAGGAGACCTCACATCTTCAGCCTCTAAAGGGGGCCATCGAGGGAGAGTGATTTGCCTACAGCCTTGCTGAAGGGATCAGGACGGAAGCCAGTTTCCACCCCTGTGTGAGCCTCTGGTCTCACCCAGTGTACCCGTGCCACCTGCTAAGCCGGGCCTCGCATTCCTCACCTCTGCTGGTCCCTTGTCTCATTAACTCTCCATAGCGATGTGGCCACCCTGGAGGTCAAGGGCATGAAGAGGTCCACAATCTCTCTCACTCACCGCCCCTTCTCCCCCAGGGACTGAGTTGGGCCGAGCACTGTAGGAAGCCTCTCAAGCCCCAGAGGTAGCCACGGGGCCCACTGGCTTCACCCTCAATTTTAAGGGCCTCCTGTAGAAGTAGCTCTGGAGCCCTTCCCAGACCTCTCCCTCCCCCTCTGCTGTCACAGATACAGGGGCCACATTCCCGGTGTGGCCTCCTCCTTCGGCTCCACCTACGGCTCCTGCACCTTCAAGTACTTCCTGGACTACCGAAATGCAGCCATGGAGAAGAGCCACACCTTCAGCAAAGGCGGCCAATTCCCGACCATCTCCCCAAGCTCCTGTGTCCGCGCGCTGCGCACACCCATCTACACCCGCTTCAACCTGGACAGTGACCGCTCCCTCCAGCTCACCGGCTTCTACCAGGTGGGCTGGGCCAGGGGAGATCTCTCACCCCCAGAGTCCGGATCTCCCCTCACCCAGGGGCTCCGGTGACTCTCGTCCCTGCTCCCCCACCACCGACTGGAGAGTTGGAGCCTTTGGGGATGTGCCGCTCTCACCTCTGCCCTGTGGCCTCTCAGCCCTCTGGGCTCCTGCTTACCTGCTCCCTGAGTAAAAGGCCGAAAATTCATCCCCAAGAGGAACCATGCATGCACAAAGGGCCCACTAAGTGCCCACCTAGCTCCAGCCCCAAGCTTGCTCTTGACTGTACATGCCCACCTGGAGCCAGGTGTCTGCCTGACACCTCCTACTCCATAGGCCTCTGAGGATGTGCCCCCAGTGAAACTCAGCCCCAAAACTGGACCCTAATTGCCCTCGAGAGAAGAGGCAAATGGAGGGGACCTGCCCACTCCCTAGTGTTCTTGTCCGGTTGCTCTGGCCTGATTCAGACCCATCCTTGCGGGCGCAGGTGGTTGGCTACCTCTGTGGGGACTGGGCTCATCCTCTGCTTGATGTTGGAAACCTCACTCTCACTCACTCCCTTACAAACATCCCTCCATCCTGGTCAAGGATTTGGTTGCACAGGGAGCTCCAGGGAGGGGACCCGGTGGATGCCGTCAGACTCAGTTTCTGGGGGCCGTCTCAGTGGGCCTGGCAAGGCCTTGCTCTCCATCTTGGCTCTCACTCAGAGCACGGTCTGTCCAGGAGGGAGGGAAAGGGAGAAAGAAACACACGGAGTGTACCCATGCCACCTGCTGAGCCAGGCCTCGCATGCCTCACCTCTGCTGGTCACTTGTCCCATTTACTCTCCATAGTGAAGCTGGGGTAGTGCATGTCCTTATCCCCATTAGACAGACGAGAAACTGGGCCCAGAGAGGGCACCCCGCTTGGGACTCCTTGGAGGCACTAGGGGAGACAGACACCACCCCTGCTCAGAGACTGCAGGTGCCCAAGGTCACTCCTGCACACTCACCACCTGCCATCTCTTTCTCGGTCCCCTGTAGCTGGCACAGCAGCATCGACATCACTATGGAGACAAGACAGGCCTGGTACCCCAGATCCCCTACTTCGTGCTGCCTGTGAAGGAGAGTGAGCGGTACCCCATCCCCACCCACCTGTGAGTGCCTGCCTTCCCGCCATCCATGCATTTAACAAACACACGTGCACAGGGCACCTGCCCTCAGCCAGGCATGCAGGCCTCCAGGCTGAGAAAAGAGTTAAGGCCTTGCCCTAAAGAACCGTTTTCTTAAAGGCTGACAGTTACAGAGCAAGAGGGTCGGGGTTCCGGAAGCCTCAGGATGCTAGGAACCTAGCCAGATGCACTGGAAGTTTGGGAGCAAACACCTTAATTTTTTGCTAGGCTGCATTTGTAGGCTTCTTCCTTGCTATGGTAGCCAAACCCTAGTGCAGCGCCCTGAGCAGCTGCTGCCCTCTGATGGACATGGAGGATACTACACAGAACAGGGAACCCGTCCCTGGACCCCAACCAGACTTGAAAACTGTTCTCCTAAGGACTTGAAAATAGCGTTCAAAGCCCAAAGGTCCACATGACAAAATATGAAAGTTCCTCCATGCCCGTACCTCACGGCTTTTGTCTGGGAGAGATGTCCCCCTGCAAGGTGATTGGGCACACGGTTTCCTCACTTTCCCTCCTGATGCCCGGCCAGAGAGATCAGAAGTCTGTGCCATCAAGGTGTCATGTGGGTAGGGGGCATCAGGAGTCATTGGGCAGATCTTGGCTTTCCGACTCCATTCTGACCCCTTGCTTACCTCACGAACTCTGGGCCTTGCCATTATCATTGTTGATGAAGCAGCAACTCTTTCCATAGAGGTTCCTCTCTGCAATATAGGTGAGCTCGTTTTATAAATAGAAGCTCTGAGGCTTAGCAATAGTCTCAGAAATGTGTGCCAGGTGGCAAGTCTGGTGGGAGGTAGAACCTGGAGGAACCCAGGTCTCCTGGTGCCAATGCTAGGGTCTCATGTTGGCTCTGAGTCAGTCCAAACCCGGAGACAGTGTGGGGCCTTTCCTGGAGTCAGATCTCCTCTTGAAACCACTCTGGGAAGGATTTGCACCCCCCCCCACCCCATAGCTGTGTGGATCCCAGAACACCCCAGCTTTGTTTCTTCTCCAAACTGCCTGGTAACCTGTCCTGCTGCTGATGGCTTCACACCCAATACAGAGGGCTCACCAGGTGGTAGGAAGAGGGTCAGTGCCTGCATTAAGCCCTTTCTTAGATTGCCTCATGGCCTGGGACAAGTTCCTGGCCTTCCATGAGTTTCATCACCACCAACACCATCATTGTCATCATCACCATCACCACCATCACCAACACCATCATCACCATTACCATTTCTTATAACATTTGTTGAGTGTCTGCTCCTTGTCCAACATTATGTTAAGTGCTTTATATACATTGCAACATTTATTCATCAACACAAAGGTAAGAGGGAAGTACCAACATCAGTTCGTTTGCTACGTGTACACTTCTAGCAAGAGTTGGGCCAGAATCCATCCCAGGTCTGCCTGACATCCACACCCTCACTCCTAGCCACTCTACTGTTGTGCAAACATAAGTTATGTCCACTGCAGGGTGATGTCACATGTTAAGCTGATGAGCAACCAGCAGGGTCAGGGTCAACGTGGGCTGGGAAGTGGGCAGGCGGGCTGTGGCTGGGCATTTCCACCCTCCCTCCCTGGTATAACACCTACTTTGTCTTTACCCCCAGGCCTCCTCTGAGTGCGAAGGATAAGTGGCACCTTTTTAGAGTCTCCCCCGAGAACCGGAAGGTCTCCCAGACATACCCATCGGGGAAGAGGGTCTCCTACCAGGAGCGGCAGAGGAGAGACGCCTACTTTGAGTTCAGATCGTGATTCCTGAGACATGGCCTTCACCGGGCTGGCTCTTTGGAATAAAATCTATACCATGATGCTCCCACACTCCTCTCCTCTGAGCCCCAAGGGTACGTGGCCACAGCAGGGCAGCATCTGAGGATCACATTGCACTAGGTCTTAAGGGCTATGAGAAGTTCAGCCCAAGGGATTCAAGCCAAGAAAAAGGAGTGCCCAGGGACCTGCTCACCCACATCTCCCCCTGAGCTGACGGAGGTAGAACTGAGAACTGCAGGGCTCCTGAGTCTCAGGTGCAGAGATATCTTCCATCTGCCTCCTGGTGTCATCGAGGGAGCCCCGTTAGTCCATGCCTGAGAACGAGGGTGAAGGGACCCCAGACAGGGGCACTGGGTGCCATCTGCAAAGGAAGCTCTGTCCAGGCCCTGGCCCAGCATAGGTTAGCCCACACAAGAACGTGTAAGAGAAGTGAACTTAATGATAAAGACCGAGGCTCAGAGTCGTTGCCCAAGCTCACACTGCTTGGAAATGATACCGTTAGGGTTTGAACCCAGGTCTGACCCCCAAGTCCTGGTTTCTCTAGTACACATCCTCCCTGGGGTCCATGTGGAGGCTGAGGGGCAGGGGCGACACAGCACTTGGGATCCCAAAGGACTCCGTGGTGCCAGGAGAAGCGCACATCCCTGTGTTCTCCCCAGACTGGCATGGACAGGCTGGGTTGCCATCTCCCCCCGGGCTGTTTCTAGAAGGAGACAGGAGGGAGAAACCCAGGACTAGCCACTCTTCAAGGAATCTTGATGTTTCGGGAACCTCCAGGCCAGAAGTGGGCCCTGGGAATGGGTTCTGAGGCCACATGCCGGAGGTGGCCTGGGAGGGCCAGGGTCTGAAGTATCTGCTCTCTTCTGGCTGCTGCTTTCCCCCTTCTGGAAGGCTGCCTGCCTGGGACAGGGGACAGGATGTGGGTGACAGCCCCCAGTGGACGGGGATGGGCACCTCTGGCCAAGTGTGCACCCACAACACAGGATTTCTCCAACATTGCAGGGTCCCTGGATTTGATCAAGGGACTCCAACCAGCAACAGGGCCCTTATCACCCGTGAATAGTGAGGGACCACTGCAGGTTCAAGTACAGAGGGTGGAACAGCCCTTCCTGAGAGCCAGCATTTAGACCCCTCCCCCCAGGACAGTGTAAGTAAGAAAAACCATGTTCCCACCAAATAGGCATCTGACAGCTTTCAGAGACCCCAGAGGGGCTTCTCTTATGTCCCGGGGTTCCTGACCAGCTGGACCCCAAAGGGTCCCTTGTGGGGGCCAAATTCATTCCAGGGCTTGGCCAAAGAGCAAAGCAAATAAACTCGGAATTCTGGTCACACACTCTCCCATCTCAAGGGCGCCAAGATGTCTTCTCCCTTGACCAGGGCTGGGAAGCTGGGCGCCAACTGGAATGAGCGCTATGAGCACCTCTCTGTACAGGCAGCATGGAGAGTCCTGGTGGACTTCATCCCAACTGGCCTGGTCCTGCTCGACGAAGGCTGGGTTTGAAGCCTGCCCCCCAAAAGCTGGTCATTCCAGCTTGCTCGGCATCAGCGGCAAACTTAAGCCCTGGAATGAGCAATTCTTAATAAAAAAAAAGACTTCTATGTGACCCTGCCTTCAAAAAATGATGAACTGACGGCAAAGAAAAGGCTTTTCCTTTAGTTTATTAAATAAACAATATGCTGTAAGTGAGGGCAGAACAGGGACAAAGCCATACTTTGAATCAAGAGTTGCCTGGAGTCTGGAAGGGGTTGGATTCCAGTCCAATGGTCCCCTTGGAGTCACCAGGTCAGGGATTTGTGGCCACATCAGCATCCCCAGAAGTGGATCCGAAATGAGCTGAAATAATCCATGAGCCTCTTGGAGCCTGAAGGTCTAAGGCCCCTCTGACTTCCGGGCTTGTGGCAATCCTCCCATCCCCACCTTGTGTCCCTTCTCTGAGTAGTGGCCAATTCGCAGCCCTCCCAAGCCAACCAGCTTTCTTTGAGCAACTCTGAGTATCACTAGAATGGAAAGGATGTTAGAACCTGGAGGTGCTGGAACCATGGAAAGAAATGGGAGATATTCCAAGAAAAACTCAGTGCAGACAAGATTCTGGCCTTCATTGTGTGAGGAAGAAGAGGAATTACCCTTGGGTGGGGTGGTCCCAAATGTGAACCCTCTGACAGAGAGACTGCCCAAGCCACAGCCACGCTGGAGTGGAGAGCTTCTGCTCCATCCAGATGGTTAGAAGGTGAGTGGCCACCTGGCCTGGGCTGGGCCAATTGAGTTCTCTCTCTGCAAAGTTGGGAGTCACAGCTGAAGGTCATTACTTAGGAGTCACTGAAGGTCATTCGAAGCCAAGAAGATGTAAACTTGGCCACTGTGGGGAGGCCGTATTTGGCCCCCTGTCTGACAAAGCAGATATTGCTGGTTTACATATAGAGCTAAGGATGGAGTTGCTGGGGAGAGAGGCAGAGGCAGAGACCAGGCACTTCGAAGTCCCGGGTTCCTGATCAGTGCTCCTTGAGGTCTAGGTCTAGGTCTTTTTTGATTGGTTTGTTAAATAGTTTTGAATGAGCATTTTTTTCTTGCCATCAAATCACCTGGACTATGAGATTGAGGGCAGAATAGGGCCCATGAGCAGCTGACGCAGGACGCAGGCAGAGATGCCAGCGCCGCTCTGCAGGGTCCCCTAACAGGCTGCCCCTGGGATGGTGCTTCTCTCATCACCAGAAGGCTCCAAACAAGCTTGTTCAACATGCCAGGGAAATATGGAGATAGCTGATTCTTTCCAGGTGACCATTAAGGCCCCTTTCTGTCCAGAACAAGATTTGGAAATGCTTGTGTTCTTCTCCACCAGAATCTTCACACCCCTTGCGCACCCCCAATTCCTAGTGACCCCTGGAGGTTGAGGTGGGCGGGGGGAGGACTAGCAGTGGCAAAGGCAACTCCCCAGGTCAGTGCTAGAGCACAGTGGGCATTGGGAGCAGCACACAGATGTGCCGGCCCTAAGGAGCGGCATCTGAAGTTGGACCAAAGCCTGGAATGCAGTCCTCCTCCTGCCTTGTAAAAACCTCTGCTTCCTGGCTCCTTCTAGCTTTTAATTTCTCAGAAGTGCCATCTTGGAAACTCATGACCCCCCCTGGGAAGACAAAGGTGCTCCACTAGCCAAGAGAGACTGGGGGCCCTCCCTGTACCCCACTATGCTGGGCATACCCCAGCGTCATTCCCACTCCAGAACACCTTACTTCATGAAGTCCGGAGCCTTGTTCATCGCGTGTTCAAACTCTGAGAAAGACAGCATGTTGTCATTGTCCAGATCCGACTCGTTCAGGACCTGGCCAGGGCGGGGGAGGAGCAGAGAGGAGTCAGGTTCAGAGAGTGAGATGAGGGCTCAAGGGGGGGCAGGGAATGCAGAGGCTCCCTGCCAGGAGCTTCACACATCCCAAGGACATAGATGTGCAGAGAAATGAGGTCATGTGCCCTGAGGTCTAGGATCCGGTGGGCTGGTCTCATGTGGGAAGAGCTCTCTTGGCGCCCCCAGTACAACGTGGGAGTGAGAAGAGTAAGGGGGAAGTGGGTGACATCTACCCACTCCTGCCACCCGGTCACAAGCAGGGGGCTCTGCACTGCAAGGGGCCCATTCAGGTGGAGGAAGCAGTGATGACCCTCCAAGGTTTTAGTTTTGCTTCTGGTTTCCATCTGGACCAAAAGCACTGGAAGGTCTTCATGGTTTTAGGACACATGGGCCCATGCCCTGTTGGGTTCGTGAGGCTGTCTTCATGTCCTGCCACACTGTGGACTGTCACTCCGGGACACATGGCCATTATGTGATGCTGGATCATGTGGGGAAGCGGACAAGGTGATGCCAAGCTGCTGTTGGGCCGTCTGCCTGCAGTGTTGGTGGGAAGGACCCTTGGAATGGGTGGCTTGGGCATGCTGTTCTGGGGACCCTGGAAGGGAGTCATGGAAGGAAGTCCTGATCCTAGAGGAAAGACAAGACGTTGGGGGTAGTTGCCTCCAGCCCTCAGGGCACCTCCCTGCCTGCCATCTGGGCACTTTGGGGGCTGGCCTGTCCCACCCAAGCCTGTGCAGCCCGGGCACTCACGTGGCTCGTGAGGTCGGTCAGCAGGTCCTCTGACACGTCGTCGCTGTTGAGCAGTCGGAGGATAATCCTATGCAGGTCCTCCTCGTCAATGAAGCCATTCTCGTTAAAATCTGAAAAGAGGAGGCAGGGCCTGAGAGCAAGGAGGCACCAGCCAGGACACCACAGACTCCCATAGCCTGTGGGATGCCACAACCCAGCTGTCCCGGGTGGGCCTGGAACTGGGCACTCAGTAAGACCAGGCAGGCCTGAGGAATGGGCACTACCAGCAGCAAGGCCGGCTGCAGATGAAAGTGGTGCTTAATCTATGTCTCTATATAAAAGGCTAATATGCTAAGTGTCTGTCTGGGTAATGACATCACGTGGAAACACCTGGCTTCCTCTCCATAGTGACTAGCCTCCTTGGAGTTTCTTCAGCCCAGGAACACAACTTGCTTTATAGCCAGGTGTAAACATTTTACACTGTAACCAAATGTCTGTGAAGCATTTTCCCGTGCCTCATCTCATTTGATCCTCATAGAAGTCCTGGAATAAGTAGATAGGAGACTTGATAGAATCCGATTTTCATTAGCCAGAAAACAGAGATTTATAAAGCTTAGAAACTTGACCTGACTGAAAAGAAGTAAGAAATGGTGGACCTTAAAAATGACTTCAGATCATGGAATTCTCCATGCTAGAGAAAAACTGTAGCTGCCAGAGATCTTGGGAGCTATCTTGCATAAGCCACTTGGGGTTCCCTGTCATCTGCCACCAAATTTAATCCCAATGAATTAATTATCTGAGCCTCAGTTTCCTCATCTGTAAAATGGGTAATAGCAGTACCTCCACACAGTTGTTGGGATGATTAAATAAGAAAATACAGGGAAGCCAGCTGGCATGGGGTTTGGAATATAAAAGACGCTTATTAGATATAATAGAGAGTCAATTCTCTATCACTTGATGATTCTTACATACAAAAAAGAAGAATGCAAACCTTGCAAACTGTAATATTCTGCTTTGAAGAATAACAGCTAGAGCCATATGGGGCCCAGAGTGGAGGAGTGAGTTTGCTGATGTCACAGGTCCCTTTCAGTGACATTAGAGCTAAGACTTTTGTCCCTGTTCCCTACAGCAGGATATGGATGTGGCAGTTGCAACTAACCAGCACCTTCACTGAGCAGGCAGCTCTCCTGGCTGGGTGTTTGTCAGCCTCAGGAACTGGAGACTGAGGTCCAAGACATGCCCCCAGGCTCCCCCTGCACAGTTCTGCCATCGGACTCCGTGGGTAATGGCTGCGAGCAGGTGGAGGATGCGGAGGGACTGAGGCAGCGAGCCACCACAGTGACATTGCACTGCTGGGAGAAGCTCTGCAGCCTCTCCCAGAGACCCCGCAGTGTCCCAGGCATCCAGCTGGCCCAGCTCCCATGTGCAGAGACTGCAGCAAAGCGATATGGTTTTGGTCCTAAGCCATCTGGAAACAAAAGCATTTGCTGGAGTAAAATGTAGCCCTGGACAGTTCCCCTCCTTTGGGGGTGCAACAGCCTGGGAAAGGGTTGGGGTGGGAGCTCCAGGCCACTGCCCAGTCCCTGGGGCCTCAACAGCCTCAGGACCTGCAACTTTGAGCCACTTGTTGCAGGGGGGCGGCGGGAGACGAGTTGGGAGCTTCCTCTTGCTGTTTTCCAACAAATGGGATAAACGAAAGCTGGTGTGGTTGGGGCTCAGCCCTCAGGTCATCCCAAAACATTCTTACCATTATCATTCCAATCTCTTTGTCGTATTATCCTTGCAATTCACAAAGTACCTTTGCAAAAAATTAGCCCATTGGATGGAGTTGGACAGGGCACCTTTCACTATTTTATTCCCACGAGAATTGAGGTTGTCTTCCTGGCTCGTCCCCAACTCTCAGCATCCCTCCTGACTGTGTCAGGTCTTCGGAAGCTGCGGGAAGATCCGCCACTGGCGCTCTGGCACCTGCCTGAGGGTAATTGACGTCTAGTGGAAGCAGGTGCAGATGGGAGCAGTGAGGCAGTGCTGGGATGCTGGCCTCTAACAGGTAGAAAATCTCCCCAGAGAGGCTAAGGGGAAGAACTGATCAGCTGGAGGCCAGGAGTGCCCCTCGAAGCGGAAACTGGGTTCAAGCATGTCCCAGGTAGGTGTGGCTGGCCCTGCTCTGGATTCTTGACCAATAGCCATTTAGCGTTCTCCCTTGTCATTATGCATAGCCACCTGGCATCGTTCTGGCCATAGTTGTTGGGCGGGGCTTCCAGGAAAGTTTGCTAAGGGAGCGTGGACTTAATCGTGCCTTCGGATGTCCATTGTGTCCGTATCCTTTCTTCCATCCCTTTCCCTTTCTGCTGGAATGAAGATGAGATGCCTGTAGGCAAGCAACCATCTTGCGATGGGGAGGACGAGTCTCTGACTAAAGATGGCAAATCGGAAGGCTTGAAGGTGCAGGGTCCTTGGTTATTTCCTGGAGCCATTCTCTGGCTCCGCACTGCCTGGCTCCATGATGAATTTTTTGTTTTGTTTTGTTTTGTTTTAACCTGGATACCCTTACTCATAACTGAATGCAATCCTAACTGATATAGTCGGTCAGAGCAATATCTTAAATTCAGCTCCAGTTTAGAATCATCCAGGGAGCTTTTTAAAAGCCATCAAACAGGGCCTACCCATCCATCACCATTTCATCAAATCTGCAGCAGGGCCCAAGCATCTGTAAGTCATGAAAACTCCCCAGGTGAGTCCAATATGCATCCATGCCTGCAAACCAGTGCAGTGGTTGGCAAACTCATTAGTCAACAGAGCCAAATATCAACAGTACAATGATTGAAATTTCTCTTGAGAGCCAAATTTTTTAACTTAAACTTCTTCTAACGCCACTTCTTCAAAACAGACTCACCTAGGCCGTGGTATTTTGTGGAAGAGCCACACTCAAGGGGCCAAAGAGCTGCATGTGGCTTGTGAGCCGAAGTTTGAACTTTAAGGGTCAGAGGAACCACCTGATTCAGTAGGTAGGGGGTGGGGCCCAACAATCTTGATTTCTAACAAGCTTCCCAGCAATGCTAACGTTGCTGGTTCATGGGCCACGCTTGGAGTGGCAAAGGGTTGGAGCACTGAGTTCGGTCTTCGGACTTTGGCTAAGAGTGATCACCACAGCCATTACCATCTTCCTCTTCTCCTTCCTGTCCCCCTCTCTTTTCCCTTCTGCTTTTTCCTCTTCTTCCTCCTTCACTGCTTCACCAGCACCTCAATATATCGAGCAGCTACCATATGCCCCATCTCTAATCCTGCTGACAGCTGTTTTCGGTGACAGATCTGAGTCCGGGGTTTGTCTGGGTATATCTGATGAAGCCTGGGCGTTTATGAGTCCCCAGGCACCTATCTGCAGAGCTGATGTGCATGAAGGCTTGGAGCTTTTTGTTTTTGTATTTGAGCCCAAAGAGGAAGGAGACCATTGGAGGGGACCTGGAGAGGAGGAGTGGAAAAAGATACAAGGACAGCGTGGAGGACAGGTGGTGTCTGCCCTTGATCGGATCTGAGGCACTCTGCTGACCTCTTGGGAGGATCAGAGCTGCACACAATTCAGCTCCTGTGTGTTGAAGCCTAAAGAGAATCGGCCGCTCTTCTGGTTCCCTGAAGGTTTCAGTGGTTTTGTTTGTTTAGCTCTGGAAACCATGGAAAGACAGCAGAGGCAGACATCTCTGGGGACCTCTGCCCAGCCTGCACTCGGCCATCTCGGAGAAGTGTCCCCACCCCCAGCCTCTGCAGCCACGTCTGTTCCTGCGACTCTGCTTCTTCCTGGCCATGGTTGATTGGACAAGGCTGGTCATTTAACCTAAAGGTAGCTGGATCACTGGTTTGGCCGAGCCAATCAGCACCTCCTGAGAACATGGAAATGAGAAAGATGTTTGTGGCCAGTCAGAGTGAAGCCCAGGGGCCAGGTGGGGGCCAGGACAGTCCTCTTCGGCCCATTGGGTCACAGGCATAAAGGTCAGATTTGCAGAAAGAGAAAGTGCACAGAGAGAAGCAAGGGTGAGAGGAGAGGCAGCCATAGAAAGGAGAAAATCTCACCTCCAGACCATCTGCCAAATATCTTCCCCCCCCCCCCAAATATCTTTTCCGCTCTTTCCTCTCCTCCTGAGACTCTGATTGATTGTATGTTAGACCTTTCTATTGCCCTGTGTGTCCCTGAGGCTCTGTTCCTTCTTTCTCTTAATACTTTGCCAGGTTAGATTGTATTTCTATTGATCGATCTTCAGGTTTGCTCACTCTTTCCTCTGTCACTTTGACTCTCCTGTGAAGCCGCTCCGTGATTTTTATTTCAGATATTTTATTTTTTTAGTTATATCTTTTCCACTTGATTCTTTCCTGCCGTTTCTATGTCTCTGCTGAGAATTCCTACATTTTTATTCATTGTGAACATACTTTCTTTTATATCATTGGGCATGGTTATGATAGCTGTTTTAAGATACTTATCAGCGAGTCCAAACATCAGGGTCATTTCAGAGCCAGTCTCCATTCTTGAGAATGCGTCAACTTTTTTTAAAACAAGTTTTGTATATTGACTAATTTTGGATCGTATGTTGGACATGTTAAATACTTGGTTGTGGGAATTCCATATTCTGTCATATTCCTCCGAGGAGAGCTACATTTTTGTTGTAAGAGGCCACTGGTTGGGCCCAAACTGCTAACCCTGTGACAACGGGTCCTCGTTAAAATGCAGCGCCAGCTCCCGGCTCAGCTCAGTACGTCACCCCCACCTCAGCTGCTTTGAGTCTGCCTGTGGGCATGGGAGGGAGAGGCAAGAAGAAGATTTGGGCATAGTTCTTACACAGAAGGTGGGCACCCTTTCTCTGGCTTTCTTCTTTCATGGACCCTCCCCTTGTTTTCGTTTTGTTCAGGGGAAAGTGCCCCAACTTCTGATTCTTCACATCAGAAAGTGTGCAGTTTCTGTCAGTCCTGCCCGATGCTACTCACTGAAGCCCACCCTCAGGCTAAACAAGTTTTCTTTTTTTAAAAAGGCAGGGGAGGGGGACCCTCAAGAGTCATTTCTTTCAACCATCAGCCCCCTCTAGAATCCATTTGCTTTTGGTAGCTTTCCAGTGCTACCACGTAGTTACTATATTTCGTTTAGAGTTTTTTGATTGCCATCTGTGGAAATGATTGTCATAGGAGCCTACTCAGCCGTGGTCAGCAGGGCAATCTGTGATTGTGATCGAGTCTACTGGATACTGACCCTGAGGACACCTAAGATGAAAACATAGCATTTAGCCCTTTTTATAGATGGGAAAACTGAGTCCTCACGGGTGCTTCTGGCCTGAAGCTCTTCCTCTTCATCCTCCCCACATCCATGCGGGTGAGGCAGGACTAAGATGGTGTCTGCCCACGGGGGAGCTGGCAGGGATAGGAGGCAGGTGAAGTGCCAACATGGATAAGCCTGAATGAGCAAGTCCTTTGGGGCCAAGGAATGGTCGCAGTGAGCTTAGAACCTTGCACATGGCTTGTTTGAAGGCTTCCCGAGATTTCTTTCTTTTGCTTTGATTCCTTTTGAGAATGGCCAGCAACCCAGCCAGGAAGAAGCAGAGTCGCAGGAACAGATGTGGCTGCAGAGGCTGGGGGTGGGGACACTTCTCTGAGATGGCCTGCTGAAGGGCAGAAGTTTTGCAGAGCCTTATGGCTACCCAAGACAAAATCAGAGGCCAAAAAAAAAAAAAAAAAAAAAAGTCATAGGATCTCAGAGATGATCTGTCTCAACTTCCCTCATTTAGAAAAGTGAAATGATCTGCCCAAGATTGCTTGGTCATATAATAGCTGAGTTTCAGTGTTTAAATCTCTTAAATTCTGCAAAACAAGCAAAACTGCTTTATACCTATCATGTAATCTATCTCTATCTCTGTCTCTGTCTCTGTCTTTATCTCTACCTCTACCTCTACCTCTACCTCTACCTCTACCTCTACCTTACCTCTGTCTCTCTCCTGCCCGCACCAAGATCATGAAATACCAAAGACCATTTGTTTGCCTCTGATGACATAGAGGAGAATGTATCAATCCATTGGAATAGTAACCTTCAGTGCTGTTTTTGAAATCTACAGTCTGGACAAAGGTGATAATACTCTTAAATACCCAGTAAACCCCAATTAACATCATCCCACCAGCACACTGATGTTGATGGATTCCAGATGTGGTATTTACTCTATGGCATGCCCCCTCCCCCTCATCACTCAGCGCCCCACACACTCACCGTAGATGCGGAAGGCATACTCGATCTTCAGGCTGGGGCAGGCCTGCTCGCTGAACACCGAGGCCATGCCCAGCACGTCCTCGAAGGAGAACACGCCTTCGTGGGAGAACACTCTGCAGATCCGGTCTCTGAAAGGGTTGGCCTGGGGGAGGGGGGCGGAGAGGAGGAGGAGAGAGTTCTACCAACGTCAGGCTCATGCCTCCCTGAGCCTTACCTATCTTACAGTGTGATGAGTGTGAGAGGAAAATAATAGCAACAACCTAAAGTTGTTGTCAGTGAGCTGGGACCGTGAGAGAGGATACAGATGATAGAGCAGGTCGATCATCACTCCTCCCACTGTCACCTCCTCCTGCACACACCTTCCAAAGGTGTTATTCGTTTTCATGGTTACTAATTTTTCTCCATTATTTTGTATAAACTTTAAGAATACCAAAACAATAATGAAGAATGGGATACAAATTGCTTGTAATCCACTCTCCAATGTTAGCCACTGGCAACATAGGGATGTAGAGGTCAGCCAGGACTGGGTTTAAGTCCTGGCTTCACTATTTGCTAGTGAGTGACCTTAGCTTCAACAAATTACAAAATCTCCCAGAGCCTAAGCTTTCTCATCTACAAAACGGTGGGATAACGCTATATCTGCCTAATTGTTTTGTGGTGAGGATTGAACAGCATAGCTTTAAAGTTGCGGAGTGACATTTATTGAGTTGCTTTTCCACTCAATAAATACCACTCAACAAATGATAACTATGAGTTATTACCGAACCACTATGGATAGCAATGATTTTCTCTTTTAAACCAAACTGTTTCTCAAATGTTAAGCCCCATGTGAGTCAGGGTCATGTGATTTTAGGAGGGTTCTGAGCAAACATCCAGCTCAGAGGCAACTTAGCAGATATCCACCCAAAATGAACTCAGATGCTTCTGACTCTTCAAGGTGAAAGTGACTCATGTGAACAGTAAGAGAATATTTTGAAAATGAGATTTTTGTTGTTGAACACATGTGTTGTCACCTAGAAAAAAAAAATGCTTGTAGGTGCATACCTGAGAATATGAGACACAGATTATTAAAGTCTGTTTGAAAATTATCCAAATAGAGAGGGTCGGGTGGTGTTGGGCCCATTTTTTAAAAATATGAAAATGCAATACTTTCTGTTTAGCTCATAAAGAGCCACTGACTGACATAAGAGACGATGGGCATCTACTAGCTGAACTTCAATAAAAAGCCTTTAGTTGGTGGATGAGACTGATAATGAGTGCCATAATTTAATACAGCCCACGCCACGTCTCTTGTCTTCGGATTAGCTCTGACAGCCATGTAAAATAAACTCGGCTAGAACAAGACCTCCGAATGGCTCTGGGTCAGAGGTTAAAGCAAGATTTCACAGAATAATGAAGCCCATCAACCACGTTGCTTTTCCTTACACTACTGTTATTAACTATAAGCCAATGATTAAATTGTGGCTGGAAGGAATTTTGTTATATAAAATGAAATATTTTGTGTAATATTATATTTATATAAAATATCTTAACATATTTTATGTAACCTTTAGCTTTGAGAAGTCAACATTAATTAATATAGTAAAGGCACATCATTTATCTACCTAATAAAAGGGCAACATGCTAATTGACCATACCCTCGTGATGCCCACCAGCCAATCAGGAGTGAGTATGCAAATTAACCCAACAAAGAAGGTGGGTTATTTGCATACAAAGGCACCAAGCGACTGGGGGCAGGGCGGGATGCTTGTATTGTCACCATGGCAACAATGCAGGCATTTCTAGCTGTCCCAGCTGCTCAGCATCTCTGGGCAGTGTGAGGCAACAGGAAGGTGGCTCCGGGACTGGAGCAGAAGGGTGGTGCTGGCAGCCAGGGAAAGGAAGACCCATCCTTGCACGAATCTTCATGCTTCGGGCTTCTAATAGATAATATACATGTATTATGGGTGCTCGTTCTACATTTTTTTTTTACTGCTGGGTTGCATGGAGATCTCTGATCTGACTGGCCCTTCAGACCCAGGTGTGTAAGTACGGCCTGGAGGAGGAGAGGGACTTGCCCAAGGTCATCAGCCTAAGACCCAGGCTCCTGAGCCTGCCTGGCACTGTTTCCCCCATGGTGCCTTGTGCAAATAAACATCTGAGAAAATAATGGTGATGGAGGCAGAGCATGTGACCTTTAAAATGCGGGAAACCTTGGAACTAGAACCATCTTTAAATGTTTACTTTAATAAAAAACAACAAAAAACATTTTTTACATCAAGCACAAAAACAGAGCCTAAATCAAAGTCCAGGGAGTAGTCCACGCCCAGAGAGCACTGTGTGGTAGGTGGTGACTGTGGATACAAATGTGAGAAGCGCTGCAGGAAGGGAGGAGCAAATGCTGTGGGAGCGAGAAGCCAAGAGGTCAAAGTGAAGGCCACCAGGAGCCATCAGGATAAGGCACGCTGGAGGAGCAGGGGACCCAGCTCCTGAGGGGCCAGGCCACATTCCCTCAGCTCCACACCCTTGGAGGCCACGGGAGGGCTGGCGGGCACCTGCCAGGTGGGTGTCCCGGGCTTGTCTCTGTCCCAATGATGGCAGCTCCTCTCTCCCCGAAGCTCCCTGCCTCTTCTCTCTAGGAGGGAGATGTCAGGGCATGAACTTCCACTGCGATGAGGTGTCCTCAACACAGACACAGCGTCATGCAAAGGGAGGCTTTCTAAGGGCCCAAGAGATGCTGCCTCCGTGCCTCGCCCAGCTCTCTACCCCTAGCCAATGCCAGCTCAGCCGGTAGTCCTGCGCTCCAGCTGGCCACCAGCACACAGAGCAACAGCTGGGAAGAGGCAGGGGAGGGAGTGAGGTTCATGAGAAATCCCAGGGCCAGTGTACTGTTATTCCAGATTTTTGTGGCTATTATTTTAACAACCTTGAGTCTGAACCGATAAATTCCAAGGTCTAACCAGAGTTACGGCCTGCATTCTCGTTCACACCCATTGAGGAGTCCTCCATCCTCCAGAGGAGGAAGAAGCTGACAACTGACAAAGCAACGCTTCCCTGTGAGGAATAGCACGCACCCTCGTGTGCAGGCATTCTGAACAAGAAGACATAAACACGTCAGTGTGGAAATTTATGCAGGTAACTCAGTAGTGCAGCCTCCATCGATGCGTGATAAAACCAGAGACGGCAAAAATAAACCCCAAATGCTGGGGATTTTTTTTTTTTGAAACGGAAACTACAGTTTGTTGATAATAAAACAATGACAGCCCCTGCCAAAAACCAAAAAAAGTTAATGAACAAGAGATTTGATTTGAAGATGAAAGTCAGAGGGAAAATATTTAGACTTAGCTTAAAAATATCTCCTCTCCATTTCCCCAGCTAGCATGTAGTCAAAAAGGGCTTTTGACAGTTGCTGGAAAAAATTCACACAAAAATACGCTAGTGACTCAATAACGACATCATTGACGTACTTCCATTTTTTTAAGGTCACCTTAAAAAAAATCAAACAGTGCCATTTCATTTAAAATTTCTCATTGCTAAGAAAGCTTTCTTAATTTTTAGTGTTTCTTATTTTTTGAATAATATTTTATTTTTGTTTGTTTTCTCTACTACCAGCTCTTTTTTTTAACTGATATGATTAATGTTTATATTTTTAACAGATATAGAGCACCTGTCAAGGGAAGGAGTGGCTGGAGGTCTCTGCTGGGAGGGGTACAGAAGATGCCAACCCCTCCTAGGTCCTTAGTGGAGGCCTTGAGTTACTGGGGGAAGTGCTCCCTGAAAGGCCCCTCATCGTTTTGTGCAAGCTTGGGAGAGCAACCATTGAAAAAGCTACAAATAGGCTACATATGTTTAAGAAAGTAGAGACAAGCATGATGAGGAAACCTATAAACCCACATTTTTAAGAAGCTTGGTAAAACCCAAGTAAATTAAAAGAAAGTTGAAGAAAACTGTACTATGACCCAGCGTAATCAAATTGCTAAAGGCCACTACTAAAGAGAAAAATGTTTCAGGAGTAAGGAGGGGATAAAATGATAATAGATTTCTTCTCAGAAACAAAGCAAGTTAAAAGACAATGAAGCAATGTCTTTAACTCTCTGAAACAAAACAAAACAAAACAAAAAAGCTCTCATCCTATTGTTCTATACCCAGCAAAAATACCTTTGAAACCTAATGGCAAAAAAACCTCTTTTTTCCTGACAGATAAAAGCTGAGTAACTTCATCAGCACCAGGCCAGAGCTAAAAGTATATTAAAAGTAATTCTTCAGCCCTGGCCAGTTTGGCTCGGTAGATGGAGCATTGGTCTGTGGACTAAGGGGTACCAGGTTCGAGTCTGGTCAGGGGCGTGTGCCTTGGTTGCAGGCACATCCCTAGTAGGGGGTGTGCAAGAGGCAGATGATGGATATTTCTCTCTCATCAATGTTTCTAACTCTCTGTCCCTCTCCCTTCCTCTGTGTAAAAAATCAATAAAAAAAATTTTTTAAAGTAGTTCTTCAGGGAGAAGGAAAAATACCAGAAGGAAGCTTGGGTCTATATAAGGAATGGAGCACCAAAAATGACAAATAGGTGAGTAAATAGAGAACTTTTTCTCATTTAAAATTCTTTCAAAGAGACAAATCCACATTATAACTGGAGCTTTCAACACCGCTCTGTCAGTAATTGATAAAAGGAGTAGAACATAAAATTATTAGGGATGTAAAATACTTGAAAAGACTATTTGACATTTTACAAATACTCCACCCAACACAGTAGCATACACTTTTTTTCCCACGCGCACTGGGAACATTTACCAAGAGAAAGCATCTGCTGGGTTTCAATAAATTTAAGAGGATTTCAATCAGACAAAGTATGTTTCCCGACCTCAACAAAATTAAATTAGAAATAAATAACAGCAAGATATCTTGAACACCCTCAAAGTCAAAGAAATCAGAAGGAAATTAGGAAATAACTTGAACTAAATGAAAATGAAAACACAGCGTATCTAAATCTGTGGTATTCCGTGAAAGCAGTATATCTATACTACCAGGAAATGAATAGTATTGGATGGTTTTATTGGAGGAGAAAGGATTATGTTTTTATTTAAAACTTTTAAAAGGCCCTTCGCTGGGAGAAAATAGAGGGTCAGGAATTCCAGGTCTATCTTGGGTGGGGTCCTTTCTAACCCTGGGCTCCTGGGAGTGGCTGCCCCTGGGGACATGAAAAAGCTTGTCCCCAGGGCCAGCAGCTCGGAAGCCAGAGGTGGATGGAGCCGCTGGGCCAAACAGAACAGACTAGCACGATACCTTCTTCCACCCCGAGGCCGAGGAGGAGGAATTCCTGGTTGTGGGTCCAAACCCAGTGAGCCTTCAGCTCTAGGGAAGCTCTGTCAGAAGGTGGCAGTGTTGAGTAGGAATCACTTGGTCAGTTTGTCAAGCCAAGGTGCAGGAGAACCTACCACCTACCCTGTGCAAAGCAGTGGCTAGACTATCCTGCAGGAAGGTGTAAGCACTCTGTTTCACAAAGAGGGGAAGCTGAAGCCCAGGGGAAGCTCAACTCCAAGCGCTGCGCTGGACTCCATTGGCTATTTCACTTCATTTCATTTTTTTCCAAGAAACTGTTTCAGAACCGCATCCGTGCACACCCAGAGCGGTCAGGGTTCGAGGCATTTCCCTGAGTCCCGTGCCCCTGCCAGTCAGTAGCTGCTCAGAGAACAAACCAGCAGCGCCGAAGGATGTGGCCTCCTCAGATAGGCATTAAAGACCCAAAGCTCGTGACCTGAAGGTCAAGTCCTTGAAGCAAATGCAGAAAGCGAGTTCCTGTGCACCTGGCACTGAATGAGGACCTGGGGCCCCCAAATGATGGAGATGCTCGGTCTGTCCTGCATGGGGCTCAGCCCAGGCCCTGACACACGAGTATCTTCAGAAACAGAAAGCTAGAGGTGTCTGAATTAAGTACAAGCAAAATAAAATGACAAGAGTTAGGACAGGGTCACGTTGCTGTAAGATCTAAGGGCCCGATGGAGAAACTAACTAGAGGACAGAGACAAGGTCAGAGCCAAGGGCAGGTTCAGGCAGGGGGCAAGGTGGGATGGGACTCTGGGAGCTGCTCTGGGCCAGGAGGAGGGAACTAGGGGAGACAGCAGAGCTCCCCCTCCTTCCTCATATGCCACCCGATCGCTCCCTCCTCCGGCCCAGGCTGTCCCGGTTTCACCTGGATGGATAAAACCGTTAAGCCGGGGTGAGCAGCAGCGGGGCTTAACCTGGACCCCGAAACCCCTCGCAGGCCCAGGTTGGTCTGTGTGATCTTCACGGGGGAGAGAAGCCTGGCATTTTCATTATCAGGGAGTTGGGAACGGAGAGCGTGAGGATGAGAAACTCACGTAGGCGAACGCACTGCCTCTATTGGCCGGGCCCCAGACGCATCCTTCCCCCCAGCTGTTTATAAGGAAGAAACAGCCTCTGGGTTTTCCATGTCTAACCTTCCTGAAGTTAAAAACAGAGGCCCGTAGGCAAGCTGTCTCCTGGTGACAGGTGGCTGGCAGGGACGGGCTGAGGATGTGTCCTGCAGGCAGCTGGGGGCGGATTGTTAATGGAACGAGTAGGGGAGCAAGGCAGTAAAAATGTTAAATATTATTAAACATCCCTGGGCGCACATGTCCTGAACCTGGCCCAGACCCACCAGCGCAGCCTCTCCCCGAACCCCAGGCCCGAAGGTGCCTGCCACTGCCCCAGGCCTCCCGCCAGCACAGAGGAACCCAGAGGGCTGCAGGCCTGAGAAGGGGGGGGGAGGGACGCATGGTGCTTCTGAGGCTGGAGGTGGGGAGGGGGAGGAGCAGAGGCTCCGGAGTCAGACTGACTCTACAGAGTGAGTATCCTACGCTGTTACGTGACAGTTACAAGATGTGGATGTCTCACGCTTTCAAGGTTTAGACGATCTCAATTTTTCAGTAATGCAACTTCCCCGAGCAAAACAGAAAAAAAAAGAAACCAAAAGGCCCATGGTCCCCTCGTTTGTTTATCAAATCTGTTACGGGAGAAGCAACGCTTACTCTAGAGACAAGTGTCTATTCGCATTGGTGCATTAATATTTGCAGCAGCTTGAGGTCAACTAACCCTACGGTGTCTGACAGCACATTCAACAGTGTTCAAGTTCCCGGTTCACAAGAGTAGCGAGCAAAACGAGCTGTGTGACCGTGGGCAGAGCACCAAGCCTCTCCTTTGCCATCTGCAGGATGGGCAGCATCGTCACCCCGCTCAGGGGGTTTATGGGGATCAGATGAGATCATATTTGCAAAGCACTCGGTGCTGGCAGCCCCCAGTAAAAGCTCCCGTCCTCCTGTCGGCATCACCAGCTGGCAAGGCCAGCCCTTTGGAGCTCCCCAGGACAGTTGTTCCTGAGCCAACATGCTGCCAGGAGCTCACCCTGCCTGTGGGTGGAGGCAGCAGAAACGTTGGTCTGGCTCCGCTGGGCGCCCCAGGGCCAGCTGCGGGCCGAGGACGAGGCATCGCCTCCCAGGGAAAGCTCCGTGGGGCTCCAAGGACAGCCATTCGGGTGGGACGCGGGTGAGAAGGGAGCTGACATGGTGAGAACATAACCTCGCTTTGCAGCTGAGGCTGGCCAATCACAGAGGAGCTAGCGCCCCTGCTAGGGGCCTGAGTCCCAGGGACAGCTCTCCTCAACATTCCCAGCCCAGAAGCCCACCTGGGCTGTCGGAGCAGCACCTGGAGGCGCAGGGCCCAGCATCGGCCAGCTGCCCCGCTGGTTTTCAGCCAGGCCTTAAGTGACCCTAAGTCACAGTGCTAATGCACAGTGCTATGTCACAGATGCTGCAGCACTCCCTGTGCCCCTGCCACTGTCCCCTCCAGGCCACAGCCTCTCACCCACCAAGGACAGGGGTGGGGGCGGGGGTGCAGGAAGTGGTATGCAACACACTGGACCAACCTCTGACCCCTCCCCAGGGCTCACGTCCAACCTGAAAACAATGATGTCACGCAGACACCTCACAAAGCTTCCTCCAGCTCCCCTCCCCACCCCTGACCCCCAATCTCACTGGCTGAGGCCAGCCCCTGCAGAGGCAGGCAAGTGACATCACCCCTAACCCATGGGCCCACCCCCACGCACGCTCTCTCCTTGTTCACTGTCAGCTGTCCACCCGTGACAAACTGTCTTTCCCATCAACACATGGGTTCGCCGTTTCCCCTCTTCCAGCTCCTGCCGGATTTATGCAGGAAACGTGGCCATTTCCCGCCTCAGCCGTCCTGATGAAAACCTCTTCTCCCAGAGCACCAGAGAGAGCGCTGCTGTCGGAGGAGTGGCTCTCCGGGTCAGCCCGAAGGCTGTTGTTTCACTGAATGACGAGGAGAACGGGAAAAATCGCCTGCCGGGAGGAGGGAGGACATCCGCCAGCAGGAAGCCCCTCTGCTTGGAGGCCAGACGAGGGGAGCTCTCTGCCCAGAAGAGAAGGGAGAGGCTGGTCCTCTGGGGCAGGGGATGGGGGAGGGAGGGGGCTGAGGAAAACAGATGAAAGAGGGAGAGGAGAGGAAGTGATGGGTTCAAATGCTCCAAGATGGGACCCTTCCTGAGACGCCCCCTCTTTGCCCCCCCTCCCCCCCACCCCAGCCTTCAGCAGTGCCGACCAAAATTCGCGCAGTGCTTGGGTGAGTGGAGTTTCTGTGAAAATCGGTGAGAAGGTGGAGCGTTTTATTTGGATTGAGAGGAAGTGAAGCAGATATGTAGAAGGGACACAGGAGACACAAGAGCCCCTCTTCCTTGTCCCTTGTGAGCTCCCTGCTCCCCCAGGAAAAGAAGAGGAGAAGGGGGGCGCTGTGTGCTCACGGGGCTGGGCCCACGGGAGCGTGCAGCCCCGGTGCCTTTGGGCTCAGGAGTCGTTATGTCTGTGTTGATGCTGTTGCACCCCGACCAGCATCCTCAGGCTGGGAACCTAACAACAGCGTAGTGTTTTCTGTGGAAAATGCAGACAGCAGCCCCTGTAAAAACCTGTTAGGACACAGTCTGCACCTGTGCCGCCAGGCCTGCGTGCGGACAGACACCGAGGAAGGTGGCGCGGTCCCAGGAGCCGGGCACCGTGTCTGCCTCTCACGGGAGCCGCTCAGGGCCCTGCGGTTCCCCCGCTGCTTACGGCCGTCTTCCTGTCTGTGAGAGGAGGGGTGCTCAGAGGGTGTCGGGGCTGCTTTGCAGCTGTGGGGCACCCCCCTCGGCCCCTGGGAGCACGCTCCCCTGTGAACTCTACGGGATGTATATGTTTGCTCGAGACAACCATTTCTCTTTTATCAACACATTTAAGCACCAACAGTTGATCTATTTCGTCCTTCACTTTGATATAAACTGGAACGGGCTCACACACATAGCTCCCCTATCACCAATAGTCCCCGCCCCACCCCACCCCGACTCTTTAAACACTGCAAACTGAATGAAGCAATTTAAAGTTCCATTTTTGTTTCACTCCCCGGCATTTTAGACTATTGAAAATTTGAAACCTCCAACTTCCTATTCTTCACTCTCCCCTGTATCCTGGGAACATGGCCCCGCCCCAGCAGGCCGCCCTTGACTGCGAAGGGCCCCCAGCCGGCCACGATTCCTCATCACCTGAGCGTTCAGTAAGCGCCTACTGGCGGCCCAGATCTCTAGGCATCACGCTTGATTCATGCTTCGCCCTGGGCCCACGGGGGACGGGCAGCAAGGACAGAAATGGGTGCCTGTTACACATTTACTATGCACCCGGTGCTATGCCAGCCACAGTCACACGTGTGATCCCATCTATTCCTTACGTCAGCCCAAACAGCAGGCCTCCGTAAGTTCCCTGTGTAGACGAAGAAAGCAAGGCGCAGAGAGGTTCAATAGCCAAATAAGAGGAAGACCAGGAACGTGACCCCAGATCTGTCTGACCCTCACACCTGAGCTCTTTGCATGGAGTGGGTTTCAGGAAGATGCCCCCTCAAAATAGGAGTGAGGGTGGGGGTGGGGGTGCAGGGGTGGGAGGGGATGCACACAGAGGTGTCAAGCTGCTGGGTCAGCAGGCAGGTCCAGGCCGAGTGCCAAGGAACGTGCTGTGACGGATGCCGGTGCCAGCTCAAGGAGGACCAAGGGCAGGAGTGAAAAATGTCCCGTGAATCCTGGCATTTGGGGGGTGGCAGGGCAAGCCGAGGCTGGGCCACGGGAGTGATGTACAGCTCACCCGTGTCCAAGTGGTCCTCTCCAGAACGGTACCAGAGAGATGGCAGTGCAGGGGGGCAGAGAACTGGGCAGGGGCTAGCCCCAAGTCAGTGGGCAATGAGAGAGAACCATGCATCTGGGCAAGGGCTCGAGCCACACCCACATGGAGGATGGAGAAGATGGGCTGGACCACTACCCAGGCACGCGTGCCTGTAGCAAAACCACATGCCAGTGACCCTTAGCCACCTGTGTCACCTTGGAGAAAGGTCTCTTGTGAGGTCACCCAGCTCTATCTCGTAAAGTTGACTTGGATTAAGGCTAGTTAGGAGCCCAGGTTTTTTACATGTTGTGCTTTCTGCCCCCACCCTCCTTGAGACATAAATGTTTTTCCATGTTGCTGCATAGTCAGTGTTATCATCATTTTAATGGCCACATAATTCAAATTCCCGGAATGGACGGCCCTCCCGATCTAATGCCTCCAAGGAGAACCTGGAGATCTAAACTAAGAAACATTTCTTTTTAATGAAGAAAATAATACATGAGGATGTTTATTGCAAAATTATTTATAGCAGCAAAAAATAATAACCCCAAACCGGAAACAGTGTTAATGTCCAGCCATGAGAGAGGATGGTTTAGTAAATCAGACCTCAATGCAATTATACAGCCATAAAATGATAATCACACAGACTGTGTAGCAACGTGAAGAAACATTTATGCCTAATTGGGGGGAAGCACAAAATAAAATTATATTTCTGTCTGCAGTGATGTAAAATAAGGAGTGCCTCAGGGGGGAAAGGTGGCCGAAGAAAATAAGAAATGACAACTTCTGTTAGGGTGTCTGGGTGCCAAGGAATCACTTTTAGAAGATGTATTTTGATGCCGACATGCTACTTTAACAATAACTAAAAAGCAAGTTAAAGAGGAAAGTGAGCCCCAGAGGTAATTTGCTAAGCAAGCAAACAAGCTTTTCTTCCTGGAGGGCGGGAAGCAGGGTTGTTGCCTCTCTTTGCTGCTTTGTCATCTGCACGCCCAGGACTGGGCCCCAGGCAGAGCTGGCCTGGCTCCCAGACCCAGTGAGGGCGGGGATGGGGGAAGTGTATGTGGGGGGGTGGGGGGTGCAGACGCCTCGCCTGCACTCCTGGCAGGAAATGTCCATGAAGATGAAGTTCAGTGGAAAAAGGCTGCTGTTCATCGCCTGGTCTGCTTCTGTACCTTTCCAAATGCATTCCTAAGTACACAGTCACACGCTGTCATTCCTCTCTGAATGCTGCCCCCAAATCCCATTCATCTGCCCGCAGCACCGCAGCCTTTCCACATCCATTCTCACCCAGTCTTCAGACCCGCGCCCCCTCCCCCCCTCCCCCCCCCCGCAGGTGGGCAGGGCTGCTAGGATGAGGTCCATGTTTCAGATGGGAAAACTGAGACCGAACACAAACTGCAAACCCCAGTCCAGGACTTTCCACAACCGGGTTGGTGAGCCCGGGAGGCTGGAGGGCTGAGTCCCAGAGGCCTCAATTGGGTCCTCGCACACAAAAGGGGCCTGTGGCTCTGTCAGGGGCTGAGCCCAGAGCTAAGAGAAGGGAATGGTCCCCGGAAACCCCCTCTGTGGTTGGGCCTGTGCTGGGCCCGGCCTTCGCTTCTGGGGCCTGGGTGAATGTGTCCCCGAACCCCAGCTGAGCGGGCCCCAGGGGCCGGCAGCTCCAGGCGGGCAGCACAGGCCGCCCCCACGCCAGCCGCTGGCCGCTGCGAAGCCTTTCCGCGCTGCGGGCCGTGTCCCCGCGGAGGCGGCAGCACGCCCGAGGCCCGCAGAGGGTCCGCAGTCCTGGGAGCCGGGCCCGGCCAGCACCTCGTCAGGAGGCCCCGAGGAGCCGTTCAGGAATAATGTTATTTTTCTATTTTTAAACAAGGCTGAGGTCTCTGGGGCACACATGAAGCCATCGGGGAAGACACGGGTGGAAGAGAGCCTGGCCTGCAGGCCGGGGAGAGCGCTGGGGAAGAGGACCTCGCGAAGCTGAGACAGGCATTGTTTGTCTTGTGCTCTGAGAGCCCGGGGCTGGGGCCAGGGTGCGGGTCAGGCATGTCCCCGGGGCCTCCGCAGCCCGTTCCCTTTTCTCTCAGTGCCGCTGGGGAGTGGGGTGTGAGCAATAGTCTCAGGGATCCCATCGGTCATGTGCAGCGGGAAGCGGGGGGGAGGTTCCCCCTCTGGAAGGAAGCCCGGGTTCACTTCTCACCTTGGCCACGTGAACGCTCCCCAGACCCTCCGTCTCCTCATCCGGCACCAGGGCCGGCCGTTCTGGCCTCGAGTCCCCGGCACCTCTTCCGGGGGGAGCAGTGGATGACGTGTGCACCTGGGGGCTGGGACACCCACCTCACCGGGGGGTGCGGCCCTGGAAAGGGGGCTGGTCACTCACTCCCACCTTAAGGGTAAGGAAGGCGAGGCCGGAGGAGTGGGCGGCCTGCCCACAGCGTCCGGACCCAGGCCCAGGCCCACCTGACTCAGAGCCCTCTCTCCTCCCGCAGCCCAGGCGGCCTCGCAGCTGCTCCGGGCAGGGTGACGCTGTGCTCTCGGAGCTTTGGGAGAAATGGTGACTCAGGGGCAGGACCAGCCGCAGGGCTGCGTGGGCTTGGCCGGGTGAGAAAGGCCGCTGGGGAAGTGAGAGCGTGTGAGCAGCGAGGAGAGCTGGACTGTGGTCAGTGGCCCTGGTCTGGTCCCGGTCCTTCCCGGGGACCAGTGAGTGACTGGGCAGCTCACACATTCACTCCAGGCCTGAATGTTTGCCCCGTGAACCAGAGTCCATCACAGAGCTACTTCCCAAGGCCGATGAGAGGGTCCGATTAAGATAGGACACGCGAGGCGGCAGGGGGATGGACGCTCAAGCTCCATAAAACGAAAACTCCTCTCCAGTTCCTGCCCCAGACAACAATGAGAGGTATGGGCTGAGCCAACTGCAACAGGCAAGAAGTGGGGAGTCCTTATGCATCTCCTGCTCCCAGAGGCCCCGCACACAGGCAGCCACTGCGGGTACAGAGTCTCCCACCCAGGATGCATTGGGGGAGGGGCTGCCCTCGACCATCCCTGCAGACTCCCTCCACCCCCCGTCACCCCAGCTTAGAGCCGCAGGATGTCTGTGCCTTGCCCTGGGGTTCACATAGAAGGTTGGGCCAAGAAAAAGGAAGGAATTGGCCCAAGACCACTCAGCCAGAAGCAGGATGGGGGAGAGGGGAAGGGAGCTGAAACTAGACCCCAGAGCTCTTCCACTGTCCAGGCTTTCCCGACTACCTGTCTGGGAGGCATGACACACCTGGGCGAGGAGGAAACAGCCCAGAAGAGCAGCCCTGTGCCCGAGGCTGCTGGGCCAGCGGTGCAGCCCAGGCGGGAGGCCAGACCCCCGCTCTCTGCTGCCGGCTGCTCAGCCCAGAGCAAAGACTGCGTCCTACATCCCTGAGCTTTTTCTGAAACCAGCCACTTCTTAATTCTTTGGCTGAATGTCTAAATAAGGATTTTTGCCAATTCCGAGCCCCGCTAACTGATGAAGTTGTCAGAAAAAGATCTAATGATGCTTGAAAATGCAGGGAGCGAGCCAGCTGCCAAATTGCCCTCCCAGCTCTGACTCTGCGTCAAGGAATCGGGGACCCTCCCTCTGGAGAGGTGGGGGGCTGGAGGCAGAGACTCGGCTGCCTTTCATCAGCTGTGGGATGTGGATGAGTTGCTTAACCCCTTTGATCCTCGGCTCCCCAGCTGCGAATGAGGATAGTAACTCCCTCCTCCATGGCCGCTTTGAGGATTAGATGAGATGATGTGTGACATGTCAGCACAGTGCCAGGCACAGCACAGATGCAGGGCAGCCTGGGAGGGTGAGACGGGGCAGCGGACTTAACTGCCGAATGGACTGAGGTGGCTGTGCCTGCAGCCCCGAGTGAGGGAGCGGAAGCCACCAGCTCCATTTGGGGAAGTGCTGGGTCAGCCCCAGTGCCTTGGAGGGAGGGGGCAGATGGGAGGGAAGGCTCAGTGTGACCTCAGGCCCTGGGAGGTGGGCCTGCGGGGCTGGGCAGGCCCCGCCCTTTGTTCTCTCCTTTCTCCTAAGAACATTTGTCCCCTAAAGAGCCTAGGCACTAGGGGTGGGGCCTGGCTTGGGGACTGGGGAACGAGACAATGCCCAGGCCTGGCACAGAAGCCCAAGAGGCTGGGCTCAGAGAGGAGCCCTCCCGAAATGAGCTGGACCAAAGTACAGGCCACCCCAAAACACGAGACACGCACATACGTGACCTGCCTGCCAAGGGTAGGGCTCAGGGGAGTGTCCCAGCTAAAGATGGACAAAGTCATTTCCCCTCAATCACCAACTGTCCAGGCCACATCTCTCTCCTGTGTTCCTTCCTCTCCTGCCTACATACATGTACACACATGTGGACAAGTATGCATACCCATGTCGCCTGTTCGGTGACCTTTCGTCTTCCCCAGAAGATGGAGAACAAACATTCGGTCTTGAGTACAAATGTATGTTTGCAATTCTGGGGCTCTGCACAGGACTGTTGACTCCGAGACTCAGTTTCCCCATCTGTCAACGGGGAGATATCACTGAGCTCTGCAGACCTGCTGCAAGAAGCACATGAGGCGGAGCATGGACAGTAACCAACAAGCACATGACTAATGGCAGTGGTCATTTGGGGCTGGAAAGCAGAATTGCTGTAACCATGAAATCTGCTTCTATTTTTAGCAAACCAGGGAGAGTGAGTGAGGGTGAGGGAGGGGCCCAGGCAGTGGCCTAAATACAGCATGAGGATTATCCCAGGGTCCAGCTGTCCGAGTCCGGGCTACAGGTGATCCAACAACCCCTCCCAGCAGGCTGCCTACCCTGCGCGCTCCATTCTAGGCCCACTGGCGGTAGGCAAAGTGCTCAGAGGATGGCTCTGAGCTCATAGGAGCCGAGGGGTGCATGTTAGGAGTGGGCAGGCTAGCTCCTCACCAGAGATCAAACCTCAGCATTTCCTCAGGATGTAGGGGGGGGGGTGGACCTGCAGAGGGAAGCCTGGGCTCCATCTCTGCTCAGCCTGTGAGGGGCCCTGGGACCTTGTGTGATCCGGTCCCATCTTGTGCCTCAGTTTCTTCATCTAGAAAGCCCTGTCCACTCTTGGGAGGTGCCACCTGGTGAAGAAAAAGCTCTGACAAAATTGATTGTTTTTTAAAAAGCACAGACAGATGCCTGGAGTCCAGGTACTTGTCCTCCTCTGCCCCCTCACTCTTCTCAGGTGGACGGGGGTGCCATCAGCCATGGAGAAGGGGCTCAGGAGCTGGATATCTGGGCCACCAGGACCCCTTCCAGCCCAGGACTCAGCAAGACGAAGCGGGGTGGTGGTTTGTAATAACAGAGTTTTCACTGGAAGGATTGCTTACCCCCTTTGACCCCCTGCTTCCCCAGCTGTCAACACGGATAATAACTCAGCCGGCCGAGGGCTGCCGAGAGTTAGCGTAGGTGCCGGACGGCTGAGCACTGGCCTGGCCCAGCTCAGCACACCACTAGGGAGGTCCTTCTGGAGCCTTCTGGGAGGGGCGCTGTTCCCGGACCTGCCTGGCTGCCCCAGAAGCCACTCAGCATCCTAAAAAATGGGGGTTGGGGAGGAGGGGGGACACTGCCAAAGCATGACCAAGTGCTGGGTCTCTCTGAGAGGCAGGGTGTCCACCAGGCAGCCTGGGCAAGCTGCTCTGGGCCCCGTGTTTGGCACTGGGGTCAAGAATCAGCTCTGTAAAGCCCTGAGGTTTGTGATTCTCCCGCTGGTTCTTAGCCCTGAATTTCCTAAGAAAGGGTCTGGTAAGCCCCCCCCAGTCAGTGCACAGTGCAGAGGAAGTGCATAGTAACAACTTACAAGGTGAATGAATGAGGACCAGGTGTGGGAACCTCATTCATCAGCATCTTTATATGTAACGTCTCTGATCCATGGGACTTTCCCCTGAATGATTGACAGGACAAGGAGTGACATTTCCCAGGGGGCCATAGGGAAGGAGGGGCTCCCAGAGCAGCCTGGGAGTGTGGGGTGGGGATGGGCCAGCGTGGCAGCAAGGATCTGAGGACACCAGGCAGGCGGAGTGATTGGGGAGCTGGGAGTGGAAGCACCACTGTCTGTGTGGAAGGGCCTGCGGTGGCAGCATGAGGAGAGGGGGCTTTGGGGTGTCCTTTGCACACCAGGATGCGGGTGTGGTTCCTCAGTGAAGATGGTGGGTTGGGCACTTGCATCTCTTTCCTGACACCCAGTGAAACAGAAGGAAGGGGCGATAGAGGCTTGACCTACAGAAGCAGGAGAACAGAGAGAAGCAGATGAGCGAGCGTTGACTGACATGGCAGGCACCAGAGAGCAGTCCCAGAGCCTGCATTGGGAAAGCGGGGTGTCAACCTGTCCCAAATCCCAGCATCCTCTAAAGGCTCTGGAACAGAAAGCACTGGGTCTCATGGAAATGGAGCTCAGCTAACAGGAGGACAGATCGAAAGTCTTGAAAGGCAGCCGGGGTTCTAGACCTCCTCCTACTCGACACTGTGGGGTGACTGCCCTCTTCCAGTCCCCATAGAAGATTGGAGGGTGTTCTCTGAGACGAGTGTAAACAGAAGCTTTCTGCGCTGGGGACAGCAACCACCCTTGAGAACTGGAAATTAAATTAATATATTTAATATGTTTAATATAGTTAAGTCTGAGGCTCCACCAGCTCGCTTTCCCGACTCAGCTCCAGCATACTGGCCCCCAGGACTTCACTCCTGCCTTCCCTAGGGTGTCCTCAAGAAATGGCCCCTTCAGCTCACCCTCTAGCACAGCTCCAGTCCATAAACCCCACCCAAGGATTTGAGTTTTGAAACAGCTTCTTAGCAACCACCCCCTGCCCCTCTCTAATGATGAGCAGACAATGACCAGCTCTCAAAGGAAGGCCTCTGGCCGGAGCAACAAGACCCAAACCAGCTAGTGGGGAAAGTATCTTGGAGAAAAGATAGGAGGAAACAGCCTCCAGGAGAAAAGGAGAGGATACTATTTTTTTTTTAAATAAAGGACTAAACTTGAGCTCTTGGAAATCAAAAGCACGATGGCAGAAGTGGAAA
The DNA here is from genome assembly GCA_027563665.1 of Antrozous pallidus. NCBI lineage: Eukaryota > Metazoa > Chordata > Mammalia > Chiroptera > Vespertilionidae > Antrozous > Antrozous pallidus. The sequence continues at coordinate 61,519,702 of CM050523.1, read as the reverse complement.
ACTAAATTAGAGTTGGGGATCGAGTTGAGGGAAGTTCCCAGGAAGAAGAGCCAAAGAGGAAGCTGGCAGGTAGCTGAGAAGAGATGAGAAGAGAAGAACCAACCCCCATGTGCAATACCAGATCAGAGCTCCAGAAAGGAAGGACGGAGGGAGCAGAGGGGAGACGTTATCAAAGAAATAGTTCACAGAAATGTCCTTGAACTGAAGGACAGTCCTACCCATTGGGTCCTCTGTGTGCCCGGTACATGGAGAAAAGGACCCACACTCACTCACACTTTGGTAATTTCAGAAGCAAAGAGCATACAAGTTGCGGAGAGTGTGTGTGCCAGGGAACAGGTCACACACGAAAAGAATCAGGAAGCTTTTTAACAACAGCAAAGCTAAACTGTAATCGAGTGATGCTTTCCAAATTCTAACATTGGGGAAAATATTATATCCAATCTGTAATTCAATTCCCTCTATGAAGAGTGAGGGGAGAATAAAACACTCTCAGGCCAAAACCAGTTTGGCTCAGTGGATAGAATGTTGGCCTGTGGACCGAAAGGTCCGGGTCAAGGGCATGTACCTTGGTTGCGGGCACATCCCCAGTGGGGGGCGTGCAGGAGGCAGCTGATCAATGTTTGTCTCATTGATGTTCCGACTTTCCATCCCTCTCCCTTCCTCTCTGTAAAAAAAAAAAAAAAAAAAAAAAAAAGACACTCTCAGTATATCAGGGCGGGGGGGAAGCATGTACCTCCAAGCACCTTTCCCAGGAAGCTACTACAGGATGTGCTCCACCAAAACAAGGGAGATAGACAGACAGAGGGGAGCCCGGGGAATGGCAGATCCAAGGGAGACGCAGTGTGCAAGCTTCCAGCACTCCCCATCTTCCAGGAGAGCCTGTGATCTTCCCACAGGTCCTGCCACCCACATTTCTGAGCCCGGAAATTAGACACCCCGTCACACCACACCACTACACATGCATGTTTACAGAAAGCAAGACCGTTATTTACAAGAACAAGAAACACTGAGCTAATTCTCTTTTAAATACACCAAGTAGAGCAGCAGAAAGAGAGAAAACAGAAGCCTTCGGAGGGGACCAGGCGGGGCCTTGGCGGCAGGCTTTCCCACCGCCCTCTGCTGCCTAGGCTGCTCTCCCTTGCTCTCTGCTGACGGGCAGACCCTTCCCAGTATTAACCAGCGCTCATCCACATGTGAAGCCAAGTTAAGAAAATAGGACCTTCCCGGACCCCTGGGGATCCAGAGCCAAGTTGCAGCGGTGCCTGGAGCTCCCTGGGGCCCCATTCTCCAAGCCTTTTCCAGAGATGAGTTCTGGGCAGGGTGAGTCATGAGCTCCCGCCTGGGGGCCTCGGACAACACAGGGACGATTGAGTCCCCACCTCCCAGCAAGCCTCTCCTTGCTCATTGTGGGAGGCAAGTTTTCTGCTTTTTCCAGGGTTGGAAAGACCCAGAGGGAAATTTTAGTCCTAGATCTAAACCCCCGAAAGTTAATCTGAGGACCAGGGATGGTCAGTGACAAAGCTCTTAACAACCAGAAACAAAGAGAGAAAAATAAAGACAAAAAGAAATGTGTATGGAAAGAACTATTCTTGCTTCTGGGGTTAGATCCTTCTTATGTTTCTGTTCTAAAATGAACATTGAAAAAAAGTAGAAAGATGGTAATTGTGGTTGACATATTTTTTTTAATGCCCTTACTTGGCAAAATAGGAGAGTTGATATCTCTAGCTAGTCCTTCCTCAAAGAAGAAGAAGAAGGAGAAGAAGGAGAAGAAGGAGAAGAAGGAGAAGAAGAAGAAGAAGAAGAAGAAGAAGAAGAAGAAGAAGAAGAAGAAGAAGAAGAGGAGGAGGAGGAGGAGGAGGAGGAGGAGGAGGAGGAGGAGGAGGGAGGAGGAGGAGGAGGAGGAGGAGAGGGGGAGGGGGAGGGAAAGAGGGAGAAGGAGAGGGAGAGGGAGAAGGAGAGGAGGAGGGAGAGGAAGAGGAGGAGGAGGAGGAGGAGGAGGAGGAGGAGGAGGAGGAGGGGGAGGAGGAAGAGGGGCATGTTTCTAAATGGTTAGAGCATTGGTTTAGGCACTAAAGGGGTTCAATTCCCAGTCAAAGGCATGTACCTGGGTTGCAGGTTTGGTCCCCAACCCTGGTTGGGATGCATGCAGGAGACAACCAATCAATGTGTCTCTCTTACACATCGATGTCTCTCTCTCTCTCTCCCCTCTCCTTCCTCCCTCTCTTCTTCTCACTCTAGAAAGCAATGAAAAAATATCCTCTGGTAAGGATTAACAAAACAAAACAGAAATGGGGTGGGGGAGGGGGATTTCATTGTCTATGATGGCCCAAAGTCTGGGGCAGAGTTCGGTAGATGACACAAAAGAAAGGAAGACCAAGCCCCAGACTAGGTCCAAGTCCAGAACCAGACTAGGAGGGTGAGGGGGCACCTGCAGGTACCTAAGTGTGGGTGAGAACACCCCACTTGGTGCCCTTCAGTGACAGGGAGCTCATTCCTTCAGTGCACAGTTCTGGTTATTAGAAAGAGCTTGCCTGTGCCGTTGAGAAACTGCATCCTTGCACTCAGGGGTAGCACGGGGTGGAGGCGGGGGAGACTGGAGCCAGGCCCGACCTCTTCAAGGACAGCTTTCACCCGCAGGAAAACAGGCTCCGTGTGGCACCCCTCCCACCTGGTGGTCTTTGGTTAGGGTCTGTTTGCTTCCCCCAGCCCCAATCGTTCCCCTTATGAAGGGACTTGCTTTAGATCACATGGCCAGCAGGTGAGTTCGAACCCAGCTCTTCTGCTCCTGGCCCGGTGCCCTGGCCCCTAGTTCTAGATGTGGCAATGGCAGTGTTCTCAGAACCAGTTGGCAAAGCAGCAGAGAAACAAAAATAACTTTTTAATACACAAAAATTCAATGTGGTCGCAATGAGCATACCTGCATAGAAAAGGGTCTGGAAGGACACAGGGCCCAGTGGTCGTGGCAGCCCCTCTCAGGTGGGCTGCCTGATGACTTTCACTGTGTCTTTCCTTTTCTCTGTTTTCCCAATGACCTTGCGTCTATTTGTATGACAACATAAAATAATAACCATGTAGGAAGATGAAATAAGAGAAGTAAAATTAAAGTCGTTTCTTTCAAAGATCCCATCTCACTTTCTGGCCACTTTCCAATGAATAAGCTCTTGGGGGCTGGTGCTCCCGAGATGGCCTAGGTCCCCGCCCCCCTGTGGGCATGGTCTGCCCAAGACCCACCCTCCACAGCTCTCCATCCCTGGGCTTTACTGCAGCCTGACATTCCTGCTGCATCATCCCCGGCTGCCAAACGGGGACCCCACAGACCAGCAGCCCCCAGACTTCCCAGGGTCACCTGCCCTGAGTAGAAGTGGAGAGCCCAGCCTCGGGGGTCGGTCTTGACAGACAGCTCAGGCTCTGCTGTCAGGTGGCCCTGGGCAAGTCATTTCCATCTCGGGGCCTCCATTTTCCCACGAGTAAAACCAGGCTGGAGAGCATTTGACTAGGATTGGACCCGGTGGCCTCTGAGTTTCTTTCCAGGCTTAATATTGAAATAGTCTGGGACTGACCGGGGACATAGCCTTGCCTCTCGGGGCTGCCCTTGGGTCCCTGAGTGGAGAGTCTAGGTCTGAGAGAAGTCCCAGCCTTTTCGCACAAGTGTGTTTGAGCGTGTGTGTGTGTGTGTGTGTGTGTGAGCATGTGTGCATGTGCACATGTGCACGTGGGGGTGTTGGGGTATGCAGGGGTATGTATGTGAGTAGGAGGTACCAGAGGGACAGACTCCCCGTTCTGTACCTGGCACAGGCACATCATCCAGTTATCTCATCCTTTTGAGGACCCTGCTCCTTCCCTCTCTAAAACCCCAGCCCTCCACCCCACCACCCACCACTCCCCTCCTCATTCCTTCGTCTTCTCTGTCCCTGTCTCTGTGTCAAGCCCCAGCTCTGTTCTTTCTCTGTCTCCAACCTAGAACAAGACCTGTGGCTCTGTAGCTGGTTAAGTGTGTGCCTCTCCCCCCCGCCACCCACCAACACACACACATGTGGTCTCTCCCCCAGGGCACCATCCCCCAGGCCCCTGGCCCTCTTCCAAGAGGTGCCCGCGGCTCTCAGAGTCCCCTTGGTCCAGACAGAAATGAAGATGGGTTCTATTGCACAGTGACAAAGTCAAAGCATTTTTCCCGCCGACATCCGAATGAAAAGTCCGGAAGCCCGACAGTGCCGTGATTTGTTAATCTGACATGGCCTCTCTGTGCATTGAACAGACTTTAATTAAATGCTCAGGAGAGATGAGAGCCCTTTGATTGTGCACCTCTGGGCTCTAGGTGGAAAGGTAAGGTCTTTTCCCAACAAGCACAAAGGCTCAAGATGGTCCCTGAAAGATTGAGGGTAGGGGGTTCGCTGATAGCTCAGGTGAACACAAGAACACAGCCCGGGAGCTTGCAGGAAACCTTAGGAAACTGACGGCAGCCACACCCACCACTCCACCCACTTCCCCAGTGAGGAGACTGAGACCAGCTCTTTCAGCCCCTCAGCAGATCCCAGAGACCCCACCCCCATCGCCCCCACCACCCTGGACTCACTCTCAGGGCCGGCAGGGAGCTGACCTGGTCTGTGGTCAGGGTCGCCTCCTTGTAGTACTTCCCCGGCGGGCAGAGCTTCAGGAAGGTGTCGTGGATGCTGAGAAGAGAGACAGGACGGGCTGGGGAGCAGAGACCAGCAAGCCCCCTCCCTCCACCGTGCTCTTTGGAGGGAAGGGACTCAGGATTGATTGACACAGAAAAGGCAGTTATAAATCGTTCACCCTTCCAGAAACATCCTTGAGGCTCCAGTGCACAGAGCACAGATATCCCCCAGGAAAGCTCTGGGGGACTGGAGGACAGCAAGGAGGAGAGGAGCCATCTGTAAGGGGAGGGGCTGAGCCGCCTGCCCAGCCCAAAGGGGCATTATCACTCCGATGGCCAGAGTTGCAGCGGGAGGTGATCATAAAACGCAAGCTGACTTTCCGTCAATGTTAGGAACGTTGAAGCATTCTCTGAGGCCCGGGACCCATTTGGCTGGTGCCCAGGGCAGATGGCTCCCGTGGTCTTCACCCAGGTTCCCCCTGGGAGTGCCTGCCACATGCTGCCTTCTCTCGGGGACGCTTTTCATGGACCCTGCCTCACAGTCTCCCCAGAACAGGGCCATTATCTCTCGTTTACAGAGGAGGACACTGAGGCTCAAGGTGATAGAACGAGTGACAGCCAGAGCTATAGACACTGGCCCTTCCCCCAGGAGCCCGGAGAAGGGAGGTGTCAGGGTGGCTGAGGGAGACTTTAGGAACCTCTCCTGCCCCTGAAGCCTTCTTCTCATTTACCAAGCTCCATGCTGGGTGCACTCCAGCACATGATCTCATTGAATCTTCCCATCAACCCCTGGGAGAGACATAGGAGTGATTATTTTTATAGACGGGTAAACTGAGGCATTTAAGGGGTGTGCCCAAGGTCAGATAGCTTGGAAGACAGAGAGTGGGGTCTGAACCCTAAACCTGATTCTTCTGGCTGTGCCGCCCACCCCTCAAGTGTTCATCCCCACCCAGGGGAGAGACTGGGAGCCCGACGCCCCCCCCCCCCCCCCCGAGCCCTGGGGATGGGGTGCTTGGAGAGGGCCCTGCCTGGGCTTCGTGCCTCCCCAGGCCGGGAGATGGATATGCTGCCCGCACATGAATCGTGGCTGTGTCTCAGCTGCCACAGAGCCTCCTCCTCCAAATATGGATCAGCTGGCTCTAAGTGGAGCTCTGAATTAATCACTAATGGACTCAAAGTCAAAGTCATTTAGAAAAACTCACCCACTCAGCTTGCCAGAAACCCAGCCTCGCAGGCTGTGGCTCCCGCACACCTAGCCCAGACTCGGGAGGGGCTGTCTGTGCCGGGAGAGGCAGGCACCAGCTCCGTTGCACACACTCCGGGGGCTCGTGAACCAGCCGCGTCCCCTCCAGGCCTCAGTTTCCCCCGAGTAAGATGATGCCCTCACCCCAGCCCCTCCAGTTCAGACATTCTGTGGCTGTTTCTGTACCCGAGTCTGTTCACCTCTTTCCTCTGAGACCCTGCATTTAGTGGTTTTCAACTGGGTCCCTCGTTAGAATCCTGGAGGGGGTTGTGAAGGGATCCGTGTCCACCCCTGGAGATTTCCATGCAAGGCCGGGGTGGGGCCCAGGCACCTATCCTATATAATAAAAGGGTAAAATTGACCCTAATGGTGGAACAACTGGGAACAACCAGTTGCTATGATGTGCACTGACCACCAGGGGCAAAGGCTCAACTCAGGAGCTGCCCCCCTGGTGGTCAGTGCGCTCCCACAGGGCAAGCTCCTCTCAGCCACAAGCTGGGCTGACAGCTGTGAGCACAGTGGCAGGAGCCTCTCTACTTCCTTAGCAGCACTATGGATATCCAACCGCTCCAGGGAGCAGGCCTAAGCCGCAGTCGGACATCCCCCAATGGCTCCTGGGCTGCCAGAGGGATGTCTGACTGCCAGCTTTAGCCTGACCCCTGGGGAACAGGCCTAAGCTGGTAGGTGGACATCCCCTGAGGGCTCCTGGGTTGCCAGAGGGATGCCAGCTTTAGCCTGATCCCTGGGGAACAGGCCTAAGCTGGCAGGTGGACATCCCCTGAGGGCTCCTGGGTTGCCAGAGGGATGCCAGCTTTAGCCTGATCCCTGGGGAACAGGCCTAAGCTGGCAGGTGGACATCCCCTGAGGGCTCCTGGGTTGCCAGAGGGATGCCAGCTTTAGCCTGATCCCTGGGGAACAGGCCTAAGCTGGCAGGTGGACATCCCCTGAGGGCTCCTGGGTTGCCAGAGGGATGCCAGCTTAGGTCTGATCCCCTGGGGAACAGGCCTAAGCTGTCAGGTGGACATCACCCGAGGGGTCCTGGACTGCAAGAGGGCACAGGCCAGGCTGAAGTAACCCCCCCTCTACAGTGCACAAATTTTTGTGCGCTGGGCCTCTCGTAGGTTCTATAAGCTTCCTTCCACGCTGCTGTGGTGCAGGCAGGACTGAGAACACAGGGCCTCCAGACCCATTCTGGCTCGGTGGCCTGGGCCATGCCCGTGGTACAGCCCACAGGTGTTCTATAAATAGCCCTATCTTTAGCCTGAAGGCTTTTAGTCCCATGATCGACCACTTCCAGGCTGTGTGCCTCGGGCAAATCCTCTCTCTGAGCCAGTTCCCTCATTTGCCAAAAGGGGATGATAACACCATGAGAATAGCAATGACCACATGCGCAGCACGGACCCTGGTGTCTGACACCGGTTGGATCATCTCATTGTCCTAATAACAGCCCTTGCTCTCCGGTGACCCATTTTTTTTGTACGCGTGGAAACTGAGGCTCAGCCGAGGTAAGAAACTCACAGTCACACAGCTAGGAAGTGACCGCTGAGCCTCGGACCCGGGCCTCTGGTTTCCAGGAAGCAAGCCTGTCACCGCTCCACCTGCTGACCTGATGTTCCAAGAAATCGGGGAGCAGAAGGCCAGGACAGGGCCTGGAGCATGGGAACATCTCCATTTCGCTGGCTGGAAATGGATCCCATGGATTCATTCTCCCCTCTTGGATAAGTTCCTTGTGCATGAGTGTTGAATCTAACATTATTTGTAAAGCTGAAAGCTATAAACACCGCTAAGTGTACATTACAGGGGGTTGGTAAAATGAATTACGGTTCTTCCGTAGGAAGGAATGCTCCGTAGTCGTTGAAAAAGAAAGAGGCAACCCTACCCGGCTTGGCTCAGTGGATAGAGCGTCAGCCTGTGCACCGAAGGGTCCCAGGTTCGATTCCGGCCAAGGGCACATGCCTGGGTTGTGGGCTTGATTCCCAGGACGAGGCGTGCAGGAGGCAGCCGATCAATGATTCTCTCTCATCATTGATGTTTCTGTCTCTCTCTCCTCCCTTCTTCTTTGAAATCAATAAAGAAATATATTTTTAAAAATTAAAAAAAAGAAAGAGGCAGATCTCTGTGCTTTAAGCAAAACTAGCCAAGATGAGAACTTTATTAAAAAAAAGTCCCAACAGCATGAACTTGACCCTAAAAGTGAGGAAAGGCTGCGGTCTGGATGGAATACTCTTTTTGGAGGCTCTATGTTTCAGTCTAACTATGAAAGATTCTTCCGGAAGGCTGATGGGAAACAACTGAGCTGGGGTTACCTTTGGGGAAAACAGGGGAGGGGAGACATTTACTTTTTTATGTAGAGCTTTCGATGCTATCAAATTTTCTAGCTGTGCTCACCAGTTACATTTTAAAATTAGATTTTATTTTTGCTCCAGAGTTACTTTTTAGAAAAGCTCGGTAAGGGTAGTAGGATGTGAGTCATTGGGAGTTCTGTCATATTTTTTTCTATATTTAACAAAAATGAGTGCATTTTAATTTTCCAAGGAAAATAATACGGCCCCGTGACTGGCCTGGCCTCCACAGCTCCCTGTGTCCCGGCCACGCTCAGTGCCTGGGGAGCCTCGTGCTCGTCCCCCGCCTGGGACTCAAGGTGGGAAGTGTGGCTGTCAGGCCTGGCACAGAGACAATGAGGAGAGAGGGCTCCGGGCGAGAAGGTCTAAAAGTGGTCTCCTCCCGCCGAAACCGGTTTGGCTCAGTGGATAGAGTGTCGGCCTGCAGACTGAAAGGTCCCGGGTTCACTTCCGGTCAAGGGCATGTACCTTGGCTGTGGGCACATCCCCAGTTGGGGGTGTGCAAGAGGCAGCTGATCAATGTTTCTCTCTCATCGATGTTTCTGACTTTCTATTCCTCTCTCTTCCTCTCTGTAAAAAATCAATAAGATATATTTTTTTAAAATAAAAATAAATAAAAAATAAAAGTGGTCTCCTCCCTCCAGCCTTGCCCCACCCCATGCCTTAGAGAGCTCATTTATCCATCTAACAAGTGTTTGTTGAGTACCTGGCTTGGGCTGTGCACTCACCCCTCCCTCATCCTTCCACCCCTCTGCAGTCCCATGAGGGGAGGTGGTGATGGGTGGCTTTGGGGACAGAAACCTGCCGAGAGCAGGACCAGTATTCACCATCAGCCTCCAGGGCCAGCACAGTGTCTGCCACACACCAGACCCTGGAGGGAGGCTTGGGGAGGGCGTGGGAGCTGAGAGAGATGCAGTTAACGCATCAAGGTTACCCGGCCAGTGACGGGTCCAAACAGGCTTTAGTCCTGTTTCCCAAGTCCTTCCCCTTTTCTTCATCATCCCAGGGGGGGCCTGTCTGCCTCTGTGATTCCATGAAGAAGCCCTGCTGTGGGTCCCCCGATAGTCTGGTGCCTGACACCCCACTCATCTCCGGTCAGGCCTGGGAATCCCGACCGCATCCCTGGGGCTGGGTCCGCATCTGCCTGCTCTGGGCAGCCTCATCTCAGGGCTCGGTGGCTCTGAGCAGGGACCACCCTCAGGGGCCAGGGCACAACCCCAGCCCAGAGTTGAGGAGGAGGGTCTACTCACCACAGGATCTCATTTCTGGTCAGGAAGGTCAGCGCCTACAACAAACCACAGAGAAGTGACCTGCCCACTCCGTTGGCCCTGCCCTGGCCTCCCGAGGAGTGGGGAGCTTCAGGGGCTGGGGTGGAACAGCACCTGCTCTCATCCCACAGCCAGAAATGGAGGCACCTGGCCCTCAGCAGTGGGTGCCTGAGGGGGTGGCCGAGGAGGGAACAGTGTCTTCCCTCTCCCCTGTCTCTGATGGTCTTGGGAAGGAGTGTGTGGGCTCAGACCTCGAGAGGGAATCAGAGACAAGACAGAAACTGAGTTATGGAGCCGGAGACGGGGGTTGGGGGGAGGGTGGGGGAGGGCGGAGGCCTTGGAGGACTGAACTGGACCTCAGCAAAAGCCCGGGCCACCTCTATCTGACTGGTAGACTCTAGAGCAGTGATGGGCAAACTTTTGAGCTTGGTGTGTCAAAATTCACCAAAAAACCGAGCATAACTCGGGTGGTGTGTCACTTCGAGAAAAAAACCCCACAATTTCTCGATATTTATAGTTTAAATAACAAAAATGTATAACTGTTATATATACAGAGTGTCTACATTACACCACAACAAATGTTTCATCCTCGGCTACTGCACCTGGCCGCGCAGTAGCCGAGGATAAAGCGTCCTTCTCAACATGTAGCCCCACACTTCTCAGCCTGATCTGCCCACCTGGTACTCTTCCAGGTCCTCCCAGTGGATCTGATACCTCAGACATTGTCCCATGCCAGCCACGCCTTTCTCTCTGCTGGCACCAGAGCCTTTGCCCCCAGGGCTCACCCGTTTGTGTGACCAGGTGATCTGGTTGCCATAGTTGCCGTACATTCTACCTTCTGCCCATTCTACCTGAGCTTCTGAGTCAGCAAAGAAATGGGTTCTTTCAGTTCCCAGGGCCAACAGACACCACCCTAAGCCACAAACAGAAAGGCAGCCAGCCCAGGAGCAGGGCTGAGAGCCATTCTGTTGGCTCGGGAGTCACACCGCCTGGGTTGGAAGCCCAAATCCGCTCACGCTAACAAGACATGTGACCTTGGGCCAGTCACTCAGCCTCTCCGGGTCTTAGTTTCCTCTACCATGACACAGGGTGATACTCCTGGGATGCTGTGAGGGCTGTTGGAGTTGGCACAGGTAGCAGTGGCAGGCGCAGAAGCGCTCGACAGACGTTAGCTGTCAGGACCCTGTCATGGATCGGATCATCTCATCGGCACAGTGACGACCATCGCTCTCAGGTCACCCCGTTTTTGAACGTGTGGAAACTACGGCTCAGTGGAGGTGAGAAACGCACCCACAGTCACACAGTTAGGAAGTGACAGCTAAGCCTCAGACCCAAGCATTTTGCCAAATGTGGGGATGCAGTCCTGACTGGTTTGGCTCAGTGGATAGAGCGTCGGCCTGTGGACTGAAGGGTCCCAGGTTCAGTTCCAGTCAAGAGCATGTACCTTGGTTGCGGGCACATCTCCAGTGGGGACTGTGCAGAGGCAGCTGATTGATATTTCTCTCATCAATGTTTCTAACTCTCTCTCCCTCTCCCTTCCTCTCCGTAAAACATCAATAAACATACTTTTTTAAAATGTGGGGACGCAAAAATGAGGATGCTAGACCCTGACCTCAAGAGTGGCCCCAAGAGCACCTAAAGGGGTGTTCTACCCCATTGGTCAGGGTCCTTGCAGGAGCAGAGGGTCCATTCAAGTTAGGGTACTTTGGAGAGGGTCTAAAGAGGGAACTTTATGGAACTCTTCAAAAGGCAAGGTGGGGTGTAGACAAACCACCCAGGCGAGGGCAGAATCCTGGGCTACTTACCACAGAGCTGCTGTCAGTCCTGGCCCAACACACAGGGATCAGCACCCCAGCATCACTCGCTCCTCTGCTTGTCTCCTGCAGGAACGAAGGGCGGGGTGGAGAGTCAACCTGGGAAGACAGACCAGTCCAGCTCAGCTTCAGTGCCACAGGCCAGGAGGGGCCTCCCACAGCCACCCCCACTTCTGCCTCTGGGCGGTCTGCACGCCCACCCTCCCTGTGGCGTGTGGCTCTCCTGGTGCGACCAGGTCCTTCCACACACTCTCCTCCATGAGCATCCCAAGGCCTTTCTGTTGCAGCTAACTTATGTCCTGGGAATCAGCTGCTCGGTTTCCTTTTCTCTTGCTCGTTTTCTTCACCTGTCCTTCCCGGAGATGGAGCCGGGCAGAAACACCCAGGGGCCCTCAGTCCCTCGTTGCACCGGCAGGCACAGGGCAGGCACAGGGCAGTGTGCTGGGAACCTGGCTTGGCCTTGGGGAGAAATGACCAGCTGTGGTCTCAGCCTTCAAGAAATGGATACTTTAGCCGAAACCGGTTTGGCTCAGTGGATAGAGCGTCGGTCTGCAGACAGAAAGGTCCCAGGTTCGATTCCGGTCAAGGGCATGTATCTTGGCTGTGGGCGCATCCCCAGTAGGGGGTGTGCAAGAGGCAGCTAATCAATGTTTCTCTCTCATCGATGTTTCTGACTTTCTATCCCTCTCCCTTCCTCTCTGTAAAAAAAGAAAAAATCAATAAAATATACATTTTTTTAAAGTGGATACTTCACACACACACACACACACACACACACACACACGCACACACACACACACATGCACATACACGTGCCAAGGAAGATTGAGTGGATGCCATCAGAGGCTTGATAGTACAGGGCTGGCTGCATCACTGTGGGCAAGTCATGCAACTACTCTAAGCCTCAGTTCCCTCATCTATAAAATGGGAATAACAAATCTCCACTTTATAAGATTAATGCAAGGATAAAATAAGACGTGATATTTACTTAGCCCTTATTTACAAAGCACCAGGCACATAATGAGTTCTCCATAGAGGGTAAATAATACTGCTACTTGTTACAGCTGAGCCTGGAAGAAGGGGCGGATTTTAGCAAAGTCAGTGATGAAATCCCATCTGCTGCTCAGCCCTTGGACATTCCACCATCACTGACTGGGCCGCTCTCTCTGCCAGCCATGTCCACGCACGCTGCCTCCTGCCACGCACGCAGGTCTGCGAGGTCCGCGGGGCACCGTTCCTTTACTCCGGGAAGGCAAGCTGGTGAGGTTCAGGGGTGCCGTGGGAACCCTCAGGCGACTGGGCAAGGGAGGATCCAAGCCTGGATCGCAGGTGCAGGCCTGGGGATTCCCACCGCGGGGCGGGGGGGTGCGCGGCGGGAGCCCGGTGAGCTGTGGGCGACACCCCCAGAGGCTGCTTCCTTCTCAAGCCTCACTCAGTCTGCTGTTCTCTGGAGGTGCCAGTAGCAGCCTGGCACAGGCCAGTAGGTGCCTTCACGCCCGACGGCACTCCCAAATAGGAAACAGACTGGAGCGCATCCCTGCAGCGCTTTTCTCCGCAGCTGCTCATTGAGAGGAGACAGAGCGCCCGAGAGACAAGTCCGGCCCTCGTGCAGCCAGGCGCACAAAGGAAGAGCGGCCTCCGGTCCACAGAGATAAGGCCCTGAAAGCAATAAAGCTGGCGGGGGGGGGGGGGGGGGCGCTGCAGAAGCTTCCTGAGGAGGCCCACGTGAGTGGAGACCGAGGGACAGGAGAGGTGAGCCGAGCTAAGGGGGGAGAGTGTTTCCGGCCCAGAAGGGAGCAGCACCCAGCTAGAATTTAATAACACGGTTTGGCTTCCACTGCCTTTGTGTTTAGCCTTCCTTCCATGTTGGGAACGATGCAGGTTTGTCATTTGTAACTGTGATATAAGGTTTCCTTTATGAATAGGCCTGCTTAATGATAAGAAATAGGAGCACATATAGAGAAAAATGCTGAGTAAATAATTGTACAGGTGGTGAAGGAATATGCCAGAAATCGTAAACCTCTCTCTTTCTCACCTCTACCAGGTAACCAAGGTTTGCAAACTCGGCTGCCCTCCCCTCTCCTTTAGTTCCACCCCCCACATCCTCCCAACGCCTGCCCACAGCCACCCCACCACACACACGGGTTTCTGTGATTTCATCGAGAGAGGGTTCTCATTGGTTCTTACAAACAGTGATAGTGGCAATAAGAATATCACCTCACATTTGCATATCCCTTTGTAATTCCAAAATGCTTTTCTGTGCATCGGCTCATTTATCCAAGAAATAAAACCTATGCTCCTTAAAAGAAACACACACACACACACACACACACACACACACACAAAGAAAGATCCCTACTCCCATATGATTCTTCCTTTAATTCACTAACCAACCAATATCCCTACCCCCTCCACCCAAACTCTTCAGCAGGGATTTTGAAAGGGGGTGTCCTTGAACCTGGCCCCACAGCTCTCATCCTTCCTCCCCAGGGTTTGCCCCTGCCCGAACCCTCTGGCATGGGATGGCATGTGCTCTTTGCAAGGTTTCTGAAGCCTTGCAATGAACTCTACCAACTGTTCAAACTGCAACCCCATACCCAGACCTTGATTTACATGTCTCTTTAAAAAGGGCTGGAGCCCTAACCAGTTTGGCTCAGTGGATAGAGCATCGGCCTGCGGGCTGAAAGGTCCCGGGTTTGATTCCGCTCAAAGGCATGGAACTTGGTTGTGTGCACATCCCCAGTAGGAGATGTGCAGGAGGCAGCTGATCCATGTTTCTCTCTCATCAATGTTTCTAACTCTTTATCCCTCTCCATCCCTCTCTGTAAAAAATCAGTAAAATATATCTTTTTAAAAAGGGCTGGAAAACACCAAAAAAAACACAAAAAGACAAATAGCCCAACTAAAAAAATGGGCAAAGGATTTGAATAGAACTTTCTCTAAAGAAGATACCCAAATGGCCAATGAGCACATGAAAAAGATGCTCATCGTCGCTAGCCATCAGGAGATGCAAATCAAAACCACAGTGAGATACCACTGCACGCTCACTAGGCTGGCCCAAGTCAAAAATACAGTAAGTGTTGGTGAGATGCAGAGAAATTGGAGCCCTCCTACACTACTGGTGGGAATATTAAATGGTGTAGCCACTTGAAGAAAGACTTTGGTAGGTCCTCAAAAATGTGAAGGTCCAAGATGGAGTCACTTGTGCTAAGTCCCACATCATTAAACCAAGACTTAATTACAGTTTGGGCTCTCCCAGAAATGGAATCTTAAAACCAGTCAATCAGGAAGCACCTAGTTAGCACTAGTGAGGTCTTTGGCCTGATAGGTCCCTGCCATCCCCCAAAGGAAGGTGGCCTTGCCACAAACAACCATTTTTTTTCTGATCTAACTTCCTTGTCCCCACCACCTTCTGCCTATAAAAGTCTCATTTCATACAGCTCCTTGTGACTTCTTTCTATCTGCTAGATTCGACGTTGTCCAATTTATGAATTGTTGAGTAAAACAAAGATGATCCTTTAAATTGACTCAGATTAATTTCATTTTTTAACACATACAGACCCTGCAGTTCCACTTCTGTGTATGTACCCAAGAGAAATGAAAGCATTTGTCCACCTAAAATCTTGTACATGAATGCTCATAGCAAGATTATTCATAAGAGCCAAAAAAGTAGAGCCAACCCAAATAATCACCAAATAATCCTATCTAATAAAAGAGTAATATGCAAATTGACCATCACTCCAACACACAAGATGGCTGTCCTCATTTGGTCAAATATGGCTCCCCTCATGTGGACACAAGATAGCCAGCAGGGGAGAACAGATGGGAGGGACCAGGCCTGCAAGGGAGGGCAGTTGGGGGTGGTCAAGCCTGCAGGGGAGGGCAGTTAGGGGTGACCAGGCTGGCAGAGGAGGAAAGTTGGGGGTGACCTGGCCTGCAGGGAAGGGCAGTTGGGAAGGACCCAGGACTGCAGAGGACAGCAGTTGGGGGGAACCAGGCCTGCAGGGGAGGGCAGTTAGGGACAAACAGGCTGTCAGGGGAACAATTAGGCATCAATCAGGCTGGCAGGGAAGTGGTTAGGGGGTGATCAGGCTAGCAGGCAGAAGCGGTTAGGGGCAATCAGGAAGGCAGGCAGTCGAGCAGTTGGGAGCCAGCAGTCCTGGATTGTGAGATGGATGTCAGACTGCCTGTTTAGGCCTGATCCCAAGGATTGGGCCTAAATGGGCAGTCGAACATCCTTTGATGGGTTTCAGATTGGAGAGGGTGCAGGCTGGGCTGAGGGACACCTTCTCCTGCCCCCTGTGCATGAATTTCATGCACCAGGCCTCTAGTGAATGTATAAATAAAATGTGGCATATCCCATTTAATGGGGAATTATTCTGCTGTAAAAATAAGTGAAATATTAATACATGGTACAACATGAAAACATACTAAATTAAGAAAGCTAGTCACAAAAGGCCACATATTATATCATTCCATGTGTGTAAAATGTTCAGAGTAGATAAATCCATAGAGTCAGAAAGTAGATTGGTGGTTGCCAAGAGCAGGGGGAGGAGAGATTAGGAGGTTACTGCTAATGGACATGTAGTTTCTTTTTGGGGTGATGAAAATATTCTAAAATGAGATGGTGCTGATGGTTGTACAACTCTGTTATACACTATAAGATTGAATCGTATGTCAATTGTCCTATATAATAAAGATGTAATATGCAAATGATCATAACACCATGAAGCATAACAACTCACCATGTAATGACCAAATCACAGATCAGGGAGTGGGGCAGTGAACTACAAGCAGGCAGTGGAGAGCTACAGGAGGGGGCAGGGCAGCGAGCTATGAAGGGGAGTGGAAGGGAGGGGAGGTGGGGGGAGGGGAGGTGGCTGAGGGGAGGGGGTGCTGGGGAAGCTACAGGAGGGCGGGGCAGCGAGCTACTGGCAAGCTACTGGTTGGTGCACAGATTCGTGCGCAGGTCTACTAGTGTATTAATAAAGCTGTTATTGAAAACAATTTCAAGGAGCATGTATGTCCTAACTTAGTGCTCAGCACACATAGACCCATTATAAATATTTAAGAAATGTTTAAATGAGTATTGTATTTTCAAATCGTTTCCTGTCTATTTCCTCAGCCTGTGAGTCTTGTAGTTGGTTGGGGCGGCGGGGGGGGGAGAGGGGGGGTACTCCCACTGTAGTTACTTGGTGCTGAGGACCAGGGTGGATGCCGCTGGGGCAAGGCACTGCCCAGCTCTGAACATCAGCTAGATTTCTGTTTGCATTCCCAGCAGCCGAGCCGCCTAGAAAGCCAAGCTGGGGCAGGAGAGGGACTGTCTATATTCCTTTGGTGTGGCAAGAGGCAGGCCTGGGGGATGCAGACTGTGGGATCTACAGGAGCATCCTGGCAGACTGCAAGGAAAGGACAAACTGCCCTTCTGGTCTTCAAGACAGAAAACAGCGGCGACGCCAGACTGTTATGAGCTCACTACCCCAGGACGAGGGTGCAGGGTGCTTCGAAACATCCCTGGTGCTGAGAATCTCAGTGCCTGAGTCACACTGCCTCAAGGTCACCTGCGGGATGAGGTGGGGGCGGCACACCTCTAGAAGTCTGCCAGGAGGGGCGGGCATGACTAAGGCAGGGCTCCCAGCCTCCCTGGCCCTTGGGCAGGGAACCCATATGTTCCAGGGAGTGAATCAGAGGGGCTGAGACCTCAAGCAAGGCTGGCCAGGATGAAGAGGCACTCTCCCAGGGACAAATGGGACAACCCAGACGCTCACGGTGCGTGCCGGCACATTGTCCACAAGGCCAGCTGTGACCGTCATGCCCAGGTGAACCAGCAAAAACGCGCAGAACAAGTATGGATCTGAGGACACTTCCCCATGGCCAGGGAAGCTCCCCCCCCCCCCCGCCCCAGCATGCTGCCAGGCACTGACTTGGAGTAGAGAAGGGGGGACTCAACCTGAAACGCCACGTTTAGGCAGAGGGACTAGCTCATCCAAACTGACCCTTTAACGCAGTTCTTTAGTTTCCATTTACCTCTGCTGGGAGAGAGTAGGGCTGTATGGCTGGAGCTAGAAACAGAGTAGGTCTTCCATCGATGGCACATTTAAATGGGAAAGAAATCACCCCACTTGGAAGACACCAGAGCATCAGTCCTAGGAAGTCTAGAGGCGGAGGAAGGTCTGATTGGGTTTAGAGAATAGCAGTCTTTTCTTTGCACACCCGGGAAAGACTCTCTGGCCAGGCCAGGGGGGAACGCTGAGGGGGCCGATCCAGAGGACCCTGGGGAGCCCCACCAGCCAGACCAGCAGGCTGAAGTCTGGACACGAAAGGAGGAGAGGGTGGGAGACTGTCCAGGTACACCCACACCCACTGCCTTGAAGCACAAAGGCCAATCACCGGGTCATACATCACCTTCCCGCGATTAAGCTAGGCGCATCCAGGCTCAACCGAAGGGTAGATCTCCTGCCTCTGCATCTGGCTTCTGGGCTGAGGGTGGGGATGGGCCTGTGTTTGGAGGAGACTGAGTCTCCTTGACAGGTGAGTAGGGCACCTCAGGGAGTGGTGGGAAGCAGGTAAAAAGCAAGTCTGACACTAACTGCCTAGAGCAGTGGTCGGCAAACTGCGGCTCTCGAGGCACATGCGGCTCTTTGGCCCCCTGAGTGTGGCTCTTCCACAAAATACCACGTGTGGGCGCGCATGTACAGTGTGATTGAAACTTCGTGGCCCATGTGCAGAAGTCGATTTTCGGCTCTCAAAAGAAATTTCAATGTCCAACAGTTCTGACTCCCAGTTTCAATGTCAAACAATTCCTTATGTGTACATGTCAGCAATGATATCTGGATGGTGGACACATGGTGGCAATTCAGGTCTGACCCTCTCTGGTTTGGTCCTGGGCAACCAGCAGCAATGCACAGCTGCTGACTGCTAGCATGGCAAGGCGTCAACAGCGTCTTCCATCTCTGGACTGTCTCTCCTCTTGTCTTCGTGGTTGGAGCAGACCTGTCAATTCCTCTCTGGGACTCAAACATTTTTTATTATTATATGTTTACTAGAAGCCTGGTGCATGAAATTCATGCCGGGGCGGGGGGGACGGGGGGTGGGGGTTGTGTCCCTCAGCCCAGCCTGCACCCTCTCCAATCTGGGACCCGTCGAGGGATGTCCGACTGCCCGTTTAGGCCCAATCCTATCAGGATCGGGCCTAAACGGGCAGTTGGACATCCTTCTCACAATCCAGGACTGCTAGCTCCAAACTGCTCGCCTGCTCGCCTCCCTGATTGCCCCTAACTGCTTCTGTCTGCCAGCCTGATCACCCCCTAACCACTACCCTGCCAGCCTAACTGATGTCTAACTGCTCCCCTTCCAGCCTGTTTGCCCCCAACTTCCCTCCTTTGCTGGCCTGGTCACCCCTAACTGCCCTCCCCTGCAGGCCTGATTGCCCCCAACTGCCCTCCCTTGCAGGCCTGGCCCCTCCCACTCTCCTTCCCTGCTGGCCATCTTGTGGTGGCCATCTTGTGTCCACATGGGGGCAGGATTTTTGACCACCTGGGGGCAGCCCTCTTGTGTGTTGGAGTGATGGTCCATCTGCGCATTACTCTTTTATTAGATAGGATAGAGGCCTGGTACATGGGTGGGGACCGGCTGGTTTGCCCTGAAGGGTGTCCTAGATCAGGGTGGGGGTTCCCTTAGGGTGTGGGGTGGCCTAGGCGTGGAGCCTATGGTGGTTTGCAGGCCGGCCATGCCCCCCAGCTACCGAAGTGGAGGCTCTGGGATCTGGGATTAATTTATGTTCTACAATTGAAACTTTGTAGCCTAGAGTGGAGGCCTAGGCTAGGGGCTGCAGAAGTTTGGCTTCCTCCATCACCCCGGCAACCCTAGCCTCTTCTCTCTCCAGTTCCGTGACTGCCACCATTTCTGTTAGGATATATCTGAAACTTTGTAGCATTGAGTGGAAGCCTAGGCTGGCAACGGCAGGCAGAAAGCTTGGCTTCATCCGTTGCTGGGGAAACCCAAGCCTCCCTTCTTACTCTCAGTGGCAGCAGCCATCTTGGTTGGGGTTTATTTGCATAATTTGCTCCTGATTGGCTGGTGGGCATGGCTTGATCGGAGGTGTGGTCAATTTGCATATTATTCTTTTATTAGATAGGATTTCTAGTCTGCAGAGGCAAGATTTTTTAAAGAAAAGAAACGGAGGGGGGTAGAATACATACAGAGGCAAAGAAGCATTGAACAGACTGTCAAACTACAGGGGGAAGGCTGGAGAAGGTGGGGGGCGGGGGCTGTAAGAGATCAACCAAAGGACTTGTATGCATGCATATAAGCATAACCAATGGATACAAGACACTGGAGTGGGAGCATGTACTGGGGTTAGGGGAAGTCAATGGAGAGGGTGGTGGGAAAGGAGACATACTATTTGTAATACTTTAAACAATAAAAAAATTAATTATTAAAAAAACTCAAATTGAGGAACAAAAAAAAATTTCAATCATTGTACTGTTGATATTTGGCTCTGTTGACTAATGAGTTTGCCGACCACTGGCCTAAAGTTAGTGCAGATGTCACAGGCCAAGGGCATAGTCCTCCCTCAGACGCCCCTCACTTCAGACAGCAGCCATGAGCTTGGGGCTCTCAGGCTACCAGCGCTTCTAAGTGGCCACTATCCACTTGGGTTCGATAATCCACGGTAACAACCCACAGAACTCAGAGCAGCACTAGGCTTAGGACCAGAGTTTTATTATAAAGGGCTCAAGTTAGGACCAGCCAATGAAAAGACACAAGGCGCAAGGTCTCACAGGCTCTCCGAGGTGAAGCTGCCGTGTCCTTGACGTCACCCTCCTGGGCCACTCCTTCGTAACTAACCAGGAAGAGCTCACCTGAGCATTGGTGTTCAGTGTTTGCATTGGGGCTTCCTTATGTCGACATTACGGACTGAACCCTTGGCCCTGTGATTGAATGCCATCTCCAGCCCTCCCCCCTCCCCAGAGGGTGAGCTGATGTCATCTGGTTCAAAACCCCAGCCCTCTGATCACATGGTTGGCCCCCATCCTGAGCCATCTCATCGGAGTGAACTCAGGCTAGGCCTGAGCCTCCCATTTGAATAACAAAAACACTCTTATCACCTGGGAAGCCCCAAGGATTTAGAAGTTGCCTCCTGTGAACCAGGGAGGTAAGCCACCCAAATTCCTTATTACTCAGCACCAGGAAATCCAGGGTGGCGTGGGGTACAGTTAGAGAGACAGAGACCTAGGTCCGACCTTGGGAGAAGAGAAGAATGATGTTCATTTGGGGATGATTCACTCAGAGGAAAAACAGGGACAGGTAATATCTTCAAATTTAAATCTTTGTGTTTTTTCTACCTTCTCATAAGAGATCTTTTTTTTTTTTTTTAATCTTTCATTCACATTGCCTGGGGGGAATGTAAAATTGTTATAGCAGAGGAGGAAAAGCTAGAAGCTGTCAATGTGACTTTTTTATTTTAAAAATCCAAAGGGAAGCAGGGTCCAGAGTTTATAAAAGAAGGACAATGAGGAGCCCTATGCCACCAAGGGGAGCACTGCCCCTGCCCGGCTTGGGGAGCCTGTTAACCTCGGGGAGGAGCCACGTGAACAACCAGATCCTCACTGTAGACCTGTGGTGGGCAGGTGGACAGACGTGAGCAGAGCAAGGACAATGCGCCGGGTACAGAAGGTCACCAGGATGGAAAGCTCCAGGTGCCTAGCAAGGGAGAATTGGTTATAGGGTGGGACCTCGCCCCATGGTGACTTTTCCTCCCCTAGCTTATGGCTGGTCATGGGGTTTGGACCCCCTGGCCTTTCTTCTCTAGAGATAACATCTAGGCCTCCAGTTGTGTTTCAGCTGCAGGCCCAGATAAAGCAACAAAACCAGCCACCCCCCCACCCCCACCCAGCCACCTCAGGACCAGCTGCATTGAATAATGACCCCTGCCCTGGTGCCGGCCAGTCAGTCAGTGGAGACCACAACCTGAAAGGGCACACCTGGAAAACTGCTGAATATTCTACTGAGATCTTCCCCTGGGACCTCCCCTGAAGTCTCCACCCTTAAAAAGCGAGTTATCTTAAGAAGCACAGTACCCTGACTTTCTGGCCTTTCTCGTTCCCAAGCTCCTAGCTGCCCTTCCTTTACCTCTAGAACTTGTTTCCTAAGCCCATTTCTTCCAGGGATTATGCCTGCCTCTGTGATCTGTGATTAAACCACAGAGATGGAAGCCCCTGGGGTGCTGCCCTGCCACTTGGCTTTGTGATGGGAGAAGTCCGGGTGTTTTGGCTCTAAATTTCCATAGACGAACCTTAAAGACCATCTCAGATGGTTCTCTTATAGTTTGGGTCTTGGCTCTGAATTCTTTCCTGGCCAGAACCCAAGTCCTGAGCTGCCGAACCCAGGTTTGGCCTGATCCCACAGGTCTAACACCTGGTGCCGGTCCACCACTTACAACAGGCCCCGCCCCCAACCTTCATTCAAAGCTGGCCCAGCAGAATGACCATCTGTTTCCCAAGGCTCTGCTAAACCCCCTCTGAATTGCCTGGACACCATGCCCCCATTTTCAATGACCCAGGACACTCCACAAAAAAGTGAATGGGGGAGGGGAGCAAGCTCATAGGGCAGAGAACTGAGGGGGTGCAGGAGGAAAGCTCCAGTACCCATTGTTGTGTGGGGCTCGATTGTGGTGCCCCTGCCCCTTGGTGACTTGCATAGGATGCCCTGGTGCCCCAGGTCCCACCAGGACTTCAGGCACTGCTGTGAGGACGGGTCTAAGTGAGTTGGTCCAGCTCAGAGCGCTGCCTCAGGACTCTCTGGGCATTTCTGCCCCAGGACTTCTCCACCGAGAAGCCTCCGCAGTCTGTGAGTGAGCACAGCCCAGAAGGTCAAGGTGACACTCCTGGGGGTGGGCGCTGGTGGAGAAAGGGCGCCAGTTCTGGGAGGGCTTCTCAGCAGGACTGGAGGTCCTGGCTCTTCAAGGCAGATGTGACTGGACACTCCGGCCTAGCTGGGCTTCTCCTTCTCCACCTCCCTCCCCAGCCCCTCATCCTGCTCCCTGGGACCTGCTCTCGAGTTAATCACAGACGCTGCTGGTGTGTGTCCTGCTTTCATGTGACAGCTGGCTGGGGCACCCACAGTATTCCAAGAGCCTCTGGGGTGCTGCCCTGCTACGTGGCTTTCTGAGGGAGCAGGCCCAGGTTTTCAGTTCTAAATTCCCATAGACACACCTTACAGACCATCCCACTGGACCCTGTGTTATGCAGATGAGCCCAAGCGGAAACTTGCCTGAGATCACTTGGGGGGGGGGGGGGGGCGGGCTGGAACCCAGCTCATTTTCTCATCTCCTCCCTCCCAACAGGCCTCTAAAAGCTGCTCGCTGGAGGTTTAATGAGATCCTATCTGTGAAAATGCCTTGTAAACTGTGAAGCATTATAAATACGCTATTTGTCATGATTTGTGCCAGACCTGGGACTGGAACCCAGATCTGCTGACTCCCGGCCAGTGCATTAAACCCGGCAATAAGAAGACTGCATTAGACAGCTATTTAGGATTTCTTATTTTTATAGTCACACTCTCAGACACTTGCTTACTAGAAACCCCAGCCCAGCCACCCTCTCACCGCAGAGGGCTCCGTGTTGCTTTCTGCTGTTCTTGTCGATGTGTCATTCACTTATTCATTTTTTTTTAAGATGTCCCAGGCACTTTGCTAGTTAGTGCTGGGGATACAGTGGTGACCAAGAAAAACACAGTCCCTGGCCTCAAGGAGAATTGAGTCTAGTAGAGGAGAAACATATTCAATAAACACTTGGGTAATTATATAATTTCAACGTACTGAGTGTTTTTGAACAGAGGGCAGGATGCAATGGCAGCGAGTCCACAGAGGCACCAAACCAACATTGGGGGTCAGGGGAGCCCCTCTGAAGAGGAGACATTTAGCTGAGACCTGAAGGATGAACAGGAAAGAGACAGACATGAGAGAAGAAGGGGACTGCCTGGCAGGAAAAGAGTTTGCGTGTGGGCCTCAAGACGCTGCCCTAAGAATAGACAAGGGCACGAGGCTGGCCAGTGGAGACTGGGAGGGGCTGGGGCTCCTTGAGGGCTTATCTTCAAAGCTTTCTTAAGAGCAAGGGACATCGTCGCGTGTTTTATGCAGAGCAATGACATAACCAGATCTTTGTTTTCCAGGGGTCATCCTGCTCACAGGGTGGCTGGTGAGCATGTTGGACAGGGGCCAGCCTTGCTTTAGGGAGGAGTGTGAGGAGACTACCCAATAACGGAGGGGATGGGAGGGGAGGGGAGCATCCTGGGACAGGGCTGTGGCTATCAGAGGAGAGAACCGGATGAGTTCATATAACATTTTAAGGTGGAATCAGCAACACGGAGAGGGTAGATAGGAAGGGAAGAAGAGGGAATTGTCACCGGTGAGCCAATTGTCGCTGGGTTCCTGACATGAGCAGTCGGTGTATGGAGGAGATGCTCTTCCTGAGCTGGCAGTCTGGGGGAGGGGCAGATTTGGGGGAAGAACGAGAGTTCAGATGTGTTGAGTTTCGGTGTGATAGCTACGCGGAGATAACAAGTGGCAGTTAGTTATGTGGGACTGCGAGCTCAGAACGGAGCTCCAGACTGGAGACAGACATCTGGAAATGTCCAGGCATAGGTGTTATTCTTCCCCTTAAGGCATTGCTGATTGGAGAGTGGCACGGGGCAAAGAGGCTAAGGACCCAGCCAAGGTGGTGGATAAGAAGCTGAAAACTTGAGCTGGGGGTTTTGGTGATGAGAGACAAAATTGGAGACCAAAATCCCTAGGCCAACAGGACCTGAGGCCCAAGACGTCTGGGAGAAGAGAAGCACATCATGTGAACAATTCCAGAACCCTTTTCCATGAGGCCTCTGCTGACTCATAAACAGCCTTTGCTGGTCTACCGAAGGGCTGAGCCGAAAGCACAGCCCCGAGGCCCCAAAGCTGAGCAGAGGTTTAAGAAGGCAGATGGGGCTGGGGAAACAAACTTGGAATCCAAGACCCACCGAAGAGCACAAACCCTAGAACTCAACCCAGATCGCAGTGAGAACCCTAGGAGAGGAGGCGCTAGGAGGGGGTTGAACGGGCAAAAGCAGCCTTCACAGACAAGAGAGCCAGCATCAAGGCAACCGCATGCCAGAACGGATGAGGGTGGTCCCCAGATGGTCTTTAGAGAGGTCAAGTCAGTCCTCTCTGATGAGAAACTCATCAGTCAGGGCCCAAAACGTATCTCCCTCATAGAAGCAGACCCACGGATGATCCAGAGACCAGCGTTAGCTAATAAAGACTTCCAAATAACCATGATTAATATGGTCAAGAACATAAATGCAATCTCTGTGCAAAAGAGAACCAATGGAGATTGTAGTGGAATGGGTAGAATTTAAAAATTAATATTCTTGAAGAACGATTAACATTTTTCCAACATCCAAGTGGAAGGGTGTCCCAGGAGCAGGTAAGTGTTGGAAGCTGCCCATTGTCCTCACTAGCAAAGAGGTGTGGACAAGGAACCTGGAAGGCTGGTCAACCTTGAAGCTTTGAAATGTCAGAGCCAACCACCCACTGCCTAGTTGAGACAATGGTAGCTAAAGCAACTTCCACCTTTTAGTTTTATGTAAATTCTTGCTGATTGGCTATTATTGGAATTGCCTGCCTAAAGGCTGTGGGTGTATCCCAGCCTAACAAATAAAGAGGGAATATGCTAATTGACCATACACCCTCAACAATGGTGGCACCCACAGCCACAAAATGGTGTTCCCCAGTCTCCTCAGCCCCGCCCAAGGCTCAGGTAACCAGGGCTGGCTGAGGCTTGTGCTGCCAGCAGTGGCAACAGCAGAGGTGTGATGGGGTGTTACCTTCCCCTGATAGCCGGGTCACCTCTATCACCAGCCACATTTTTTAAACTTAAACTTCTTCTAATGCCACTTCTTCAAAAGAGACTTGCGCAGGCCATGGTTTTTTGTGTGGAAGAGACACACTCAAGGGGCCAAAGAGCCTCATGTGGCTCAAGACCTGCAGTTTGCCAACCAGTTTGCCCTCCCAGACTTGTTTGAGCATTCCCAGACTATGAGAGGGGGCAGGCCAGGCTTAGGGACCCCCCTTCCAGTGCATGGATTTTCATGCACCGAGCCTCTAGTAGTCTTAATAAAAGGGCTAGCAAAGCCAAAGCGCGGTAAAGTCCTTCCCTTCGAGTTGGGCTCCCTCCTGCCACCCAATATTTCCAAATTTATACTTTCTAGTCTCTTTCATTTGTGTGCGGCCTCCGCCAGAGCCCGAACCCTGAACCACGCGGGATGTGGCGGGGACACTTGCAACTGGCAGCCCAACGAGGGGTAACTCACAAGGTAAGTGCTCCAGGTGACAGCCCCACGGGTGACAGCAGCAAGCAGGACAGGGGTGGGGCTGAGGCTCGGGCGGGTAAGCGGCAGCGGCACTCAGGGAGGAAACTGGGGGAGGCCGGCTGGACCCACACGATGCTGGAATGTGGACGCTGGATGAAGAGAGTGGCATTCTGCTCTGCGGAGTGGACAGTAGTTACATTTGTCCGGGTCTCTGTTTGGGTTTAGTTTGCCTCAGTGTCAACTTAGAGAAACGGCCGTTTGCATTTTTTAAAAGTTACTCTTCTCTTGAACATTAGGAAACACCGTATCTATGCTAGTATTTAAAGCCTTTCTCGCTGCTTAGTCTGGCGGGCTATTTTTGCAAAACTATATGACAAGCCTATATTGCCGTTTCCGGCTATCACATTGAACGTTTGAACACGTTCGGGCGTTGAGCAAGATCTTTTTCGGCTGGCTTATTGTGTCCTTCCTTCGCTGACCTTGTAAACCACTTAATTGCGAAATATGGTTTGTCTCAGAGTGCCTCTTAACGTTGTATTCTTTATAATCGAGATTTTTCCATTGCATGGGAGGCCATTCTCACACACACAGCCGGCTCCTCCCTCCACGGAGACATATGGTTTTCATCAGCCACTTCCCTCCTCTTGGCAGAAACCAGGGCAAGGACTTAAATTTTATGTAGCAGATAGCCCCCTCCTCTCACACTAAGCCCTTATTTGCTGTTCTCCTGCGTCTCCTGTTCCACGCAACTCCAGCTCCATCCCTATTCCTAAAAGAGCCCCCTGACCTGTCGGACAAACCCAATTGATTGAGCTGCCCCACCTGCCAACCTGACCAGGGGGGCCCTGAAGCCCACCCCGAAACCCCCCTGGGAGTCGGAGCAGATCAAGCTGAGTAGGAACCATCTTTCAGGAAGCGAGAGCTCCCGAAATGAGCTGGCGGCCAGCTGGGAGCTGTTCCTCACTGCTGCAGAGAACGGGCAGCTGATGACGCTCAATCAGGAGCAGGAGGCTGCTGACATTCGGGGTGCCCTGACTCTGAGCCGATCCAGGGGGGAGAGCCAAACCACACCCTCTTGCCACAGTCTCCCTCACTTTCTGTTTCCACCAGAAAGCCCAATATCAACCCAATATCTAACCCAAGCCCCTGCCTCCATCACCCTCTAAGCTGGCAGCAAAATTTGGCAAGCCCCCCAACCCCTGATCTTCCTTCCTCGGAGGCTGGCTGGGTCCCACTGATGTGTAAAAGGCCAGAAGTCCCCAAGTGCTGGTGAGAACAGCCCTACACTGGTGCTGAGGGACCCAGCTATCCAGCACCCACACCGCCACCATACTTACTGCAACAACTGACCATCTCTGCCCCCCCCCACATACCCTGAATCCATGCACATTTCCCACCTCCACTACTGCCCCCTCCTCTCTTGTGGGACCACTGAACTAGCCTCCCAGCATGTCCCCCTACTTCTCCTCAGCCTTCCCCTAGCAGCCAGTGGTCAGCAAACTCATTGGTCAACAGAGCCCAATATCAACAGTACGGCGATTGAGATTTCTTTCGAGAGCCACATTTTTTAAACTTAAACTTCTTCTAATGCCACTTCTTCAAAAGAGACTTGCGCAGGCCATGGTTTTTTGTGTGGAAGAGACACACTCAAGGGGCCAAAGAGCCGCATGTGGCTCAAGACCTGCAGTTTGCCAACCAGTTTGCCCTCCTGCAAACCTCTCCGTGGTCTTCCATTGGACTTGGAGCAAAATACTGACTCCTCACCATAGCCCTCGAAGCCCTGCCTGTCTCTCAGCCTCAGCTCGAGTGGCTCTCCCTCCAGTGCTGTGCCCCAGCCTCACTGGACTCCCTTCAGTCCCATGTGACGCCAGCATCCTGGATCCCCAAGGCCAAGGCCAACAGTTGGCTCAGCCTCTTCCCCTCCCCCTCAGAGCTGCACAGCCTCTGCCCCTGCAGGTGGGCCTGGCTTCGGGCCCCAAAACAAGCTCCTGCCTAACGTTAAGAAGGTCCCCTCGCAGGACTGGGGTCCAGGTATCTCAGCCTCACCTGGTCCTGCCCCCCAACTCCCTCAATTTTCAGATGAGGAGACAGAGACCCCCCTGGGTGCAGGGGCTGTCCAATTGTTGAAAATAGTTTATGGCAGAACCGGCCCAGAGCCTGTGTCTTGGCCCTCAGGCCTCGCTCTTTTCTCCTCCCCAGACCTCGGGGGGCCACCCAAGGAGTGGAGGGACCAGGTCTGCACTTTGGGCAGCACTTGGGAGACCACATTCCAGTGTGACTGCTCCCCCAAAGGGCAGGGATGCAGTGGGGCTCTGATTCAGACAGATGGCATTTCCTGATGCTTCCCACCCGCTGGGTGCTCCAGGGCATGCTGGGGACTAGCCAGGGTTCACCATTCCTTAATCATGGAGGGCTGGGGGCTCTGGGTTTGAATCATACACCGTGAGACCCTCAGCCATATAGAGACAGTGCCCCCCAGGCAAGCAGCAGGGCTCCTAAGATCTTGATGGAGGAGGGCAAAGAGGACTGCCTGTGGGTCCAGGCACTCCATGGCTGGTGGGAAAGGAAGGCTTAGGCTGTTTCCAGAAGCCTCTTGTACTGGGAGATAGGGTGGAGCTTAGGAGGTGCTGATGAGGGAGAGGGAAGGATGCCTCAAAGGAGCAGGTGGAGTGATGGAAATACCTCTGGGCTGTAGTTAGACTTGAGCAACAGGGAAGAAAAAGCTGCAGTGTAAACAGCCAACAGAATCATCGCAGCACTCCTGCCTTCCATCAAAGGGGTGAGGAACCTTTATGTGTCTGCAGAGACAACGGGGAGGGGATGGAGTTAAGAGGAATAATTTGATTGTGTTAAAGAAAAAAGTAATTTCAAAGCTGGTCCTTAATGTTTTCTGTGCAGGGAGAGATTGGCCCACAGGCAGTCTCGGGCAGGGGGTGGGGAGGAGCTGCTCTCGTAGGAGAAATCGATGCTATGGGGGGGGGGGGGGCGGCGTCGGGAGCACAAGTGGGGGTTGGAGAACACGAGGCTGGGCCTCAAGGAAATAAGATGTCTAATGGGGGCGGCGTGGCCAAGGGAATAGCTGATATTCAACTTTAAGGTGTTTTCTGTGCTAAGACTCAATGAAGCTCTCTCAATTATACGTAGGGAAAAGTGTTCCATATGCCCTACTCTAGGGCTACTTTGGGGAAATCAAGGAAAAGGATCTATGCTTTACATTTGTCTTGACATGAGACAAAGAGAAGAAAACAGCCTCAGGGGCAAAAAGAAAAAGAAAAAGGAGAGAGAAAGGAAGAAAGGGAGGGAGGAAAGTAGGAAGGAAGGGAGGGAGGAAAGAAGGAAGGGAGGGAGGGAGGAAGGAAGGGAGGGAGGGAGGGAGGGAGGGAGGGAGGAAGAAAGGGAGGGAGGGAGGGAGGGAGGGAGGGAGGGAGGGAGGAAGGGAGGGAGGCAAGAAGGAAGGGAGAAAGGGAGGGAAGAAGAAAGGGAGGGAGGGAGGAAGGAAGGAAGGAAGGGAGGGAGGGAGGGAGGGAGGGAGGGAGGGAGGGAGGAAGGAAGGAAGGAAGGAAGGAAGGAAGGAAGGAAGGAAGGAAGGAAGGAAGGAACTCAATAGAAACAGAATAAGAAGGCTCGGGATCAAATCCCCAGAAGTATTGCAGGAAAGCCTGGCTTCCCTGTCTTGTGGGTTGAGGATTTGATCCGTTTTCTCCTGGATATTAAAAGGCAAAGTGACTCCATAGGCCATAGGGCTTGGGAGCACCCAAAGGGGTGGACCTGGGGATTTGAATCTTGTGTGTGACTTACCGAGTGATCAGGAAGAAGAAAGAGGACCTGTGAGGTTCAGAGCCGTCTGCGAGGGCATGGGAGGAGGTTGGTCATCCGAGAGCGTGTGTACATCCAGGCCTGTCCTGCTGAGGCAGGTCCTCGGCTCACCTAAGCCAAGGGGCTCATAGAACCCTTCAGGATCCGAAAGGAAGCCGGCCCACTATTTCCTTACACACATACACATGCGCGCGCGCGCACACACACACACACACACACACTGAGATTGTGATAAGGACCGGTCGAGCTCACTGTCTCCCTGTTCCCTTCCTCTTTCGATTTCTTAAAGCGCCTTTAAATTCTAGATGGGCTCACTAACAGCCAGTTAAGATGACAGAGTGGTTTCATCTATATTTCAGGGCAGCCCTGGGATCCTTTGGGCCAGAAACGAGGACACACTCCTTTCCACTTTCCCTCTCTGAAACCAAAGTTGTTCAAGGTGCCAGCCTCTGAGAACTCCTGTGGCCACGTTGCTTCATTCTTTATAAAAGTTGTAGATACCTCAGTGATATGTCGCCATGACCAGGGTCCCTCCAGATGGCCTCCCCAGCCCCTGATCCACAGGTATCGACCTTGTATCTCCATTTCTTCAGGGAAGAATCCATCATGCACTTTATTGTATTGCGACTCCGAGAGCAAAGGCCCCCGGGGACACGGTGTGGACACCCCATCCCGAAGAGTCTGACCTCGGTGGGAGGGGTCTAGAAGCCATCTCAAATGTCAGATATATTGAGAATATTGATTCCAGGGAAGAGCCAATCAGGGAGAATGCACAACTGTTAGTGAGAACTCTGACTTCTAGTGAGATCAATGCAACAAATGAGATTATTGGCTAGTGTAAAAGGGAGGATTGATTAAGTAGCCTCAGGAATGGCTTGATCCAATAGTTCAACAAAGTCCCTGGGGCATTCATCTCTCTCTCTCTCTCTCTCTCTCTCTCTCTCTCTCTCTCTCTCTCTCTTTCTCTCTCCCTTCCTCTCTCCCTGCTCTCTCCCTCCTCCAACTGTCTTCTTTGCATTACTCTTGGCTGAATCCTGTGCCTCAAATTACAGTCTGAGGGCCCTAGTTCGTGCCATCTCTCCAATATTTTCTTTCCACGAAGCAGAAAGCCTTCTTGGCCACCAGGAGCCCCCGATTCATATCCTATCAGTTTAAAGGCTCTCACCAGAAAGAGAGATGGTCTTTCCTAACAGTTGTCAGAAAAGTCCTGGGTTCGACTCACTGGCCCAAATGAGAAGCACAAGCACAGGCCTCTCCCTGATCCAGTACCTGTGGCCAGGAGTCAGGCGTGCCTGTTGGCCAGGCCTGGGTCACAGGCACACTCCCTGTTTTGAGAAAATTCCAATTGACTCTCCCAAATCACATGGAACAGGTGCCCACAGAAAAGAGAGGCTCTGTTACCGCAGGAGAATAGGAGGTGCCAGTCAAACAAAGAGCAATTCCACTGCGCTGTCCTCAAAGTTGTGAGACTGCCTGGTTGTTTTTATTTCTATATCATGTAAGTTTGATCACATCGCCATCTTGCCTAATATCCTCCCGTGGCCCCCCAGGGCCTACAAGACAAGGTCCAGTTCTTTCCAAGGGCTTGCAAAGCCCTCCATGCACTGGCCCTGGCTCCCACTCAGCTCCACCTCCTATCGCTCTCGGCCCAGTTCTCTCCTCCACTCCCAGCACCCCTGCACCTAGAGTCAGGCAGGCCTCCATCTTCCCTGGACCCCCCAAAGCACCAGCCAGGTTCTCTCCTAAGGCTCTAGACCAGTGGTCAGCCAACTGCGGCTCCCAAGCTATATGCGGCTCTTTGGCCCCTTGAGTGTGGCTCTTCCACAAAATACTACCGCCTGGGCGAGTCTCTTTTGAAGAAGTGGTGTTAGAGGAAATTTAAGTTTAAAAAAATTGGCTCTCAAAAGAAATTTCAACTGTTGTACTGTTGATATTTGGCTCTGTTGACTAATGAGTTTGCCGACCACTGCTCTAGACCAAAGACAAGTTCAAAACATTGCCTGCACTCTTAAGGGGAATAAAGGAAGTACATATGAGAAAGTACCCTTCGACTGGTTTTAGAAGCGGCTCTGCTGAGAACACACACTAACTTCAAGGTCTTCCTAAGCCCACTGCCCAACTCACCTGCCAACTGCCTCCATGTGGTCAGGGATGCATCTCCTCCTACCACAGGCCTCTGACAACTATTCCCTTTTCTGGAGTTCAGGTCTGACACCCCCCCCCCCACACACACACACACACCAGCTCCTAGAAATAGTTTTTCTTCCTTGCTCACGTTTAAGATCTGCCTCCCAAGCCCTCCTGTCCTGCCCCAGCATCTGCCTCTTCCATGCAATGCTCTCCTGACAATAGGGATATCAAAACAAAATGCCTGTCAGGGCACCTTGTGAATGCTGGGATGTCAGGTCAAAGTCATACCTCATGTGGGTCACCTCCCAAGTCCAGGTCGGGCTGGACCAGACCCAGGCTGGGTCATGTGCACGGTTGTTTTCTCCAGTCTAAGCTGAGGAAGTGAGCACTTCTCTCCCACATTTTTCTCCTTTCCAGCCCTCATCTTGGCAAACAACTGATCCAGAGAAACACGCACCACTCTGCAAGAACACACCAAGTTCAGGTAGAGGGTGGTCTGATTCCGAGTTAAAAGATGCTCAGAGGCAGGATTCTATAGCCGACCTCCTGGCCAGTCTAAATAAAACAACCTCCAGAGGCAGAATGCCACAAATTCATTCACTGTACACCACTAACGGGCATTAACACTTCGGACTAAGAAATCCCCGTTAGGGGCCCATCAGTGCTTTCCCATACTCACCAAGAATGATAAGCAGGGCCTTGCTTTCTATTAGCATAGCTCTGTGGTCAGCAAACTGCGGCTCTCGACTCTTTGGCCCCTTGAGGTTGGCTCTTCCACAAAATACCACGGCCTAGGCAAGTCTATTTTGAAGAAGTGGAATTAGAAGTTTAAGTTTAAAAAATTTGGCTCTCAAAAGAAATTTCAATCGTTGTTCTGTTGATATTTGGCTCTGTTAACTAATGAGTTTGTCGACCACTGGCATAGCTGAAAGAGTCAATTTGAGTAGTATGTTCAAAACAAAGGAACATCTTCCATAAAGTAAATTTTAGTCTCCACCCTAAAAGGCAGACAGGTTATAATCCTAAATGGCATTTTTTCCAGTTTTAGAAAAAAAAAAAACTTATTACAAACTCATTACACACTGATTTTATAATTCCAGGACAAAGGATGATAAGGAGAGCAATTGGGTGAAGGCTTATTTCAAATGTTTGTCATGGGGAGACCTATTGATACATGCAATCAAAACCAAAGATTAATCAGATATGAAAATGTTCCAAACCTGCTCCAAACAGTGAAATTCAGAAAATTCTTCCAAACTCTATTTTAAAGCATAGCTAAGCTCAAAAGCAAGTAAAAGAAACATTCTAGGCACCAGAATGAAACAGAAACCTACGTCCATAGCGAGTCAAAAGGATCAAACCCCAAAAAGAATAGAAACAGGCAATAGTGAAATCACCTCACAGAAAACCTTAATAACTCAGAGTAGTCACAAGATTGTTGTGAAAAAATAATCCCTGCTGAGGATGTACACACACACACACACACACACACACACACACACACACACGAGTTATAAAATACTAGTGGCCCGGTGCATGAAATTCATGCACATTGAAAGGGAATTAATTAGAGGAAATATTTTAATATTGCTATTTGCCCTTTCTCTATAATAGAAGTGTTGAAGATGAAAGGAAATGAGTAAAATGTATATGAAAATCTCCCTCCCGTCAGAGACTGTGGTGTGCCATGGGACCCAGAGTCAAGTCTCTGCCCTCCTATGCCTTGAAATCTTGTGAGACCCAAGACCTAGCCAACCACACCCCCACCAGGCCCTGCAGCCTCAGGTCCCCCATCAAGCCCGACAGGGCAGCAGGCATGGCTCAGGTCCCCTGCCCCCAGCTCGAGTGTGTGACAACCATTTTCATGTCAGCTCTTCATTATATAGGATATGGGGAAACCCAATGCCAGGTCAGACTCTCCGTGGGTTTAACTAATGGGTTTTCCTCATTCACACCAGAGGAACTTGAGACTAAAAAATGACCTGCAAAGAACCTTAACTTCAATTAAGTGTTTAAAGAGATAAAGAAAGGCCCGTTTACCAAGTGTAGAAAGTTATGAATTGCGAACAAGAGGATTTGTAATCCTGACTACAATTGTGGGTTTATCTTTCTCTTTGCAGTTTTGTTTCCCTTCATGTATTTTGGAGCTTTCTTTTTAGGCGCATGTACATTTAGGATTACTGTGTTCTTTTGATGAACTGATCCCCTTATCATTATGAAATGACCTTCTTTATCTAAGGAAATATTCTTTGCTCTGAAACCTGTTTTGTGTAATATGACTATAGCTACTCTAGCTTTCTTTTAATTAGTGTTAGCACGGAATATCTTTACCCAGCCTTTCACTTTCAACTTGTTTATGACTATATATTTAAAGTGAGGTTCTTATAAGCAGTATATAGTTGGATCTTACTTTTTAAAAAATCCAATCTCAGAACCTATCCCTTTTAATTGAGGTGAACCATTTTACATTTAATGTGATTGTTGATATGGATAAGTTTAAATCTGCCATTTTGCTACTTGTATTCTACGTGTATCATCTGTCTTTGTTCTCAGTTTTCTCTTTTTTTGCATTATCTAATGTGTTTTATTATTTTATTTAATCATTGGTCTACCTCATTCTTTTTAACTCCAATATAATATTCCATGGTATGGATGTATCATAGTTATTTACTTAGCGATAAAAATGTACATATTTTTCCATTTTTAAATATTACCAAAATTATTGTAATTAACATCTTCCTCTCTCTGTCAGTATTTCTGTAGAATCAAGGCTCAGAAGTGAAACGTCTGGGTCAAAGGTAAGCACTTTTTTATTTTGATAGAATCTGCCAAGTTGCCCTCCAAAAAAACGCTGTACCAATGTTTTTCCACCAAGAAATGGCAGTTTTTCTACTCCTTGCCAAACCTACCCAGAATCCATCTTCTTTTATAATTTTTTTGTCATGT
Source organism: Antrozous pallidus (assembly GCA_027563665.1). Lineage (NCBI taxonomy): Eukaryota > Metazoa > Chordata > Mammalia > Chiroptera > Vespertilionidae > Antrozous > Antrozous pallidus. The sequence goes on along the minus strand of CM050523.1, from coordinate 61,485,182 downwards.
TATTGGGGAGGTTGTCAGTTATTGTTTTTAATTTGCATGTCTCTGTTTTCTTAATGATATTAACCATATTGACATATATTTAATGGTCATTTGTACTTCTCCTGTTAATTGTCTATTGTTTTTGACTGAATATGTTCCCCTCAAATTCCTAAGTTGAAGTCCTAATCCCCAACAGCTCAGATGTGCCTTTATTTAGAGATAGGGCTTTTCGGGCAGCAATTGAAGTAAAGTGAGGTCGTGTGGTAGGCCCTAATCCAATGTGACTTTGTCCTTATAAGAAGAGATTAGCACACACATTTGTGAGCACAGAAGAAAGACCATGTGAGGACGCAGGGAGAAGCCAGCGGTCTGCAGGCCAAGTAAAGAGAGAAACCAAACCTGCCAGCACCTTGATCCTGGGCTTCTAGCCTTTAGAACTGCAAGAAAATAAACTTCCGTTGTTTAATCCACCCAATATGTTCTATTTTCTTTTTTTAAAGTATATTTTATTGATTTTTTTACAGAGAGAAAGGGACAGGGATAGAGAGTTAGAAATACCGATGAGAGAGAAACATGGATCAGCTGCCTCCTGCACACCCCCTATGGGGGAGGTGCCTGCAACCAAGGCACATGCCCTTGACTGGAATCGAACCTGGGACCTTTCAGTCCAAGGCCAACGCTCCATCCACTGAGCTAAACCGGTTTCGGCTATGTTCTATTTTCTTATGGCAGGCAGCCTTGGCAAACTAATTTTCATATTCATCTATATTGCCCAGTCTCCTGGATTGTTTTTTTCTTATTGATTTATAGGAGTTCATTACATATTATCAATAATAACCTTTTATCTAGAGGTACCATCTAATTTGTCGGTCAGACCAAACACTTCTGAGAATGACAAATACTGAGCCAGATGGGTCACCAAACAGCAAGTATAAACCAAAACCGCCCAGAGAAAATGAGAATGCATGTTCGCCATGTTATTGTCTGTTATATTCACTGCCAGATTTTCCACCAAGTACCGCTGTATTAATTATTTTTAATGTTTTAATAGACTTTATTTTTATAACAGTTTTATGCTTATAGAAAAAAGAACGAGCAGAAAGCTTCTCTATCATTAACATCTTGCATTAGTGTGGTCATTTGTTATAATTGATGAACCAATATTGATACGTTATTATTAACTAAAGTCCATAGTTTACATTAGTGTTGGCTCTCTGCTATACAGTTCTATGGGTCTTGACAAATGCATAATGTCATGTACCTACCATTAATTACAGTGTCCTACAGAGGAGTTCCACTGCCCTCACAATGCCCTAAACTCCATCTATCCATCCCTCCCCTTCTCCCCCAGAACCCGTGGCAACCATTGATTTTTTTTTCTACTGTCTCTACAAATTTTCCCTTTCCAGAACATCATCTTGTTGGGATCATAGATTATGTAGCTTATTCAGACTGGCTTCTTTCACTTAATATGCATTTAAGGTTCTTCCATGTCCTCTCACGTGGATAGGACCTTTTTATCACTGAGAAATATTCAACTACATGGATGTACTGTAGTTTCTTTATCTCTTCACCCATTGAGAGATATCACAGTTGCCTCCAATTATTGGCAATTATGAACAAAACTGCTATAAATATTTGTGTGAAAGTTTTACATAGGAAAAGTTTTCAATCCAATGAGATTGCTGGATTGTATAGTAAGCCTATGTTTAGTTTTTAAAGAAATTGCCAAACTGTCTTTCAAAGTAGCTATACCATTTGCATTCTACCAGCAATGAATGAGAGTTCGTGTTTCCCCACATCCTCATCAGCATTTGATGTTGTCAGTGTTTGGGATTATAGCCATTCTAATAGATGTGTAGTGGCATCTCATTGTTTTCATTTGCAATTCCCCGATGTTGTGTGATGTATGATGTTAGACATCTCATTTGCTTATTTGCCAACTGTATATCTTCTGTATTGAGGTGTCTGGTCAGATTTTTTTGCCCATTTTTTAATTGGGTTGGTTGTTCTCTTATGGTTGAGTTTTAAGAGTTCTTTGTATATTTTGGACACAAGTCCTTTCTGAGATATGTGTTTTGCAAAGATTTTTCTCTCTGCCTGTAGTTTGTTTTTACATTCTCTTAACCATATCCTTCAAAGAGCATCACTTTTAATTATGTCCAACTTAGCAAATGCTTTCTTTCATGGATTGGTGTCATATCTCAAATCATTGCCAAACCCAAGGTCAGTGGGTTTTCTCCTGTTATCTTCTAGAAACAGGAGATTTTTCTCCTGTTATCCTCTGGAAATTTTATAATTTTATATTTTACACTTACATCTATGCTCCATTTTGAGTTAATTTTTGTGAAGAGTGTAAGGTCTGTGTATAGATTCATTGTTTTGCATATATATGTCTGATCGTTCCAGCACCACTTGTTGAAAAGACTGTCCTTTCTCCATTGTGTTGCCTTTGCTCCTTTGTTGAAGTCTGTTTTATTCTGTTTTGATTATCTATTTATGCCTCTATAAATACCACGTCTTGATCACTTAAGTTTACAGTAAGTCTTGAAGTCATGCTGTATCAGTTCTCCAACTTTGTTCTTCAGGATTGGGTTGGCTATGCGGGTCTTTTGCCTTTCAATATAAATTTTTGGTCAGCTTGTTGATATCCACAAAATAAGTTGCTGGGATTTTAATTGGGATGGCATTGAATCTATATGTCAAGTTGGAAAGAATCAACATTTTAACAATTTTGTGTCTACCTATCCATGAACATGGAATATTTTTCCATTATTGAGATATGAGTTTTGTAGTCTTCATATATATTCTGCACATATTTTGTTAGCTTTATAACTGTCTGGTTTTCTTTTTCTCTTTTTTTCTTCTTTTCTTTCTTTCTTTCTTCCTTTCTTTCTCCCTTTCTTTTGTGCTAATGTAAATGGTATTGTGTTTTTAAATATCAACTTCTGATGATTCATTGTTGATATAATGGAAAGTAATTAATTTTGTATATTAATCTTGTATCCTGCAACCTTGCTATAATTATTTATTAGTTCCAAGAGTTTTTATTGATTCTTTGTAACCTTCTGTATAGACAATGAAGTTATCTGAAAATAAAGACAATTTTCTCTCCTCCTTCCCATACTTCATATTTTTTATTTTATCTTCTTGTCCTATTGTATTAGCTAGGTCTTCCAACACAATGTTACTAGTAAATATGACTGGTGAGAAGGGACTGGATGTGGACTGGAACAAGGCTTACAGAGTCAAGGCATCTCTATGCAAGATTTGCCTGTAACAGGAACCACAGAATAGTCCTGTGTCCCATTGGCAAGGTTTCTTCATCAGTCCTCCCCTTACAACAAGAAGCCTCGGTTTCTCTCCATACCGCTGCTTGGATAGGTATTGTTACTTCTGACTTATCACAAGTGGGGAGTGAAGATCCATGAGGATTGTATTTCCTCCCCAGGGCCAGAGTTGCAAGTCCTGGCTGGTGGCAGAGGAAGTGTCAGAGAAGGCAGGGAGCTGCCAAGGCACCTGCCTGGAGCTCTCCTATTGGAATGCTCTCCAGAGGTCTTCTGGACTGACCCAAGACCTTCTGGAGCCATTTGGGTCCTCACAGCCACTGCTAAGCTCGAGACTGCATCTTTTCTCATCTACCTTTTTATTTAAAAATATATGTATGGCTACATAATTTTTCTTTATTTGACCTCCTAAAATATGATGATATAGATATAGCTATAATTACTGATGGGGAAACTGAGGCTCGGAGAAATTATTTGACTTTCCAAAGCTACAAAGCTACTAAGTCTCAGAGCCATTTATTCATTCAGCAGCTGTTTCCTACTGGCCTACTGTGTGCCCAACAGTCTGAAGACCCAAAGCTGAAAGGAAACGTGTCCATGGTCATCCAGGTGCTGCCAGGTGGTGGGCAGGCAGGCTCACGAACAGGCAGTTCCAAAGCAACGTCACTGCCTCGGTGGCGGTCCGTACCAATCCAGGGGTTACGCAGGAGGAGGTCTCCGGGGTCACCTGGGGAGTCCTTCCAGACAGAAGTAGCATTTGACCTGAAACTTGAATAATGACTAAGAATTTCCAGGGAGAGCAATGAGGAGATTGTATTCCAGGAAGGAACTGCATGGGCAGAGGTGCTGTGGAGAGCGTCCCAGTCCCCGGGGAACAAATATTCTCCGAGAGGGCCAAGGCCCCTCTGCTCTAAAGATTAGTCATGGTTTCTGCCCCCCAGAGAATGGTTACCTTCAATTGTAGTTTAGCAAACAATACTGCCCTCCAGCACATAACATTGTAAATAGCCAAACTGTCTATGGGAAATGGGAAAAGATTTAGGTGGTGTCTTGGATGGAGATATAGCCTAAGGAAGTTAGTTAAGATAAGGGGTTTATTGGGGAAACATATTTACAATAGAATGTAGCTTTGTTGTTTGGGGAACAAGGAATTGTGTAATATGTTACCAGAACTGTTTAAAAGAGTGGAGTGAAATAAACTTGGGGCCGCAGTCCTAAAGAGGGCTTTGTGGACCTCCTGGTCCTATATCTTTTGTTTCTTCTTTATTTCTATCCATCTTTCTATCTCTATCTTTCCGTAAGCCTCACCCCCCTTTCAGGGACTGCTCAACTGATGCCGGCTGGCTCCGGCAGGTGCCCAGTGTGAGAGGACGTAGAGTGTTCAGGGAAACCACAAGTTATTCTGGATCACTGAATCACACGGTGGTGAGGGGTGGGGGATGATGATGCAGAGACAGAGACATCTAGGCTGGAGGGGCACTCATTTGATAGTACACATGTATGCCAGCTCTATCCTCATCACACACAAACATGGAATCATGCCTTGTCTAGACTGGGACCCTCTGAGTATTACTTACATTCCAGAGCCCCTGGAGGACCAGGATGAGGCTGTCGGCTGTGCCACCTGTCTATTTTTTAGCGTGGCCTCCTCCCTCTTCTGCCTGCTTCTCCTCTTCCTACAGCCTCCCTGGGAGTACTTCACAAGCCTCCTCTCAGGGACTGCTCCTGGGCAGCCTATCCCAAGTACCTGCTTAGTTTCAACCACTTACAGTTACTTGATACCACGCCATGATTTTATTTGTTCGCTGTCTGTCCCCTTCACAGAATAGAAGCGCCAGGAGGACAGAGACCTGCCCTATTCCATTCACTAGTGCCTCCTCATGGCCGGAACAGTGTCTGGCACATAGTAGGTGCCCAAAATATACCTTGCTGAATAAATGATCTCAATTAATTCTCACAACGACCCTGTGGTGGTAAATATTATCATCTCTTCTTACAAATAAGGAAACAATTTTGTAGAAGTTTTAATAACTTGCCTAGGCTGTCAGAGACAGTGGAAGGCACAGCCAAGGTTTCAAACTTTGTGACTTCAAACCAAAGCTTAGGCTTTAAACCCAAGCCTGTGTTTGCAATTTCCAGAACATTCCTGACTGTTTCACATCTCCTCAAAAGGTACTCCTGAAGCTGCTCCTTTTGCAAAGAGACATCCCTCCTATTCTGCATCTCACCCCAAGTGGACCCTCATGGTGCCCCGTGAGCCCCTCTGTCCCTGGACAGATTCCTGGTGGCTCTTGTTCATCTTCCTCTTTCTCTTCTGTGAAGTCCTTTGGGATAAATCTTCACCTTGCTCATTTTTTAGTTCAACCCTAATGAGGGTCTGTCACTGGACCCCCAGACAGCTGAGGAGGTGAATGTGGGATTGGCGCAAAGACTGAGGGCCACCCTATACTGGCCATATGAGGCCCAGTGACCTTCCCAGCCCACATCAGAGCATGAGGCCTGGTCCCTGAGGGGGGCGGAGGGGGCGGTTCCCTGGATTCAGGAACCTTCCCCCAAATGCTTTTTGGCTCAGGGCTCCTCTTCCCTCTCCCAGGCCAATCACCCACACCCTGTCCGCCCCCCAGGCTCTGAGTGGGGTGAGTCCACTTCATTACACTCTCCCTGCACCTGTCTGTCAGAGATCACCCCAGTGAACCTTGTGGGGGCACTGAGAGCCATCAGTCTTACTTATAACTGCTGGGTTGACTTCCCCAAACCAAGAGCTTAAGTTTTCTGAGAGTTGTCCCTGGGTCCAGCCCATGAAAGAGGCCTTGGTCTCACTGTAGGCAGATGTGGAATCCCGAGGAAATGTAGGTCTCCTCCAGTGGAATGCTGGGGCTCATGGGGACTCTACAGACCTCACTGTCTACCCCTGAGGTCCAGAGTGAGGACATGACCACTCTTAGGTCACAGAGACAGGTTCAGGGCAAACGGGGACCGAACCCGGGCCTTCCACTGCCCCTTTCTATTTCAGTTCATTCTACTGCTGCTCAGCAATTGAGACACAGGAAGCATTCCTGCACCTGGCCAAGGGCCCTACACCCCTGCCCCTTTCCAAGGCCAAACATTGGTAAGGGCCAGAGTACAGTCTGGCCAGAGCAGGAAAGTGCTGTCTTAAAGAGGCGGTAGGGCCTGCACGTCTGGCTGAGCTGGCTGTCACCCGGGGCCAGGTGGGCCTCTGACACTCAGCAGGAATTTTCCATTTGCGCATCCTCCGGCTGGTTGGGATCCAAGGCATTTTTAAGCTTTTTTTTTTTTTTTTTCCATTCCAGTTGTTTCTCCTGCCCTGTGAAAACACACCCTGAGGTCCCGAGCAAGGGTCTCTAATTCTCAGGGAGGCTCCAGGGAGCCGCACCCAGGAGCCACCTGTTAGAGCACAAAATACAGAATTCTCGAATATAGGAACAAGAAATTATTCTTTTTTTAATCTACACAGACAGTGAAATTGAGGTTCAGAGAGAAGAATGACATGCCAAAGGTCACTCCACCGGTCAGTGGTACAACCAAGATCAAACCCAGGTTTGTCTGACCCCAACAGTGTTACATTTCCACGGCACCCGTTTCCCAAGGTCAAGAGCCAGGGTCACTGAGAGACTCCAGAAGTCGTGTGAGAGTCCCACAGATGAGGCGGTAAGCGGGAGCTGAGCCATTTGTGGGGAAACTGCCAGGCCCCAGGAGAAGGCCCCAGAATGGACAGCTGAGTTGCCAAGGACACACGCTTGCTTCCCCACACTCCTTTGCCGGGCCTGGCCACAGCGATTCCAACAGCTCCTTCCCAAAGGCAAGGCCAGTGAGTGGTGGCCCCACCTCCAGGGGCCTGAGACCCCTCCTCTCACATCACAGTGGTGGAGCTGTTTGCTGGTTGGAGGCAGACCTAGCCTTGGGGCATTCCTTGTGCAGCATAAGTCCTGGACCTGGTGACTATGTGTGAACTACAGCCTAGGAGGCTGGGCCTATGTTTTGAGGACTGGCTGGTCTGAATGTTATGGAATCTTTGTCAAACTGTGCTGGGCACTGCGCAGGGGGCAGACACAGGCAGGAGGTTTGACCCCAAGAAAGCATCCCTAGTGGTTAGAGTAACCCCTGGGTCTGCAGGTCAAGGAGAGAAGATCGACTCTCCAAGGTGAGAGTCTACAATCTTCCCTGGGACCCTAGGGTGTTTCCCAGAGTCCTAGCTAACTCCCCAAAGCGTGGGACTTCCCAGGGCTGGACCTCAAGAGCCCCAGCCTTGTTCACAGAGGTGGAGGTGAGGAAGGTGACGATGGGAAACCTGCAGTGCTACTGGGCCTGCGCCACCTTTACCTTCGTGAAACTTGTAGAACAAGGTCCACAGTTACCAGCCCAGCACTCCCAATGTAAGTTCTGTAAAGCCAAGTCCAAGGGTATTCGAGAGGGAAATGTTCCCCTGGTCCAATAAGTTTGGGAAACCAGGTTAAAGCAATCCTCCCACATATGACAAATTTCTCGCAGATTTCTTAGAACAGTCGTCGGCAAACTCATTAGTCAACAGAGCCAAATATCTACAGTACAACGATTGAAATTTCTCTTGAGAGCCGAAAATCGACTTCTGGGCATGGACCACAAAAGTTTCAATTGCACTGTACGCGCTCGCCCGCAAGTGATATTTTGTGGAAGAGCTATACTCAAGGGGCCAAAGAGCCGCATGTGGCTCTCGAGCTGCAGTTTGCTGACCATTGTCTTAAAGCGATGGTTCTCAGCTGGGGGCAAAATATCTCCCAGAGGACATTGCACTTAGACATTAGTTGTCACAACTGGAGAGGTGCTCCTGGCATCTAGTGGGTAGAGGCTTGGATGCTGCTAAACATTCTACAATGCACAAAGGACAGCCTCCTCCTTCCCCCCACCCCCCAAAGAAATCTGGCCCAAAATGTCAACAGCACTGAGACTCAGAAAACCCGGGGTGCTGCAAACTCCCACAGGAAGTGTGTCAGGTCCACAGTGAGAGAGCAGTTGTCATTCTCCGGGGTCACTCAGCATCTGCTCTCCCTTCCCACGCGTGAGGATTCCCCGCTCTGTGAAGCAGCGGCTGCCTCCCAGTCCACACCTGAAAGTGACCAAGCCACATTGTTCCAGCCTCTCCTGAGCTAAGGTGCAAGCACATGGCCTCACTCGGCCAACTAGAAGCATTTCCCGGGGTTCGGACCCCCAAAGGGGCTCTGCAGAGCCCTTCTGCTGAGGATGGAGGCAGCAGCCAAGAACTGTTTCCGCAGGCTGCACGGGTGATGGTTCTCAAGGCAGCACCCGATGTTGGTGGCGCTGGTGGCCCAAGCTAAAGTGTCTGCCCAGTGGTGGTCACAGTAGAGTTTCCCTGAGGTCAGTCCTACAATATGGCTTTGGGCATTGATCTAGATGCTTTGTCTCTGACCTTGGTTTTCTGTGAGCTACCCCAGGTCCATAGAATAAATCCCTTACCAGCTAAGTCAGCAGAGCTGGCTTCCGATGTGTGTACAGAACTGAGCTATGCTGCAAGGTTCCCAAAGGCATGTGAGCACAGGATTCTTTCTTTGTAGAATATTTCAAGGAACTTTTGTTCCATGAGAATATCTTGAGGAATATGGACCAAACTGTCAAACAGGGGTTCTTACAACCTCTGCTCAGTGGTTGAGCATTGACCTATTAGGTCACGGTTCAATTCCCGGTCAGGACACTGTAGCAGCCCCCCTCTCCCCAAGGCCATTGAGGACACTCAGCCTCTCCCCCCTGGGCCTCGCTGACCTAGGCTAGCCCACAGCTGCCTCCTCCCTGGTGCCCCAAATAACCACAGCTGCTGCAGCCTGAGAACAGAACGTCATCAAACGCTGGGGCTTGTCAGAAGGTGGAAAGAACTGAAATGTGGGTCCGAACTCTGTTACTTAATTAGGCCAGTGATGTTGGCAGATCAGAGATAAGTTCAAAAAGAGACCTGAGGTTTTGAGAATCTGCAGAGTCAGGAGGGAAAGAGGAAGAAGCTTTAGGGAAATCAGCTATCCACCCAGAGAAGAGTGAAGTTAGTGTAGGGCAGTGGTCGGCAAACTCATTAGTCAACAGAGCCAAATATCAACACTACAACTATTGAAATTTCTGTTGAGAGCTACATGTTTTAAATTTAAACTTCTTCAAATGCCACTTCTTCAAAAGAGACTCACCCAGGCCGTGGTATTTTGTGGAAGAGCCACACTCAAGGGGCCAAAGAGCCACATGTGGCTCTCGAGCCGCAGTTTGCTGACCACGGGTGTAGGCGATTCTATGCCCCGATTTCACACAAGGTGCTGATGCTGGCTTTAAAGAGCAGTTTCAGACACATTCATTCATGGACTCATCTAGAACATACGGAGCCCCAGTCATGGAGCAGGTGCTGCTGAGACAGTGTTGAGCCAAACAGACACAAGGACTTGTCGCCGCCCTCCCAAAGCTTGCGGTCTGGTGGGGGAGACAGCCAGCCAATCTTTGAGGTGCAACTAGTCTTTCTGTTATGGTGGTGTTGGGAGGAGAGGGGAGCCCAAGGACCCAATCCCCTGGGCCAAGGAGGACTTCCCTGAGGGAGGGACCATCAGAGGAGCAGGTGCGAGCAAGGCGGGGGGAGGGAGGCATCCACTGGTGGCTGAGATAAAAGGAGCACAGTAGCCGGCTAAGGTGGCTCAGTGGTTGAGCATTGACCTATGAACCTATGAGGTCACAGTTCTATTCCCAGTCAGGATACATGCCCAGGTTGTGTGCTTGATCCCCAGTGGAGTGCGTGCAGGAGGCAGTCGACCAGTGATTCCCTCTCATCACTGATGTTTCTTTCTCTCTCTTCCTTCCTCGCTGAAATCAATAAAAAAAAAAAAAAGAATTGGGGGGGGGGGGCGGGTAAAAAAGAAGCACAATGGATTTGGGGACCTGAACAAAGGCTTCCAAAGCCCAGCAGGGGAGGGCAAGTGGACCTCAAGCCAAGCTGGAGAGGTAGCGGGAAAGGGTTTGCAAATACCCAGCAGACCACACCCAGCGCCCAGGTCTTCATTCTAAAAGCATGGGAATCGCTTGAGGGTTCTGACTGGAACCATGTGGCACAGGTGAGGGGAACCTAGAGCACAACATGGCTGTCCAGTGCCGAGACAGATGGAGGGGGCTGTCCTCATGGGGGATGGGTGTCCAGGTGAGGGAGGAGAAAGGGACACAAATGGATTGGGGAGCAGCTACAGTGTGCTCAGGCCTCATGCCAGGGCTAGACATGTGAATGCCTTCCCGCTGACTGGAAGTAACATAAAAACAGCCCTGGCCTCTCAGAGCCAGAGTGCACACTCCCCCCATCACACCCCACATGCTTGTTGCAGGCCTGAAGGCTGTCAGAGCAGTTCCGGACCAGCAGCGGGGGCTGAGGGAGGAAGAGGAAAATAAGCAACCGGAACTGGCCCGGCAGCTCCAAGAAAGTGCTGGGAAGGAGGCAGCAGGCAGCTGGGCCAGCCACCCCTGACAGGTGAGGAAGCTGAGGCCCAGGGTGCAGGGGCAGAGCTGGAAATAAAACCCAGGCTCCTCCGATGCTCTTTCTGCTGCTCCAGGTGTGTGTGTGCACATGGGTGTGTACACGTGTACATGAGTGATGGAGGCGAGGTCATCGTCGCTCCATCCACCCGTAATCCAGGCTGGCTGTGATGCTGGCCTGAGTTAAGATGTGTACAGAAATAAGAGAAATGCTTAGGAAAGAAGTTAATCTCTATACGGGGTGTATTCCATTTCAGAAGGTTAATATCTTGATTTTTTTAAAAACCCTTTCTGTTTTTTTCAAAGAGGATTTGGTGTTCTCAGTCCCAGCTGGGAGCTTAAGAAAACAGAACAATGTTTCTCCCCCTGCTGCCTCCCCTGCTGCTCGAGGCCTCTCATGCTGCCCCCGGGGCAGGGGTGCCCGGACCCCGGCTTTGGCTCAGGCCCGCGCTGTGCACAGACAAGGGGGAGAGGCACAAACCGCAATGTGTTGTGGGGAATGGCCCCGGAGTCTCCGTCCCCCCTTCACTACCTGGGTGAACCTTGGAGCCATCCTTTCACCTTAGGAAAACAGAGATGACAATGAAAACTTGTTCAGTGGAAGTGCATTTAAAATTGACTTTTGGGCAAACAGGAGAATGTATTTCTGGGGTCACCATTGCTGGGTAGACAGAGGTCTTGGTGTGGCCATTTGTATCTCCCCTCCCCGCCAAATCAAGCCCCTGGAGATCAGCCACAGTCTAAAGTCCCAGCCCACCAGACCCCACAACTCCCCAACCTAAAACTCCCAGGAGAGAACCCCATTCTGCAGAAGGCTGGGCCCCACAGGTAGCAGGAGGTGAGCTGGAGCCCCGCCCAGGGCTCACTGGGTTCTCAGCAATTTTGACTATAATAATATTCCTAACTAATAAAAAGGGAATATGCAAATTGACCATCATGCCATCACAAAGCTGATGGCACCCATAGCCACAAGATGGCAGCACCCAGTCCCCTCAGGCCCACCAGAGTCCCCCAATCCTTTCAGCCCTGCCCCGGGGGGAGGGGACATGGCAGGCAAGTGGTGCAGCCAGACCTGCCCTCTGCCCCCCAGCCACCCAGGGCTGGCCCAAGGTGCAGGCAAGCCTCATATGGCAGCTGCCTAGCTGACATCTAAAGTGCAGGTAAGCTTGGATGGTGGCTGCCCAGCTGCCCAGGACTTCCCGAGCCTCAGGTAACCAGGGCTGGCCAAGGTTTGCGCTGCCGGCAGTGGCAGCAGCAGAGGTGTGATGGGGCATCGCCTTACCCTGATCGCCGGGTCACCCCCCGCCCTTGAGGGCTCCCAGACTGTGAGAAAGGGAAGGCCAGGCTGAGGGACTACCCCCTCCAGTGCATGAATTTTCATGTACGGAGCCTCTAGTAGTAGTAGTAGTAATAATAATAATAATAATAATAATAATAATAATAATAATAATAGTAATAATAAAGTGGGTTCCAGCTTCTCCAGATTCCAAAGGCCCACACAAGTACTTCTCTCAAGTCTGGTGCCCTGGCTGGTACCTAGGACCCATCATGTCTTTGCTGAGCAGGGTCCCTTCCTGGCAGGGACACAGCAACAGATCCACACTCAATCAAGACCCAAGTGCCATCATCATCTTACATGCCCTTCACCCTTACCCTCTCTAGGCGTCTGTTTCCTCACCCACTGAGTGGGAGTTTAGACCAGATAACACCCCTTCACATATACATAAGTTCCCCTTGGTGCTCATTTCAAGGTTATAAATTTCCACACAATCTCTGCCTCTAACAGCCCATCACCTCCAGCCCAGACCAGGCCCAGAAAGTCCCTTTCCCTGCAGATCTCTTAAACCTCAGGGCTGACCTCGTGGGGGGTGGTTCCTCCAGCCCTTATCCAGGAAGGGGAGAAAGTACTTTCGACATGCTAGTCCTCATTTAATGGTCGGTGCTCCCTGATCTCACTTAATCCTCCCAACTCCATCTTAAGAAGGTGGGTCACACAACTGGGCAGGGGTGGGGGATGTTGACCCCAAACCTGTGCTCTTTGCTCTGCCTCTCAGCTGCCCCCTTACATCCCCTCGGTTGAAACAGGATGGGGCTCTCTGGCCAGGTGCTCTGTCCTGACTCGATTCAGCAGGCCTGTATTAACGCACCGAGGTTTGCTTGGTAAGGTATTAAGGACAGAAAAGATCCAGGAGCCTATGGGGTGATTCCCTTCTGGCCTCTCAGCTGGGCTCACCCCTCCCCCAGCGCGGTGGCAAGCCATCATCACACACCCCTGGGCCTCTGGCAGCCGCTTTTCCAATTGTGCTTTTGGATCCCGCGAGTTACAGTTCATTCCTTCGGCCACATTGTTCATTAACGACATCACTTTTTCCATCTCCCGGACGGCTCCGTGCCCTTTCCTGAGCCCCGCCTCCCAGCCCGTCTCCATCTCCCTGACGGGCTGTGGCTTCCATGGGTCACAGGACCACGCCATCTGTAGGTCACCCGAGACCGGTTCAGCACAGAGCCCAGGTATCACCTGTGCCTCCCCATGGTGACCCAGCACCCTGGCCGACCCTCGTCCATGTGGTTGGATGGTGACTTCCCCTTCAGATCGCTCGGTGCCCTAGAGACATGGCCCTTCTCCCAAACATGCAGCTGAAAGGCATCCTTCCACCTGTGCACAGCGTTGGAGACCCTTCTGAGTCCCTGTCTAGGTTGATTCCTGGCATAGTGCTAGGGCTGGGCCATGGACAACTTGACCTCCTCCTTCATCCCCACCTCCGATCCATCACCAGGCAGTGGATTCAGGGACAGTCCTGACTCCCAGCCCCTTTGCAAGCTGGGGTCACTTGTTTTTGCCCACAGTTCTGCCCTGTTTCCTACCCAAAGTTAAGCACCTGTCCCTCCTGGGGCAAATCCAGATGCTCGTCCTGGCCCTTCCTACAGCTTCCTCTCCGAGCTGCTCATTCATTCACACGACACTGTTTCTAAGCCTCTTCCCTGTGCCAGGCCTTGCTGATAGCACCTTCTGTTCTCTTCCCTATCGCTGCCTCGCTCTGCCCTCCATCATTTCCTAGCAAGGGAGTATGGCAGAGAAGCGGACACACAGACTTCGGAGTCAGACTAATCTGGGTTTGAGTCCTGGATCTGCTGTCTATTTACCCATAAGAATGTAGACAAGTTATTTCACTGTAAGCCTCAGTTTCCTCAACTGTAAAGGGGAATGCTGCCATTCCAAGGGCCATTGGAAGCACTAACTGCCATTGTATGTGTACCTAGCATTACATGCGTGTCTGGCAGAAAGGCAAGAAAGAGCCTGGAGCATTCGAAGGAACAGCAAAGAACACAGAATGGCTGGTGCAAAGAGCCCGAAGTGGAGTTAGGGGGGTGAGGCCGGCTGGTTCAGACAAGACAGGAGGCTGAGCCTAGGAGCGCAGGCCTAGATCTGGGCGCCATGATCTCTCGGTGCAACAGCCCTGCCCTCCCCCGGTCCCTCCACTGCCACAGGTGACAGTGCAGGTTTTTAGATTGGCACTCCAGGCTTTCCCACAACCTCCCCGTCCAGCCTTCCTTCCCACTGCTCCTGAGGATCTTCATTGTGGGGCTGAAGAGCCAGGCCATCCAGTCCCGCTGGGTGCCCCCATATATCCCACCTCCTTCCTTCTCTCCCCTGCGAGCCTGACAGGGGAACCAGCTCTTCTCAACCGCAGTGTTGCTTGTCCTCCCCCACCCCCTGCTGCCCAAGGACTCTGCCTGGCCTCGCAAGGTCGCTGGTTGCCAAGCCACACCAGGGATCCTCTTCAAGGACAGACTAAGGCTTTGGTCTAATTACATGGGCACCAGCCATCTGAGGTCCCCAAGGCCAGGGCAAGCTGGAAGTCAGGTGGCTGCCACAGTCTGCTCCAGCAAGGCCACCCTCCTCTCAAAGTTACCACCACGAAAATCAAAACAGAGATCACAGAGGGCGATCTGGATCCCAGCCTAACACTCTCACCTACACTTTTTCTTTTTTTAAATTGAGATTTCACCAATATATACTATCATATTAGCTTTGGGTGTACAACCTAATGATTTGATAAATGTATATATTGTGAAGTGATCAGCATAATAACCTCAGCTAACATCTACCAACACAAATAGTCACAATTCTTTTCTTGTGAGAAAGTTTATATTTTTTACCACCTTCACCCATTTCATTAGCAAAATGCCCAGCAGGTCCATCCATGTTGTTGCAGATGGTAGCTGTTCTTTCTGAATAATATCGCATTGAAAACGTGTGCCACATTTTCCTTCTCCACTCACCTACCAATGGATAGGTAGTTTCCACATCTTGGCTATGGTAAATAATGCTGTGATGAACATGGGGACACAGGTATCTTTTTGAGTTTGTGTATTCATTTTCTTCAGATAAATATCCAGAAGAAACATTGCTGGGTCATGTGGTAGTTCTATTTTTTAAATTTTTTGAGGCATCTTCATACTGTTTTCCATAGTGGCCACACCAAGTTACATTCCCACCAGCAGTGTCCAGGGTACCCCTTTTCTCCACATCCTCACCAACATTTTTTTCTTTGTCCTTTTGATGACCACCATTCCGGCAGAAGGGAGGTGATATCTCACTGTGGTTTCGATTTGCATTTCCCTCATGATTGGTGACGTCCAGCACCTTTTCATGCACCTGTTGGCCAATTGTATGTCTTCTTAAAAACATGTCTATTCAGACCTTCTGCCCATTTTTTTAATTTGGATTGCTTGTGGGTTTTGTATAGAGTTGTGTCTGTTCTTTATATGTTTGGGATATTAATACCTTACCAGATACATGATTTGCAAATATTTTCTCCTATTTCGTAGGTTGCTTTTCCATTTTTTTAATGGTGTCTGTGCTGTACAGAACTCTTCGAGTTTACATTCTCGCCTCTTAATAGAATTAATTAATTAGTCTTAGCTTCTCATTCGTCATCTCACTTGGAGTCCCCCAACCCCTGGGTGAGTGAGGCAAGTGAGGCCACAGGGGATTGTTCTCCTCGTGTTTCCCTGTTTTATAGAGGGGGGAACTGGGGCTCAGAAAGGGGCCCACTGCCCACAGCTAGTCACTGCCGAGGTCTCCTGCTTCTGGTCCTCTCCACTAAGCGGCTTGTCTGGAGAGGATGGGTTACACTGGTTGCTTAGTACCAACCCAGAATCCTGGAATTTCAGCAGCAGAAGGGACTGATGTTCAAAACCCACCCTCCACCTCCTGACAGTGTCCACAAGTCTTTCAGGGAACCCTTCCTCAGGAGAGAAACCAGCACAGCTAGATGGGAGACTGGCCTGGGATCTCATCTGTCTCCCTCCTGCTCATCACCCCTCATGTTCAGGGACCTCCTTTCCCATAGCCTCCAGCTCTAACACAAACCAACTTCCTCAAAGAATCTGGGGCTCAGAAGCCAATAAATCACGGTTTAAAAAATCATGACTGGCTTTTTGGGAACACACATTTCATTAAACTTCTGGAGGAAAACAGAACACCAGAGGGCATTCGTACTTTTACAAAATATATTATTTCAGTATTTTTAAAACACAGTCTGAATAATTAGATCCTGCAGCATGTATTTTGTATGTTTGAAGATTTCAGACACGTTCTTCTCTAGCTGGTCAGCTCGTTTCAGCCTGGACTAGAAGCCAAATCAGATGGATTAGCTGGACTAAGGTTTCTGTTTTGTTGTGTGTTTAAAAGCAAAAAACACAACAACAACCAAAAAACACTTTATTTAGGTATGATTGACATGCCAACAGCTATACATATTTAATGTATACAATTTGATGAATGTGGAGATCAATATACAGCTCTGAAACCCATCACCCAAATCTATTCCATAGACATATTCATCACCTCCAGAAGGTTCCATCTGCCTCCTGTATTTATTATTATTGTTAAGTATATAATACATTATTGAGATGGACTAGCATTCCAAACTCGGAATGGATCTTTCCAGCCCATCCTATTCATTTGACAGACAGGGAACTGAGGCTTGAGTCAGAGAAGAAATGTGCTCCCCAATGAAAGTCAGCTCCTCAGTGGCAGAGCCCAGTCTTAGCCCAGGTCTGAGTCCTCGCTCAGTGCTTCTCCCAGTGGGGCAGCCCCGCTGTGGCCTGGGTCTGGGCAGCCTGGGAAAGGGGCCGGGCCACTTTCTGAGCAGCCCCTGGCCTCAGACCCCCCTGCCCACTCTGAGCCTCAGGCTTCTTTGGTGCTACCGCTCACACGTGTGTCTGGTTCAAACGGCTGTCCCTTTGGACTGCAGCGAAGGGCTGATTAGATGTAATTGCTTTGCCTAGAGCGAGCTATCTGCCTAATAGAATCAGCTGCCAGTAATTAGCCTGCCAGAGGCCCTCTTTCCCCAGCTGGAGGCCTCTGACCTCCAGACCCTTACTGCAACCTGTGAGTGTTGGGCCTCCACGGGCCGGCAGCTAGGTGTCTGGTATACCTGAGGGGTGCCAGAACCTTGGGTGGAAGAGAAGCTGGAAGAAAGCAGTGCTGTGAAGGCTCAGCAAGATTCCAGGTACAGGCCTCCCTGGGGCCAGAGAATCGCAGTATTTCAAGGTTGGAGGGGGGAAGAGCCTGGCACTGAGGAACATCCTGCTCCATAAATGCTGAACTGAGCCAAATTGGATCACAAAGGGCATCAAGTCCAGCCCCAAATTCAATACACTCAGCAATCAACTCAAAAGGCATTTCTTGCAGACCTACTATGTGCTAAGAACTGTACTAGCTCCTTGGATTTTTCAAAAAAGACCCCAACCCAAAGGATCAGTCAGGCTATGCTTGCCTGCCTCCATTGACCAGGAGCTCAGTAGATCCTGGGAAGCCCATTTCTTTTCAAAGGCAGCCTCCCCACAAATCACTAACCCTGCCTGCAACCAACAGCTCACATGTCCCCTGCATCTTTCCTGCAGGCAGAATATCCCAAGTTCCTTCCTTGGTTGTGTCACATACATCATGCGGGGAGACCCTTGTGAATCTGGTTGATGGGCCTGGAACCTGCTTCTGTTGCCAGTTCCTCTCTCCCAGCAGAGGGGACTGTGGGGGTCAGTGGGGAGTATGGGAGTCACACTTTCTCTCCCAGCAGAAAGAAGTGCAGCTAAAGTCCCCAGGAGTGCCATGGTGCCCACTGAGGGACAGACACCTAAAAACTGCTCTTTGGGAGGAAAGTCTCCTCTCCCCCGCCTGGACACACACACACACACACACACACACACACACACACACACACACACACACGCTGTGCCGCGAGCACTCACAGGCACCACTCGATACTCGCTGGCTGATTAATCACTGCAAGTGCTATTATAATTATTGTGTTCGGAGCTGAGAACAGGCTGCCTCTGCTTGCTTCTCAGAAGCCATAAACCTGCAAAGAAGGATTTCAAGATTTGTGAGGCTGTTGACTAGATCTGCAGGCTCACTTTTTCCTTAGCAGCAACACGTTTGTTTGTCAGGGAATCCAGGTCATGGCCACTCCAGAATGCCTGCAGAGGACCGGCTTAAGGGACTTCATGTGTGCAATGGGGAGGGGGGATTTAGGGCACTTGTAGTTAAGGTTTAGAAGTCATGCTAGCTGGACTTGAGTCCCAGCTCGGGCCCAGTGAGCTGCGATGCCTGGACGTGCAGTAGCATGAACACCATAACGCCTCTGGTCTGTGTCCCAGTGAAAATCCCCTGCAGGACCTAAGGACACGCCTACAAGGATGCTCATCACAGCGTGGTCTTCAGAGTCAGAGGTAGAAGCTGCCGAGGGGTCTCTCTAGGGGAAGGGATCCATCAAATGAGGTGGATGCTGACTTTGGACTAAGGCTTTCTGCTAACAAATGGAGCAAGCCTGACCCCCCGCAGCAGCTCCATGAAGATGGGCTGGTTCCAGCTCTCACTGGGAGGAGACCCAAGTGTGTACCCTGAATTGGTCACAGCTCATGTGGGGCGGGCTGAGAACAGAGCCAGGTGTCCACCTCCCAGAGTGTGCTGTCCCCTCCCTGCCCTCCCCTCACCCCCCCAGCTCCCAGAGCCTCTCCTTTGTGAACACTGACTCTTGTGTTTGATTTGGGCTTGAGATGTTAAACAAATAGTGTCTCTTGACAAGCGCAAGCCGGCTGCCCTGGGACCAGTTATGCCCTGTAAATCCAGACCAGTCCTCCATGTCTCTATCCTCAGAGATACACCAAGAAACACCTCAGTCACACCTTAAGCATCCTGAATTCTGTCAGCTCCCCATCAGAGGCCAGGGCCCCTGACTCAGCTCTCTGCAGCAGCCACCTCCCTGTCTTTCTGACTTTAGCCTCAGGGCCCCTTCCCGTCTCAGGCCTGCCTCTGGCTTGATGTTGAGCTGACTCTGAACACTCCTTCCTACAGCAAGCCATGGGCCCCTGGCCCTGCCAACCCATCTAGCCCAGAAAGGCCTATTGGACCGGATGGAGAGGTGCCTTCTGTGTCAGAGGCTGTACCAAGGGTTGTGGGCACAGGGATGAGCAGGCCCTTTCCCTGCCCAGTTGGATCTGGTCTACACAGGATGGACCAGAATTTCATGTGAGGCTCCAGGCCAGCTAGTAATTGATAGAGTTAGGATTTGACTCAGGGTCAACTATTTTACTCCCTACCTCCCTGCTCCCTGCTCCCTGCACCCATCCTCCAGCCAAATTGGCCAGTAAAGAGGGGCTAAAAAGCAATGGACAGAGAGGGCTCTGGGCCCCTCATCCTTCAGCACACATTCTTTTTTCTTTATTTCTTTCTTTTTAATTAACTTTTAAAATGTTGAGTTGACATGGCCCATCTCAAACCATTGCATTGTGATGCATTTGTGTGTGTGTGTGTGTGTGTGTGTGTGTGTGTGTGTTTAATATGTTTTATTGATTTTAGAGAGGAAGGGAGAAGGAAGAGAGATAGAAACATCAACGATGAGAGTTAATCATTGATCAGCTGCCTCCTGCATGCCCCCTACTGAGAATCGAGGCCGCAACCCAGGCATGTGTCCTTGGCTGGAATCAAACCTGGGACCTTTTAGTCCACAGGCCAATGCTCTATCCATTGAACCAAACCAGCTAGGGCTAGCCCACATTCTTGACCATTGCACAATGAGCATTGGTGGTCACCAGGCCAGGCCTGTCATTGACATCACAGAATGTCAGAGCAGGAAGGGACTCTTTTAGGTCCTCAACCCTTTCTTCCATAGAAAAGGACACTGGGCCACAGAGAGGCGATGGGGCTCTTCCAAGTGCCCCAGCTAGTTGGTAGTTGGTGGCAGCACTGGGACCAAGCCTGGTGTCTGGACTCCCAGTCCAATGCCATCTCCACAAGCTTCCTCCGGCCTTTGGACACCCACATCTGCCTTTATGCCCTTCCCCTAAACCAGGCAGGGCTCGCTCCGGCTCCAGAAGGACCTGTCTGCCAGGAGTGACAGACGCCGATTACTGAGGTTTCCTGTCTGCGGGTTCAGTCTGTGCCCCTCTCCCCCTGACACGGCTGGTCTCTCACCCAGCGGGTGTAGGATGCCACTGAGGACACCAGGAAACACGGGGAGCAACTCCGATGTGCAAAACACTGTGCTCCCCGCGGTGCAGGGCCTCGTGTAAGAAGGGTCTCCACCCTGGAGAAAACAAGGAGCCAGTGCAGCAGACACAGGTTCACGCGCCAGCTAATCGGTCACAAGGAGGAAGAGCTGGCGAAGTGAAGTTTAGACAGGTTGCCTGGAACCACAAAGGAGCCAGTGGTTTTGACTGATGGCAGCTGGGGAGTGCTTCCTGGAGGAAGTGGCCTTAGAATTGGTTCTTGAAGCCTGAGTAGGAGTTCAACAGATAGAAAAAATGGAAGAGCCAGGATCCTAGCATTGGGAGCCAGAGGAGCCAGGAGTGAAGATGAAAACTCTTGGATGTACTTAGAGCTTAGAGAGGGGTGGAGGGAAAGATAAAGCTGGGAGGTAATATGTATATAATAACATGCAACAACTAATGATAATTAAATCCAGTATCATTTATCCCAGTGGTCGGCAAACTCATTAGTCAACAGAGCCAAATATCAAACAGTACAACGATTGAAATTTCTTTTGAGAGCTGAATTTTTTCAACTTAAACTTCTTCTAATGCCACTTCTTCAAAATAGACTCACCCAGGCCATGGTCTTTTGTGGCAGAGCCACACTCAAGGGGCCAAAGAGCCGCATGTGGCTCGAGACCTGCAGTTTGCCAACCACAAATTTTATCCTAACTTGACTCTGTCCTTTTCCTCACAAACTAAAGTCTTAAAAAGCAGTGGCTAGGAACCTCTCTCTCCCTGATTCTCAGAAAAAGTAGGGAGGCAGAAGCAGACCAGGACGGTCATGGGATGTTAGAAATAAAGGGAGCATAGGCATGCCCTGGTTCAAACCCCTCCATTCATGGCTGTGTAAACTGAGGCCCAGGCAGAGGCGGGACTGGCCCCAAGTCCCACAGCAAACGAATGGCAGAGGCAGCACCCCAGCCCAAGCCTCCCGTCGCTTTACCCTGGTCTCTATACTGCAGCGAATTTTGTGAAATCATCACACAGAAGGCTAACCCTTGTCATGATTTGAGAGATGTAAAAAAAAAAAAAAAAAAAAAAAGCCTCTAATTGGCCCAAACCTTCCTCCACTAAAGCCACCAATGGATTGAAAAACAAACAAAACAGAAGAACGTGGAGACGCCATAGCTGAGCAGTCTTTCTCGTGTCCAGCAGACAAGATTGACAGAGGTGCTCTCTGACACCTGGCCTTGGCAGAGGGTGGGCCGTGCCCGCCTGGTGCCGGCAGTCCTAGGAATCTTGGAGGAAAGGATGTGCCATAAACTGTGAGGTCTTCAGCACAGTCCCACCCAGGTCAAAGGTAGGCTGATGCAATTCTTGCCTGAAGGTCCCAGGGGCTACATAGAAGCCTAGACAGGCACCAGCTTGAAGCCTCCCACCAGTCGCTCCTCCTTAAGAGAAAGGAGGGAGGAGAGGCAGGAGGAGGACACCCAGGCTGCCCTCCCCGTGGTTGTGCTGTGTTCCCCAAACTGGCAGACGTCCTGATCATACACATAATGGGTGCTACAGAAAAACCCCAACCACGGGGCAGGTGCCCTGCACCCCCTCACTCACTGTGTGATCTTGGGCAAATTCCTTTCTTAAGCTCCATGCCTCAGTTTCCCCATCTGTAACATGAGAGGGTTGGGCTAGACAATCTCTAAAGGCCCTTCCAGTTCTGAAGTGCTGAGAATAAATAAGCTTCATCAGAATTAATAATAAATGCCCTGCCCCTTAAACAGCGTTTTCCTCCCTTTTAAAGCTCTTAGATTCATAATATCACCTCTCATCTGCACAGCAGTCTGGCCTGGCTGCCAGAAACAAGCCCCTCCACACATAGCCTTTCACACGGGAAACCAGGGAGAGCAAACCACTGCTCTTCTAGATCAGCTTTGGGGGAACTGCTTTTGGGGAGGGTGTGGCCAGGAGTCTAGAACCCCAACTGTAGCCCTACCCCTGGGAGCCAAGAAGGCAGCGTTTTTCTTCCAGAAAGCCAGAAGATGCTAAGGGGGAAAGCCTGCAGTAGGCTGGGTTCATGGCCAAGGGGGCAGGGCCAGAAAGTCTGTGTCTTCCAAGAACCAAAGATCCTGCAGAAGGGGGTGCTGATAGGATGGGGAGAGGTAAAGTGTCCCAAACCAGGGCCCTCCCATCGGCGCTGGTCAGAGACCTGAGTCCTAGGGGAAAAGGGCCCCATATTGTTACAGGGCCCCATATTGTCTGATTGCACATATGTGATCTCCGTTGGTTCCTCCCGACAACCTGTTCAGAGCTAGTATATTATCTATCCTATTTACAGACTTTTTAACACTGAGGCTCAAGGAGTCATGTTGGAAAAGAACATGGGCTAAGGAAGCTGACTGAAGTCTCTTCCCAGCTGAGTGGTCTTGGGTGACTCTGCACACTGCTTTTAACCTCAGTTTCCCCATCTGTAAAATGGACACACCCATACCTACCTTTCAGGATTGTGGCAAGGACTCGAGATAATGAATGTCACAACAGGCCCAGCAGACACACAGCAGGTGCTCGATAGATGACTGTTGACAGAACAGGTTGAAGGAAAGAATGTGTTGGTGGCACTCCTGGGAGAAGCAGGGCAGTGTCCGGAGTGACAGGCCAGCCCAGGCTGCGGGCAGATAGTGCTCCCGCTCTGGCTGGCTGCTCCTGAGCCCACCCTCAGCCAGGGGCCCTGGGGCCTCTTTCATGTCTCACCTCCCGGCCCACGCCAGCGTCCCAGGGAAGACATTTTGACACACTCCCCTCTTGGCAGTGCGATTTGCATCCCAGTTATTCTGCTCACTCAGCCCATCCAAGTCGGGGATTGTTCGGAGCTCAGCAAGGCCTCTGGGATCATCTGCCATGTCACCTCATCGAGGAAATAAAGAAAGCCAGGTTCTGAGAGGGGCAGGGACGCCTGGCCCACCCCTTCTCACCAGCACTGCCACCATGTTGACAAAGGAAGAACCTGAGGCCTGGGGAAGACTCCTGGCTCCTGCAGCCTGTCAGAGCCTCCAGATCTGGTCCCACCAGCCCTCCTGCATGGAGACTTCAGCCCAAGCCCAGCCTGGCCTGACGGCGCAGGACAGGGGCCACAGATGCTGTCAAAACAGTCCAACACCCCCCCCTGGGAGGGGCAGGGGAGCAAAGCTGCTGGGGCTGGGCGCTCCTGGCTCAGGCGACCAGTTTGTGCCTTCACAGCCAATAGGGGAGCCATGCTGACAGGGAAGGGACACATTTCATGAGAGCAGGGTTTTCCTTGGGTGTTGGCCCACGTGTGCCCAGGTCCACAGCTGGACCCTCCCGTTTCTCAGAGAGCCTGCAGCCCGCAGGGAGGAGGGGCTGTGCCCTAGAGGAGGGAAAGCTGGCTGACTCCCAGTGCTGACACTAAGTCCCTGTGTGTGCCTTTGCAGGTCACTCGACCTCTTGGTGCCTCAGTTTCCTTGGCCACATAACAAAGGGCAGAACAGCAAGGCCCAAGGTCCCTTCCAGCTGCAGCATCTGGGATTTCTGTGGAGGGAGGGAGGGAGGGGTGGGGACTCACTCTCCCTTTCCTCACCCCTTCCTTGCTTTTCTGTTTCTGTGTTATCCATTCATCTCCAGCTACCCAGGTCTCCCTGCCATGGTCTGCCGCTCTCTGCCTCTTTCCCTCGGTATTTTTCTGTCTGCTTATTCTTTTCTCTGCCCATGAGTCTACCTCTGATTTTATCTCCTTGCCTGTCACACCGCCCCCCCCCCTTGCCTCTTTTTCTCTCTCCCTCTGTAGTTATATGCGTTTCTCTGTCTAGTTATCTCTTTCTCTGGGTCTCTCTCTCTCCCTGTGTGTGTGTGTCCTGGCGGCTCTCTCCGCGGCTCTCCCGCTCGCTCCCCGTCCCCTCCCCCTCCGCCAGCCACCGCCTCCCTCCCTCTGCGCGTCTCCCCAGTCCTTATTTGGCTGGGCGGGAGGGCTGGCGGGAGGAGGCGGCCCGCGGGCGGGGGGCGGAGGGCGGAGGGGAGCGGGGCCGGGCAGAGGAGGGCGGTGGGTGGTGCTGAAGGGACAGCTCCGCGGCGGCGTTGGCGGCGGCGGCGGCCCGGGGCGCGCGGAGCGGGTGCCCAGCGCGGGGAGCGGCGAGCGCAGCCATGCCCCAGGCCGCCTCCGGGGCAGCAGCAGCGGCGGCGGCCGAGGCCGGGGCGCGGGCCGGGGGCGCCGGGGGGCCGGCGGCGGCCCGGGCGGGACGATGAAGCGGCAGAATGTGCGCACGTTGGCGCTCATCGTGTGCACCTTCACCTACCTGCTGGTGGGCGCCGCGGTGTTCGACGCGCTCGAGTCGGAGCCCGAGATGATGGAGCGGCAGCGGCTGGAGCTGCGGCAGCAGGAGCTGCGGGCGCGCTACAACCTCAGCCAGGGCGGCTACGAGGAGCTGGAGCGCGTCGTGCTGCGCCTCAAGCCGCACAAGGCCGGCGTGCAGTGGCGCTTCGCCGGCTCCTTCTACTTCGCCATCACCGTCATCACCACCATCGGTAACTCCTCGCGGGGCAGGGGGCGGGGACCTGGGGCTGGCGTTCCGGAGCCCACTGGGGAGGGGGTCCCCGGGGGGAGGGTCTAAGGCGCCGAACCCAGTGCTTCCAGAGCCCCCGAGTGCAGCCTGGCGTGTCTGCTCCGCGGGCACAGGACTGGGGAGGGCGGCGGGGACAGGTAAGAGGGAGGCGGCGTCGATTCCTGGCTCCGGACCGGACTCTCCAGCGGGGCCAGCCCCAACTTGTCCCTGCCAGGCTGCGCGGGGCCCCAGGGGACTCCGAAGTGTGTGAGAGGAGCTGGAAGGAAACCGGCGGAGGCTGGGGAGGAGGGGTGTGGCCCGGCCAGGCCGTGGAACGGGGCGCTGAGTGCCAGCCGCTGGGAGCTGGGAGCGTGCGACTCCTCCCTGTCCCTGCAGATGGGCTGGGGCTCCAGGGACACGTGTGGATGCAGGTACTCGGCACTCCGGGGACTCTGGGCCACTCGGGGTTCTTGAAACACCCTGTGTCTGCGGGCTGTGGGTGCCTCCGTGTGTGTGTGTGTGTGTGTGTGTGTGTGTGTGTGTGTGTCCCCAGTTTCTAGAGTTTGTGCCTTTAATGTTGTGGCAAAACTGGCTCTGGAAGCCAGATGCAGCTTTGTCTGCCTTCTTCTCTGCTGTCCCAGGAAAACAGTCACCTCGAAGGAATGGCCTCAGGTCCCTTCTCTAAGCCAAGGCCAACCGCAGCATAGGAAGCTACACACGCACACCTAGACTCTCTCACAACACAGGCACAGGCGTGCATACACAGGCACACGCGTGAGCACGCACAGGCACAGACACACAAGCACACAACAGATGTCCAGGAAAGAACTCTCCAATGAGGCCCTTGGTGTGCTGTTCAAAAGTGTGCAGACAGGAGCGAACACCTTCCCCATTCCCAGGACGCTATGAACCCCGCCAGCCCCTCACTTCTGCGCCTGTGTGACCTTGGGCGAGTCTCTTCCCCGGCCTGGGTCTCAGGCTCAGCTCCAGACCAGAGCTTGGCTGCGATGAGCCCAAGGACTCCTCCCAGTCCTGACTGCTCCCACCCACCTTCCTCCAAAGCCCCCTGGGATGCCACCAGGGGCTGGTTCCTCCACCTCTCCTATCTCCTCTCCTCCCCCCCAGTCCCCTCCTTGCCTTGGCTGGACTCCCAGGGCTCCTTGCCACTTGGCATGGCCCATGGCAAGATGACAGTGTTTTCCCGAGAGTCAACAGGAGTCTCGAGGGTAAAGGCAGGGCTCGAGGCTGGCCCTGCCATCTGTTCGTCCATCCACTGCAGGACTCTGTGGGAGGCTCCACGTCTCTCTGGGGACCACAGGGAGCTCTGCAGGGTAGGTCTTGGGTTCCTCTCTTGGAAGGGGATAAAAGGAGCCACAAGTAGATGTGGCCCCAGGGGGGGAGGGTCCCTCTGGGTTCTGCTGACCCTGTGAGTTTAGAGCAGGATGACCAGACTCAGGCCCTGCCCAAAGATCAGGAGGACCAGACAGGGTCCTCCCTTTCCCCCTCGGCCACCGCCCTGCCACCTGCCAGGGTTTCAGGAGCAGCAAATATTCTCAGGCCTCCCTCTTCCCACACATCATGCCCTTAGTTCTGTGCCCCTTTCTTTTCTCAGTCCCATGTCCCAGCTGCCCAGCTCCTCAGTAACCTCCCCATTGACTCCTTACCTCCAGCCTCATCCCCCAGGGGCAAGTTCCCCTGGACAATGCTGCCAGAAAGATTCTCCTTAAAGCACAGCTCTGGCCACACCAGTACGCTACTCCAGAGTTCTCGATGATCCCCTGCACACAGAATCTGGTCCATGTGCCTCATCTCAGTTTCAAGGTCCTCAGTTTCAATTGTACCTGGCTACAATCTCTATGTCCAACTTAATTTCTCACTTCATACTGACATGATCCCTCGACTGCAGCCAAACTGTTCCCCAAGAACACCTCAAGTGTGGCTGTCTGACACGCCTTTTCCTCTGTCTTCTATTTATCTTGTCCAAGCTAACCTTCCAGGTCCTGCTCAAACCCCACTTCCTCCTTAAAGTCTCCAGGAACATCCCAAGCCACTGCTATGGGCAATTGCAAGACATATAATCAGGATGATGTATGGGTGACACTGGAGGCGCTTTTGCGTGGTTATTAAATTGTAGAGGCTGCGTTTCGTCTCTTTACCCACACTGTCATAGCCTTCACGTGGGCAGGGCCTTAAGGTCTCCATTTCAGTGCTCTCCCTGCTGGCACAGTACCCAGAGGCACAGGTGAGCACAAAGATGAGTTTAAGGTGTGCAGAAATGAAAAGACATCATCTTTTCCCTCCATCCCTGCCGTCTTCCAAAGTGTTTGTCGTCCTCACCAAGAGAGATGCTAAAAGCTGGAAGCAGAGACAGATAGAGTGTGGTTCCGGTGATTATTTATTTATAACGTGCAGGGCAAGAGGAAAGACAGTGTCAAAGCACCACCCTGGGTCTGTGGGGGCCCTGCCCACTCCTTGCCTCCCCCAACCATCCCTGACTTTTTGTCACCTTTCACCCCTGCTACACCACCTGTCCGGAAGCTGTCCACAGGAGCTCTACTGTCTCGGCTGTGATCAATGGCTGGAAGGGGCTTTATATTAGACTCATTGACCCCAAACCCAAAGGCAGCAGCCTCTGTCCATCTGACCCCTTTGGGGACCAAATGGATATTCTGAGGCACCAGTAATCCCATGGGGATGGGATAATGACAGAACTTCCCATTCATTCACCACCTTCATGGGCACAGTGCACTTTCACCTCAGCCTTCGTGGCTCAGGGATGTTTTCAGGGCAGGTGTTGTTAGCTCCGCTGCACAGATGAGGATCTGGAGGCTCAGGGAGGGGAAGGGACTCCCCAAAGTAACGCAGCTGGTGAGCAGTGAGTTAGAGCAAGAAGCTGGGTCTTCTAACTCCAAGTCTAGCACTCTTTCCCTTGCTGCTTCCTCTGCCTCCATAGACTGTGAGGCCCAGAGCCGGCCAGGATCAGCATGACCAGGATGTGCTCAGTGATGCCAGCTTGCAGGGCACCCACCAGGGCAGCCCTGATTGGTTGAGGGTCAGCATTAGTCACTCACCTGGTTAGTCACAGTCTCTGCTGACTGCAAGGATTCCTCAGCTCCCATCTCTGGCCACCTAGCCAAGAATCCCTTCCATTCTTGGGCCTCAAGTTCATCATATGCAAACAGAAACTGGGAAGATTAACTTCTCTAGCTGTTGAGTCATTAAACTCCTCCGGGGCCCCAGCCCCATCTATTCATAGCCAGAGGCTGTCAGAGCAGGAAGGGGCCTGGAGATCAGCGAGTGCCCTCCTCCTCTGACAGCAGCGAGGTGATGGGTGCCACACAGCCAGAGGGTAGCAAAACCTGCCTCCCAGCCCCACCTTGTTCAGGACGCCTCTTTATTTAGTATTATTATTGACAGCAACAATAATAATAGCAGCCACCATTGAATGCCTACTCTTTGGCAGGCCCCATCCAAAACTCTTTCTTTCTATCCCCTCAGTTCATTCCCTCACCTGCATCCCCAGACGGGCATTATTATCTACACTCTTTCAGGGCAGGGACTGAAGGCTCTGGGTGTAAAGGACTCACCCACCGCCTTGTGACTTGAAAGGAGGCACCTGCCCAGATTCAACTGAGCCTCTCTGACCCCCATGCCCTGGATGTCTCGCCAGTTCTTTCCCCACCTCAAGAACTCAGCCCAGACCCTGTATCTTGAAGGCACTGAGCAGCCACAGCTTATCTTTCCTCAGACAAAGCCCTCTCCAGCCTACTGCTTCCCCGCATCCCGCCCCGTGACCACGTGCCAGAGCTGTGCCCAGCACCAGGCCTACCTGAGGCTGCCACAGGCTCACAGGTGCCCGTTCTCCCACCGCAGGTCCCAGAATCCCTGTGGCTCTAAGGCGACTTGAGGCCAGATGATGATTAGCTTCGGGGCTGGAGCAGAGACGCTTCTGTCCTGCTCTTTCCTCAGCCGCCAGCCTATTCTCCTCAGTGCCCATGGCCTGGGTTCGATTGTGAATCCAAGCCGGCCACTCACTTGTCCCATCTTTCCAAGCAGGAGGAAGGTCTCTTTAACCCCAGGAGGGACCCGCCCTCCCCAATTCCCAAAGTCCTCAAATAAAAGAGTGAAAGGAGACCTTAGCAAACATCCCAACACCTGAGAGGTGAGCGGCTTGCCCAAGGTCAAACAGTAAGTTGAAGGTACAACCCTGAGTAGAACCTGCACCTTTGGGCACCCAGACTAAAGTTCTCTCCATCACCCCAGTCTGTTCCCCTCACAATCCACCATCTCTCTTAGCACTGGGCCCGGCTGCTTATCACTCCACCGTTCCCAGTCCTCTCTTCCCTTCCCAGGGGGATGGAAGGGCAGCCCAGCCGGCAACAGCCCCAAAGACCCCTCTCAGTTGGCGTTTCCTTCCTCCCTGCCCAGAGGCCACTCTTTGGCGTCAACCACACAGACGTTTGCTGAGGGTGGTGCAGGGACTCAGATACTGGCTTAAAAGCCATAGTGCCGGGGTTCATCTCTCAAACCACCCCTCCACTAATGCCCCCCAAACCCCGCCACCAGCTGTGTGATCTTGAACAAATTACTTAGTCTCCCTGAGCTCTGCAAAGTGGGAGGCTAATATCTGCCTCCTAAGATTAAATGGGATAATATAAAGAAAGCGCCCAGTACAGAGCAGGCACTAAATAAGCAGTACCTGCAGCTATCGGTGCTATTAATAGTATTGTCTGTGTATTATTACTCCCCCCCACAGAGCGGACCGCTATTTCCCAAGCACCCCTATGACCACAGCTAGCTCAGCTCCTTGTAGCAGGCGGGATCAGTGGGGCTGAAAACCAGAGGCGGCTGCCCCCTTCCCTTTAACCTCCTAATCTCACTCCCCATCCCAGGCTTCCAAGGTCATTACGTATGCCTGGAGCCCACCTGCCATTCAGACCCAGGGCCAATGCTCCCTCCTCTGTGCAGGAGACCCTGGGGGAAACCAAAGGAGAGTGAGGTGCACCAGTAGAACCAACCCTGGGTTGGAGCAAAGAAGCAAAAGTTCCAGTTCCACTGAGTCCAGCTGCTGGTCCTCTGTGACCACCAGTTTTCTCATCTGCAAAGCGGGTACTTGATCAGAGGTCCTTCTGACTGCCGTGCCTCCTGCCTTCACGCCTACATGTCCGGTGCCCATATATCACGATGGGGGCGGGGGAAGGAGGCGACAGGCAGATACAGGGAGCGAGTGGGGTGAGAATCAGACAGAAATAGAAGACACACGGCCGGCCACAGTGGAGACAGGACAAACACAATAAGTATTTTTCAAAGAAAACGTAAACAAGCACAGACGAATACAGTGCACATCGCCACTATAAACAGCTTTCAGCTGGCAGCACAAATGGTGGCTCTGTGAGTTGATTTTGTGATTTAAAAAAAAAAAAGTAAAACTGATTTTCCCGCAGTCAGCCAGGCAGGGAAGAGACCGTTGGCAGTGTGGCACCTTAGCTGAGCCCAGGACGGGCACTCCCTCGCCCTTGGACAAGTGACCTCATCTCTCTGCCTTGGACGCAGGGGAGGGTCATGGGTTTCTAACACGTCAGGCACTGTCCCAGGCCCTTCTTACCACCTTCACTCCCACAACCACCCTGGGAGGGCTGGCGTTATCACCTTATTACAGCCCAGGAAAGGGAAGCTCAGAGAGCTTCAGAATGTGGCCCAGGGCCCTACAGATATAAAATGACAGCCTGGGGCTTACACCCAAGACTGTAGGGAGCATCTTCTTACCGAGCCCTCAGCTCCCCAACCCCCACAGAGCCTCTGCCATCCCTTCTACAGGAACCTCACACGCAATGAGAATGGTGCCGGGATCTGTGCAGGGCACTCAAGCTGTAGCCTGTTTCAGGACTGACTGCCCTCAGGACTGTGGATGAAGCAGGGAGCCCGAGGAGAAAGCAGAATGCTAGCTCCAGTCCTCTCGTTTTACAGCATGGAAACTACAGTTCAGACTGGACAAGGGACTTGCTAAAGGCTACACTTCCCATTATCCTCAGAGCCCTTTGGAGCCCTGTGTCCTGACACTTCGATCCATGCTGTGGGATCCTCCACGGACTCTTAGGAAAGAGGGCAAGCTGCCAGCCAGCCTCGTTGCTGGCCCGGGCCTCCTCCTGACCCCTCCGTGAGCCTCTGGTCCTCAGAGAGTCACCTGACAAATGCCTTCTGTGGTCGTCGATAGAGCAGTCAAGGGCCAAGCTCGTGCCAGTGCCTCTCTACCCACATTGCTGGTTGTCCCGAAACTGCAGGCGCTCAGGCAGCTCTCTGGCGGCTCCTGGAGACCTGGTCCTCACCTGGAGCAGCCCCGCCCCAAGCTACCGGCCTGAGCCACATTTCCACTTTCCCATTCGCTATAGCTGGCCTCAGCTCCTGCCTAGAGCGAGCAGCTCCAGACCTCCTGGTCCCGTGACCTCCTGGGATCCCTGCCAAGCTGAGGCTAACCTTCCACCCCTGCTCCCTCCAGTGACACCCAAGGAACTCGTTGTGAAGGGGGCACTGGCTGCTATGAATACAAGGCAGGAGCCTGGCCTGGGAGCTACAAATGGGGTTCCTTCCCTCCTGAGAAGCCTTAGACAAATTGTTCATTCTCTCTCTCTCTCTCTCTCTCTCTCTCTCTCTCTCTCTCTCTCCCTCTCCCCTTCCCCTGTATTCATGCGTACCTCCTCCATCTTCCCATCCATATAGAGGTGGGTGTCCACAAGAGGACATGATGTATGCTAGCCCACCAACGTAGAATTTTCCACACTAATGTTTCCCAAACGGTCAGATCCGGGTTAGATCTTGTTTAAATACAGCTTCTGAATCACTAGGTCTGGGATGGGGCCTGAGACTCTGAATTTCTCCCAGGGCCCCAAGGGACCTGATGCTGTTGATCCACGGTCCATTCTTTTAGTGACAAGAATCTAAATAACCTGGAGACCTGACTTCTGGGAATAGTCATGTGACTGTGGTTTTAAGAACAAGAAGGTTTAGAACTGGGAAAATCTTTAGGAATCTGGTCTTGGAATGTTAGAGCCAATGGTCTCAGAGCTAAGGGACCCTTCTCTGAGGCTTCGAGCGGGGCTCTGTTTTGCCCCATGGGAGCCAGCCGTGGAGCCTGGGTGGGGCCATGGGCTGTACTGTCACTGTGGATGGGAGAAAGGGAAGCAGAGAGGGTGGGTGGAAGGGAAAGGAATGGAAAAGGGCTTGTCCCATAGGGAAGCCTGCAGACAAGAAACCACTGGTTCTCAGCTGTCCTCCTTTCCTCCCCTGTCTGCCAAGGAAGGTCCTTAGATCCAGGGACAAGAGGTGCCCCAGAAATGGCATGTCACAGTGGGAAACTGGTTCCTCCCTCATGGCATCTACCTAGAATCTTAGGGGCAGTACCACCTCCTGTCCCTATTAGAAGACGCTCAGGCTCAGAAGATTATCTAGGCTAATCTCCTTTCATGGGCTGGGATCCAGACAGCCAAGGCCCGTAGATCACCAGCCCCTATGGCTACCAGATACCTCACCCTGTTGCCAGCGACAGCGTGGAATGCAGGTAGCAGGACAGGGCCCACTCTTTTCTAGACCCATCAGGCCACATGTGTCTGCACATTTTAGGAAGGACATCAGCAACCTGGGCAACATTCAGAGGAGGGGAGCAGCATGTCAAATGAAGGGCAGTTGGTGGGGGCAGGCCTGCAGGACATGACTGCTGCCTTCAAATATCTGCTGGCCCAGTGGTCGGGGCCACGAGCCACATGCGGTTCTTTGGCCCTTTGAGTGTGGCTCTTCCACAAAATATCACTTGCGGGTGCACACGTACAATGCGATTGAAACTTTGTGGCCCATGCGCGCAGAAGTCAGTTTTCGGCTCTCAAAAGAAATTTCAATCGTTCTACTGTTGATATTTGGCTCTGTTGACTAATGAGTTTGCCGACCACTATGCTGGGCAATTGAAAAGTAAAAGCATCAATCTTGGGCTGATTAGGCACATGGGGTTGAATCAGCACTGGTGGGTGGTGTCTACAGAAAGACTTAAGTCCAATCTAATTCAGAACATATTAGCTTTGAACTTGACCCAAGATGGACTGTGCAACCTAGAGAGGTGGGGAGCTCCCCATCATAGAAAGTACACAAAAGACCCTGGATAGGCATGCAGCAGAGGTCACCTAGATCAGTCAGGATCAACCAGAAAAATAGAACCAGTGGGAGATACAGATTATGAGATG
Source organism: Antrozous pallidus (assembly GCA_027563665.1). Taxonomy (NCBI): domain Eukaryota; kingdom Metazoa; phylum Chordata; class Mammalia; order Chiroptera; family Vespertilionidae; genus Antrozous; species Antrozous pallidus. Next base: position 61,452,155 of record CM050523.1, on the reverse strand, counting down.
TAGCACAAGGAACTGGTTTATATGGTAAGAGTAGCTGGCTAGGCAAGTTTAAACTCCACAGAGCAGGCCACCAGGAAGGACAGGCTGGAACTCCTGCCAGCCTAGGGTGAGGCTACTGTCCACCAGCAGAATTTCCTCTTCCAGGAATCCTCAGCTCAGCTCAGAAAGCCTTTCAACTGATTGAATCAGCTCCGTGAAGATTATCTAGGCTTATCTCCTTTACTTAAAGACAACTGATTATGGACTTTAATCACATCCTCAAAATGCCTTCACAACAACATCTAGATTAGTGTTTGATTAAATAACTAGGGCCTTTATTAAGCCTCGCCAAGTTGGCACATCAAAAAATCATCACCCAGTCCATATATCAGACTGGGAGGCGGGGGGCTGCAATAAATGGCTGTTGAGATTCTCCCCAACCCTAAGATGCTTTGATATTTTTCCTCCCCAAGGGGGCATCCTGGAAAGTCAGAGCACCCACAGTGGGACTCGGGTGTATCCTAGGGGCCCCCATACCCTCTGGGTCACCTTCCAAAAGAATCAAGGTTTGCCTTCATTTTAGTCTGTTTACCAGAAATCACTGAGCCAGGCACTATACCAAGAGAACGGAAAACTAGGGCTCAGATTCTTCCCCAGTGAGTCCTGGTCCAGCAGAATCCTGAATCCACAAATTGAATGGTATGTATGCTAAGTCCTAGTGCCGTGGTCGGCAAACTGCAGCTCATGAGCCACGTGCGGCTCTTTGGTCCTTTGAATGTGGCTCTTCCACAAAATACCACGGCCTGGGCAAGTCTATTTTGAAGAAGTGGTGTTAGAAGAAGTTTAAGTTTAAAAAACTTGGCTCTCACAAGAAATTTCAATCGTTGTGCTGTTGATATTGGGCTCTGCTGACGAATGAGTTTGCCCACCACTATCCTGGTGGAATGACGGAAACGGGGAAGTAGGAGGGCTTCCTGCAGCGGGTGGTACCTCAGACGGGCTTGAGTGGAGAGTGAGGACTTCGGGTGGAGGTTGGCGGTGGGAGCTTTCCAGGATGTGGAAACAGTGTGAGGCCGGCTGGCGGCCATGAGCATGCCAAGGAAAGGTGGTTGTGAGCAGCCCCTGGAGGGGGCTGAGTGCTGGACTCCGGTGAATGGACTTGATTTGACAGGTGCTGGAGGAGGTCAGTGACAGACACCAACCTGTGTTTGATCCCCTACCTGGAGCCTGCCCTGTGGGGGTCCCCATGACCCCAGTTGAATTAGTGATTACCCTCATCAGCTCAGTTGAACTGGTGGGTGTCCCCGTGACCCCACGTGAACAAGAGGATAATGACAACCTGAATCCTGATGGCTCCCTTGCCCCCTCTCCTGGGCACTCAGCAGACCTCAGCCAGCCCCCCAGGACACCGCTCCTTTTCTGGGCCAAAGCTCCACTCTGGAGCCCCGACCACAGCCAGCCTGGGGGTAGTGTGCTGGCAGCCTGGCAGCGCCCGCTGAGAGACGATACTCTGAGGATCCTCTCTGGGTGGACAGCCCCAGGTCCCCCTCTCAGGTCCCCTTCCTCTCTGCTCAAGGCTCAGGGCTTGGCTTGGACTCAGTGTCCCTCTTCAGGAATGTGCAGGCCTCTCCTCGCCACAGCCCCGACGCAGCAATAACCATCTCTGAAACATCTGGAGAGACACAGTCCAGCCTGCCGGCCCCCGGGCCATCGGGGGGATCTCTCCAAGACCCAAATTGTCCGGCTCCAGCGGAGCTGCCTGGAGAGAGTGACCCCAGGCTCTCGGACAGGAGGTGGCCTCTCCCTGGGATGGGGAGAGTCCTCCTGAGGGTGCAGGGGAGCTCCCCGAAGCCTGGGGATCGGGCAGAAGCAAGTCTCCGATTGATGCCGCAGAGGGGTCTTCCCTGGGTGACTCCATCCAGACCTCAGACCCCACAGGAAGCAGCCATTCCCCACGGAGCCTGCCTCAGTTTCCACGGCCATGAACCAAGGCTGCCGTTCACTGGGAGGTTTCTCTGGGCTGAGTTCATTCCTGTATCATCTCATTGTATCCTCACAGTCCCAGATGAGGGCAGCACTATTTTATTTATTTATTTATTTTTACAGAGAAGAAGGGAGAGGGATAGAAAGTAAGAAACATCAATGAGAGAGAAACATCAATTAGCTGCCTCCTGCACACCCCCTACTGGGGATGTGCCTGCAACCAAGGCACATGCCCTTGACCGGAATCAAACCTGGGACCTCTCAGTCCACAGGCCGATGCTCTATCCACTGAGCCGAACCGGTTTTGATGAGGGCAGCGCTATGGTAGCCCCGTTTCCTAGATGAGGACCATGCAGCTCAGCGGGGCTAAGAAATGCTCCCCGTGTCACACTGCTGGCGAGGGGCAGAGAAGGCTGTGCAAAGCGGGCACTACGCTGGGTCCCACGGGTTCTCTTCTGAGCCTCCCAACAACCCAGGGGTGCAGGTGCCATGATTCCTACTTTGGCAAACATCGGACTTGTGAACGTGAGGTCACTCCCAGAGCCAGCAACTGTGGGAGCAGGCATACATCCAGACCTTCCTACTCTAAAACCAAGCTCCCCCCGCGAGGGCTGAAGGTGGGTCACCCCACTGCATGGACGTTAGTGCATTTGAGAAGCACATGTCAGCCTGTGGAGGGCAGAAGGCAGTGTTGTGGGGGCAACTGTCACCGGGAGGCCTTAGTTCCGTGCATTTGTCAACGCCATCCTTCTGAACAGGACAGGAACCTGAAGCTGGAAACTGGGGACAGAGTGGTGATTCTTGAGCATGGCCAGTAAATGTGGGGGCGGGGGACCTCGTTGGGGGTGCTCACTGGTGCCTTGCTGATGGGGGCAGACTGGGCGCTGAGGAGGAAGCGTGTCCCAAGAGCATCAGGTGTTTGGGCCAGAGCCACAGGTGTGAGGGCCCAGCCCCCAATGTTAATGCGTCAGACCTGCGATCAGATCAGCCCAGGAGGCGGGAAGTGCTAAATACTCCCCGTGTGAAGGAGTCTGCTCAGGCACAGGAGAGGAGAGAGCATCAGGAGAGGAGAGAGCGGCTTAAGATTGTGCTCTGCAGCTGGGGGGCTAAGCCCCTCTCGAGCTGGCAGCTAGCATTTTCCTTCGGGGTTTCCTTGGTCTTTAAGGAACATTCAAGGGGCAGCAGAGGAAGAATCTTTGGTGTTCGCCAGCCAGAGCGTCTGGAGTGAGCCAGGTGGCGGAGCCATCAGGAGCCAGCGGGTGGCCCCAGGAGAAGGTCAGTCTCCTCACCCGCTCAGAGGAGAAAAGGGACTGAGAGTTCTCGTGGGGGGTCCTGCGGACAGGCTGTGGCTCCCCTTCATGGCGTTAGCTCTCAGCCCGCTCTCAACCCCAGGGAAGGGCTCCAGCCCAGGGCAGGCCCCTCCACTGGCCGCATGAGTCACTTATCCAGGAACAAACTGGGGGCCTTGGCCAGGCTGAGCCAGTGTGCCGCCCTCGTCAGCATGGCCGGCCTGGTGGGTTGTCCACCATGAGGGTTGGTAAGACCCTCTAGGGCTGTTCATGGTCCTTGATCCCCCTCCAGATGGGACCAGAGAGAAGGGCACCTGGGTCCAAACTCAGCAGCAGCCTCCTTCCCTCTGGCGTCTTGCTCAGCTCAAGGCCCCAGAGCCAAGCACGCTCGTCTTCCTGGGGATCAAAGAGGCCCTAGTGTCCCTGACTGCCCTCGGGGTTGTCCAGTCGATGAACAGTCTACACATGCTTTCTGGGAGTTGTGACTGATGACTGAAGTGGGGGACACAGTACCTCCACTGTTTCTCTGCTCCTACCTGGTGTGAGACCTGCAGCAAGTCACATACTGGCTTATCCGCAAAGCACGGGGCTGGTGGGGCCTGAGCCCCTTACAGCCCCGACGGCCTCTGGTGGACCTGCCTCCCGGCCTCGGCTTCTCCCAGCCCCTCCTGAGAGGCACATTCCCCGGGACTATACTCTTGTCCCCATGTCACCCCATGCTGGCGGAGCCCTAGAGGGACTTCCTCTGAGCGCAGTCCCAAGAATAAAGCTCTGTCCGGGACCTCCAAGTCACCCCCCTTCTGGAAAGAAAGCATTGCGGACTGTGGCCCAGGCCCCGTTATCATCAGAGCGAGTCCACTGCCCCAGCCCCTGGGACAGCTGGAATGCTGGAGCCTCCCACCCGGGAAGGGGGGCTGCTCGGGCTGGCAGCTCCCACGGTAGCCCATGTGGGGTGAGGGAGGAAGCCGTGGTGCTGAGAGCAGGCTGACCCCGGCCAGCGCTTTCTGACAGGGGGAGCCTGCAGAGAGGGGCAGACGGTCTGACTTCCCATCCGACTCCCCACATGGCCGCTGGGCCTGAGCCCGCCAGGGGGAGCGCGCTGTGGTCATTCCTGCAGCCCAGGCCCTGGGCTCACTCAGAGGCTTCTGCAGCCTGGGCGCAGAGATCCTGCTCACGGAAACTGTGACATCCCACCCAGACCAGTGACTCGGCAGACCTGGGAGGGGCTGGGGTTAGCCCCATGTTTTGATATCTGAAAACGTTTATGGGACACACACGATGACCCGCCGCAGAACATGCACAGGCCAGTGGAAGGTCCTGGAAGCGTCTTCCTCCGCCTTTGGCTGGAATGAGGTCCGAGCAGGGTGCAGACCAAGGGTGCAGCTTGGCAGTGGATGGCAATGCCTGGGTCCTTCAGATTCTCTGAAAATCATTGATTCAGCCTAACCTTCCTCTCTTCCAGAGGAGACTGAGAACGGGCGAGGTGCAGGGAGAGATGGGGAGCGCCCCCAGCCCCGCCCCAGCCCCTAGCCGTTCAGTAACAGAGCCAGGCCTCCTGACTACTCCTTCAGGCATCCCCACAGTCATCCCTCCATCCCTTTCGTTTTTCTGAACATCTTCCATGCGCTAAGGCACCAGTCTAGACCGCAAGGACGCAGCCCCTGTCCTCATGGTGCCTAACATTTCAGAGGAAGCAGATAGTCCAGAAACTAAACGATGTGGTCACAAATAAAATATCATCTCAATGGCAGCAAGTGCCAGGACAACCCGGGAGCCCCTCCCTGGGAGGCGGCCTGTGTAATGCAGAGATCAGAAAAGGACCTTCCAGGAGGAAAAAGCAAAGGCAGAGGCCCCAGATAGGGGCCTGCCTTGGCGTGTCTGAGGGACAGGAGCAGAAAGAAAGATGTGGTACAGCATGCTGAGCCAAGAGGTGGGGACAGGAAAGGACGGCCATGGATGCCTCATCCAAAGCTTGGGTGAGGCTGGGAGCCCCTGAGGGTCTTAAGCAGGGTTGGGGTGTGATGTGGCTTGAATTTTTACCAGATCGCCCTGGCTGCTCGGCAGGGCTCAGATGGGTGTGGGATAAGAGGGAAGATGGAAGACTGGCCAGGCTGCCGTTCAGTGACCGAAAGAGAGGATGGCGCAGGGCTGGACCTGGTGGGGACTGTGGAGGTGGAGAGCAGGGTGGACTGTGTGGTGTTTGCGAGGCAGACTTGGCCCGACCTGCTGACGTATCGGAGCAATGCCTTGCAGAGGGAGGGACGGAGGGAGAGGGCGATGGGAGGCAGGGAAAGACAAGGAGGGACTTTGGCCCGCGCCTGGGTGGAGGGGAAGCAGTTTCTGAGCTGGGGAATAAAGCCTGGTGAATAACGTGTTTGGTCAGAAGATAAGATTTAAGACTTCTGTTTTAGACACACAGGTTAATTTTGAGACGCTTGTAACAAATCCATGAAGGCAGTTAGAGAGACAAGTGTGCAGCTCAAGGAAGAGGTCAGAGCTGAGATATAAATTTGGGAGTTATCAGATGGAAATAATTTAAAGTCAGGAGGCTAACTGAGGTCAGCCGGGGAGAGGGCACAGAAGGCCCAGGGCCAGCTCCTTCTCCTGCTGCAGGAGGTGGACACGAAGGGGCTGCCTGGAGACCGGAGGAAACCTGGGAGAGCCGTGTGCGGAGGCCAGGAGGCAAGTGTCCGGAGAGGGAGCCGTCCACTGCCAGGCGCTGCTGGGAGAGCGGGTCAGGTGACTGCAGAGAAACAACCAGTGGGTTTGGCAACACAGTGGCCGTGGGAGACACTGACCGCGAAAACGGTGTAACGTTCAACAGCTTGTTCCGGGAGCAGGGCGGCTGAGAGGGCTAGGGGGCCTTTCGTATTTGCCCGGAGTGGAACAGAAGAGCCAGATTCCAGGGAAGGCAGGAGAGAAAGAACACGATCGCAGCTCCGTGTCAGGCCCTTTCACAGACGCTTCACAAACCTCCTCCTGCAGAGGCCCACGAGGTAGTTATCATTATGTCCATTATGCAAATGAGGCCCGAGGCCCCACAAGGTTATCGGCTCAGGGCACCCGGCCAGGGACCTGAGTCCAGGCCTGTCCATCACCCAAGTCCCTGCTCACTGTGCAGCGGCCCCCACCTCCCCACTGCCAGCTCTGCTTACCTCTCCCTGCAGCTTCCCCCCACCTCTCCTCCCATCGCCCCAGTGCATCCTTGTCCTTCAATCATTCCTGTCCACTTCCAGCCATCTTGGCCTCTGCCTCCCTCCTCCTGGAAAGCTCTGCTTTTGCTCTTTGATCCTGCCCCTCTGTCCTGGGCTGCATCCTAAGCTGGGCTCGATGCCCCCGCCCCCACCCTTGTAAGATGTCCTTGCACCAAGGTGGGGGATCTGCAAGAGTTTTCAAGAGTCTTAAGGGAGCCTGGATCTGTGTGTTGGCGAGTGAGAGCGTGGCTTCTGTCCCCTTGACTGCCATCTGTAAAGAGTCTGGGGGCTTGGTGGGTCTGGCCAGCCTGCAGCCCAGCCCCTGCTCAGCACTGAGGGTCCAGAGATGGGAGCTCACAGGCCAGGGGTGCCTGCAGAGGCAGCCAGGAGGGAGCATCCAGAAAGGCCATGCATTTTCAGCCCAATGGGGCAAGATGAGCCTCAAAGTCCTTCTCGAGAGGATGAGAAGCGGTGGACAGGAGTCCTAAATAGGATGAAATTGGCAACCCTGGCCTCCTGGCTATTGTCAACATGTGCTTCAGGAAATCGGGAGCGGGGTGCGCTCAGGACCTCAAAGTCCCTTTTGGAGCCAGAGTGATTCCAGTGGGAAGTTGTGGACGAGGCCCAGAGACGAGTGAGGTAGAGAAGCCCTGGCAGGGACTAGGGCATGGAGCTCTCTGCACAGCCTGGGGGCTCCCCTCCCTCGCCCCGGGCTCCCCAGCCTCCCTGCCTGGTCGTGATGAGGGAGGCCCCCCAGGATGTCCAGGGCCTCCTCCAGCTCCTCCATCAGCTCCTGAGGCCCTGTCCGCCCCCGGCTGCCCTGGGAGGGCCTGGAGCCTGGGTCCCACTGGAAGAGATGAGCAGAGGGGACCTGACATACAGACACCCTGACAGGGGGCTGCAGCAGTAATCAGCTCCTCACACAGCCCCTGGGTTATTTTTAAGCCTCACTCCTCCCCGGGTTATTTTTAAAGTCACACTGGCACGTGGCTGGCCGGCTGCCCTTCCCAGGTGCCGGTGCCAATTTGGGCCAGAAATGAAGCAGCGCCCCCCTCCCCGGGTCCCCACTGGGTGCCAGAGTGAACCAGCCCCTTTCTGCATGGCCAGGAGGGTTCCTGCTGTGCCAAAAGCCGGGTCCAGCCTGGGGGGAGCAGGTGGGCCGGCAGCGGGGGACTCGCAGCAAACTCCCAGCTCACTGTCCTTGACCAGGTCACCTCACCTGCGCATCCTCAGCCTCCTCGCTCCTTCTGGGGTGCGATGCTGATAGCTGCCTCTCTGATGCCGGACACTCCACAGGGAGCGAGAGACTGAAATGCTGCACCAACAGAAAAGAGTATTAGGATTAACCCACACCCCTGGGAACACACTCCCCCACTGTCCTGCTAACCCCCCTCCTAGCCAGGCCCTTCTCCCTGGTGAGTGACACCCAGTCTGAGGCTCCTCTGTTCCCTCATCCCTTCCCCACCTGCCCTGAGACCTGCCTTCCACATTTTCAATCTGGCTGGACCCTAATCCAGGCTGCTCAGGTGAAGGACAGCTGCCAGGCTGCTGGTGACCACTAAAAGGCTTCAGCTGGGATGGGGTGAGCGCAGAGCCCCCCTCCCCCAGGACCCCCTCCCCACCTCCCTCCTGGCAGAGAGCTGAGCTGTGGAAAAGCATTGCCAGAGGTCCCCTTGACGCCCTCTCCTCGGGTAGGGTTCGCAGCAGCAGCTGAGGCTGGAGAGGTGGGACGTGGGGTGGAGGGCCCTGAAAGGCAGGCTGGAAGCTCGGGCTTCTGTCCCTGTAGGTAATGGGGTGTCATGGAAGGTTCTGAGCAGAGGGGAGGCATGATCGGGGAGCAGGTGTGGGGAACTGGAGGGGACAGGGGACTGGCAGCTGCTGGGGGGTGACAGTAAGGAACAGCTGTCCAAGTCCAGATTGGAGAATGGGAGGGCCCAGATGATGGTGGTGGCTGAAGGGGCAGAAAGAAAGGGCAGGACCAGGAAAGCAGGAGCGACTGAGACCAGGCATCTGGACGAAGAGGAGGGACAGAAAGGCGAGGTGTTCACCTGGCTGGCTGAGGAAGGAAGCCGTGGTCAGAAATCAGGCGGCACATGGAGGGCCAGCTTTGGGGGTGGGGAGATGACGCAGTCGGTGGCCGATCCGGGCTCGGGGGTCGTGGTTCAGCCAGGCGGTGGGTGGACATACAGCCTGGAGCAGAGCTAGAGGCGAGGCCCTGGGGGCCGCCCTGGAACCAGCATCAGAGCATCCCAGGCAGAGTCCTGGCCCAGGAGGGCTGGCCTCCGGGGCTGCGTGTGGCCAGAACGTGAAGGGAAATGAGGATGCCAGCGGTCTGGGTCACCCTGTGTGATTGCCCAGGCTGTGGCTGCCTAAGAGAACCCAGCCAGAGCTTTGGGTTGGTCAAGTCCAGCCTGCTCACCAAGCGAAGCGCTCCCAGGGGCTGCCTCCACCCAGGGGAGCCCATTGTTCTCATTCGTCCCAGAGAGCCAGGGAGCTGGGGTGGCCAGCCCTGCCCACGGCACGGGGCCTGACCTCAGGAGGGTCCTGGTGCTCTTGGGGAGAGCAGGCTCACAGGACAGCCTGATGGGTGAGCGGAAATGCAGCACCAAGGCGAGGGCATGGTGGGCCTGCCTACCTGCCGTCCTACCTGTCTCCCGCCCTTTCCTTTTCTTAAAGAAACAGTGAGGAGATGCCAGACCGGGCGTGGCTCGGCGATTGCACATCGACCTATGAACCAGGAGACCACAGTCTGATTCCCGGTCAGGGCGCATGGCCGGGTCGCAGGCTGGATTCCCAGTGTGGGTTGTGCAGGAAGCAGCTGATCAATGATTCTCTCTCATCATTGATGTTTCTCTCCCCTCCCCCTCTCCCCTCTCCCCCTCTCCCCCTCTCTCCCTCTCTCCCTCTCTCCCTCTCCCTTCTTCTCTCTGAAATCAATAAAAACGTATTTTTAAAAAACACCACAAAAAGGAATAAAGTACCGTGGTGGCCTCCAGGAGCAAAGCAAGAGGAAAAACACAGGGTCAGCCTTGGGGGGGGGCGGCACCCCCTCTGACATGGGAGCGGGGGATGGGAGCAATGTGAAGGGAGAGGAGATGCCATAGTGGGAGGTCCGGGTTCTGCCAAGTACTTTCTACGTGACCTTGAGCAAGTCAGCCTCTCCGCGGCTCCTTCCCGCCTCTTTCAATGGCAGTTCTTGCCCAATAGGGCCGTGTGCGGATTACCCGGCTTAGAGCTGTGTGGCACACAGTGAGCACTCTACAGAGGTCCGCTGGGAATGTTTTGAACTGGGGAGGAGGGAGCAGTGGCTTTATTAATGTTTTGAACTGGGGAGGAGGGAGCAGTGGCTTTATTAATGTTTTGAACTGGGGAGGAGGGAGCAGTGACGGGCATTTAATCGTTTGAATAAAGTCAAGTGCAGAGAGAGCCAGAGCTCCCAGATTCTACGTTGGCGTGGGGGGGGGGGGGCGGGGAAGGGTGCAGCTTGTCAGAACTATGAGCAGCAGCGGGCGAGTCCAGGGTCCGGGGGTCGCTGCTCAGCGAGGAGCTCTTGGCATCGTAGAAAGCAAGCGCAGGACACTGATGCATAACCAGGCAGCCTCTCCGAGCCATAGGAGCCGTGAAGTCATGCTCCATGTATACCTGGCCGCCCCGCCCGGCGTCCCGGCCTGGGCTGTGAACAGGGTGCGGGTGGAAGGGGGGCCGGCGGCCAGGGCGTTGGAAAGGCCGCACCATCAGAGGCCAGAAGAGAGGTGGCAAGCCCGGGGTGAGTCAGGCAGCGGGAGGCAGGCAGGGCATGAGCGCCGGCCTCCATGTCTCTGTGTGAAGGGCAGCGTCCCCCAGGATGGGGACAGCTGCTTGCTGTCTCCACGGAAGACAGGCTGGGCAGCAGTGGCCTGCGCGTCGGTCATTTCTTTCCGCCTGGGGAGCGTTTCCGGCAGGCAGGGCGGGGCTGAGGGAAGTGTGTCTCCGCGGAGAGTGGCGGGATCGGAGCCTCTGAGAAGTCTCTCAGGTCCATTGGGCCAAGATGGGGAGGGGCTGGACGTGGTGGCCTTTGGGGTCCCTGATGGCGTAGAATCTGAAGGAACAGCAGGGCCCAGAGGCCAGGGCCCGTGGGGGCTTCTCTCCCTTCACGGAGGTGCAGACTTTCCTGCTCCCCTGGGTGTGTCCACCCATCGTCCAGCTGCTCTTGCGCTTCCACCCTGAATGGCGAATGAAGTTGTGCCGAGGGGCCCCCTGGGGGACCCGTGGGGTGCTGGAGGGCCTGTGTGGGAGGGGCACCACATCTGCAGGCTGCCTCGTTGGCACAGAAGGTCCTGGCAGCTGCCTCCGGCTGAAGTCCTTCTTCTCCTGGGCAGGAGGCCAGCCTCCACCATCTCAGCCCCTGAGCCCCGGGGAGGGTGCTGAGCTTAAGAAAAGCTTCCTTCACGTCTCCTGGCATCCGCCGCCACACAGCCTGCCAGCCCAGAGCTGCCTGGGCCACTAGCCATGACCAGAAAGGACAGTAAGGAAGCAGGTGATGGAGGCCCACAGGGGCCACACCAGCTCCAAGGCCTCCCCACCAAAGCAAACCAGCCAGCAAGTCCGGCTCTCTGTAGCCACTGGGAATCTACCATGGACACTGGGAGAGGGACCCACCACCCGCCACAAAAAGCTGGGGGACAAGGGGATGTGTTCCAGAGGGGGCAGCCTTGGAGCAGTCCTTGGGGGGCCGAAGAGATGAGGGAGGGAACTCCGGGCAGCCGCAACATGAGGAAGTGCTCAGGGGAGGCATGGCGCAGGTGCAGAGGAACCTTGGGACAGAGGGGACCGAGACCACTGGGCGAGTCAGGAGAGAGAAGGCCAGGTAGATGGGGGTACGGGGAGGGGGGAAGAGGGGGTGGGAGGCTTCTGAGTAATGAGTGGCAGCTCAGATCTATGCTTTAGAAAATGATAAAATTAATAACAGCTCCTACTTCCTGAGACCCTCCACACGCCAGGTGTCGTACTAAGCACTTTACACACTGCATTTCTAAGGCCATGGCCACCTAGCTACTTACTTAGATGGGGGATCAGAGCAGCAGTTTGGGCTGTGGGAGAAGCAGCAGGCCTGGAGTCAGGGGACCTGGGTCCCAGGTCCTCCAGCTCTGGAGCTGCAGCCTTGGATGAGACACCAAAGTTTCCAGACCTCCCTGTCCCCACCTGTGGAATGGAGACCACCGCGGTCCACGGGGCTGCACGGGGCCACTGAAGGGGCAGCAGGGGTGCTCCTGAACACTGGGGAGCACAGTGTCCGGGGAATCCCTGAAACCCAGCCAGGGCCTTTGCTGCTCACCCAGATGCAGTGCTGAGGGTCTGGCCCCTCCGACGGGAGTGGCCGGAGCTTAGCCGGGCACAGTGCCTCCGTGGACCTGTGCAAGGAAGAGACTTCAGAAAGGAAACAGCACCATTTAGCCGTGGTCAACAGCCCGCAGTGCGAAGCCCAGGCCTCTCCCTCCCCCTCTCTCAGGCCCCGCCATCCCTGTCCCTCTGTTCCCCATCACTCTGGCTTCTCTTTCCTGACTTGCATGCGATGTTGGCTAGGACCAGACTCTTTAGAACCCTGCAGCTCAGCTCCCCAGCACCAACCGGCCCGTCAGCCTCTGATCACAGTGTCTGGGAGAAACAACCTGACTGGCTCAGGGCAGCTGATCCTGGGTCCTCTTGGATCAGGAGTCCATCCCTGGCCCAATCTGCTGTGGCCTGAGCCAGGGTCACATGATACAAAGGGGCGGCGTAGGCCCACCCTTGACTAGGGTAGTTGCAAGGACAGCTCCAAAGAGGCAGGAAGGGAGCAGACACTCTAGACATTTCCACTATAAGCAGCCTCTCTCTGGGCCCTCACCCTGCCCTCCAGCTTCCCTCTCCTCTCCTCCTGCTCTGTCTGGCTCAGGACCATGCTAGCACATCCCACGAGTCCTCCAGGGGGCTGGCTGCTCCTTACGGCAGAAAGGCCTGGCCACCCGCCGCTGGGTCCATCGGCCTGGCCAAAGGCAGGGTCTTTAAAGGGACGCCATCAGCCGAAACCGGTTTGGCTCAGTGGATAGAGTGTCAGACTGTGGACTGAAAGATCCCGGGTTCGATTCCGGTCAAGGGCATGTACCTTTGCTGTGGGCACATCCCCAGTAGGGGGCGTGCAAGAGGCAGCTGATCAATGTTTCTGACTTTCTATCCCTCTCCCTTCCGCTCTGCAAAAAATCGATAAAATATATTTTTAAATAAATAAAAATAAAAAAAATAAAGGGACGCCATCAGCACACCAGCTCCGGCCTCCTGGGTTTGAATAGCCACTGTCTGCCTCGCCCCAGCTCCTGCCCTGGGGCTCCCGTTGGCCTCAGGGTAACGCCTGCGGGGCACCGGGCTCTAAAACAAAGTGGGTGGTCCCAGGGCGCCTGAAAGTGCCTGGACTTTAAGGTCAAAAGATGGAGGTGGAAGCCTCGCTTTGTCCATTGTTATCGGTCTGGCCTTGGGCAAGTAGTCTTGATTTCCTCATCAACCTGGAGCTAATAATGCCCACATTGAAGGCCATGGCGAAGAGCAGAGGAAGGGGACCCAGCACGGGTCTTGGACTGCCATTTTCCGGGAGACAATAGAAGAGAGAAAGTACAGCCTCTTGTCTGGTCTGTGAACGGCCTCCCTTCCTCCTTCTCACAGAGCATCCCCTGCCCATCCCCACCCCAGACCCAGCCGCACGGAGGGGAGGCCAGGAGGCGAGGCCCCACCCAGGGGACCAGGCCTGGCCCTGACCACCTCCCAAGGCCTTTTCCAGTGTCCAGCATCATCCCAGACCTGCCACGCCCCTCCCCCTCCCCCACTTCTGCTCAGGCAGACCTGACTCAAGGAGCCTTGCTCACAGGTGTGGCTGAGCATAAGGAGAGGGGTGACAATGCCAGGCAGCATCTGCCAAGAGGCCACGTGAGTGCAGAGATGGGTGCAGTGTGGGAAGCTGAGCCATGGGGATGCTCGCAGGGCCAGAGCCCAGGAAGGCTTCCTGGGAGAAGGCAGTGGAGGTGGAGGTGGGACCCAGCCGCCAGCAGCGCATCAACACAGGGGAGGCGGTGAGTGTTTAAAAAAGAAAGGAAGCCGAAATCGCTTTGGCTCAGTGGATAGAGCGTCAGCCTGTGGACTAGAGGGTCCCGGGTTCGATTCTGGTCAAGGGCATGAACCTTGGTTACGGGCACATCCCCAGTAGAGGGTGTGCAGGAGGCAGCTGATCGATGTTTCTCATCGATGTTTCTGACTTTCTACCCCTCTCCGCTCCTCTCTGTAAAAAAAAAATCAATAAAATATATTAAAAAATAAAATAAAAATAAGAAAGGACGGTCTTCACAATAATTCTATAAACCTAACGTTGCCCTAAAATAAAGAGTTTACTTAAAAATAGTATATGGAGAAGGAGAAAGAGAAGGAGAAGGAAGAAGAGGAGGAGGAGGCAGAGGAGGGCGAGGAGGGGGCGGGGGAGAGGAGCAGAGAGCATGGCACCAGACAGTGACCTCGACCCAATTTCTGGTGACAACCGAGGCCAAGCAGCTCTGGGGCAGCCAGGTGTGCACACTCACCCTAAACCACACTTTCAGGTGTCCAGGGCCATCTTCGAGGGCCACCAGGAGCGGAGCCCGCGTGGGCCCAGCCACAGGGGCACGGGCAGGATTGCTACGGCTCTGACTCCCTCTGGTTTGGGGCACCCTCAGTCCCGCCGTCACGGAATGGCTCCTGTGGCCGCCGCCAGCGCGTCCTGGGACCAGGCTTTACTTAAGGGACAGTCTGCTCTCACCTGCCCACCGACTGTCTGTTTTCCCAGAGGGCGAGACTGAGCCATCCTGTCTCTGCATCCTCTCCCGGCACTCAGTCAAGTTCCTGGCACAAAGAAGTAGGTGCTTAAGAAATGTTTGCTCAATTAATTAATTAAGACAAGCTAAGGGGGAATGAAGCCATTTTCATCTCACTGATTTTTCGGCTGATGTTGTTGAGACTAGCCAAGTTCCACGCGCTCCCTGCACCGTTGCCCCCTCAGACTCCTCGGAGCTGGCTCAGGCTGGCGGAGACGCAGGGCACGCTCAGGCCCGCCTCGGGGAGAAGGGCCTGGATGGGAAGGAGGAGGGATCGCAGCTGGAGAAAGCACCTGCTTTGACAGGCGGGTTACGAGCTGTCTCTCCGTGCCACCACTTTCCCAGAACAACGTTGAGAGCAATTCATGACAGTCCCACGCAGATGGCATGTGGACCCCGCGCTCTGGGTCCGTGAGACCCTGGAAGCCCCTGGCAAGTGGAATAAGAGGAGCAGGACGAAGTCTAGGAGGGCCTGGCTCCCCGTACAGACAGCTTTGTCCAGGTCCCCCAGCCCCTTGGCTCCGTCCCCTCAGCTGGAAAGCCAGGGCACCTGCCATCCAGAACGCAGTGTCTAATCGACTAACATGGGTTAGAGCAGTGGTCAGCAAACCACAGCTCGCGAGCCACACGCGGCCCTTCGGCCCCTCGAGCGTTCTAACGCCACTTCTTCAAAATAGACTCGCCCAGGCCGAAAACCGCCTACTGCACATGGGCCACGAAGTTTCCATCGCAGTGTACGTGGGCACCCACGTGTGGTATTCTGTGGAAGGCCACACTCAAGGGGCCAAAGAGCTGCACGTGGCTTGCGAGCCGCAGTTTGCCGACCACTGGGTTAGACTGTACAAGGCCTGAGTTGGCACCCTGACTCAGGCTCTCACCAGCTGCATGGTCACGAATGGGCTCCAGAAAGTGCGCCTCGGTTTTCTCATCTGTAAAATGGAAATGACACCCAGCTCAGACAGGTTTTGTGAAAAGGAAATGAAATATTGTGACTAAAAGCACTCAGGACGGTGCCTGCCACATAGATGCCCACTAAATGTGAGCTTTCTTATTTACTACAATTACTGCTGCTGTGATTACCACTTCCTACCACCGCCGCCACTGCTACTGTCAACAGCCAGGCCCTGAGCTACTGAAGGGTGCAAGGCACCATCTCTGTCCTCTGAGCTCGGAGGGAGACTAAGAGGACACGATGAGACAAGGAGGAAGAGAAGGAGGAAGGGAAAAGGAAGAAGGAAAAGGCAGCAAAAGCAAATGGAAGCCAAGACTCCAAGCCCCAGGAGGCTGGTCTCAGGCTCGATGGAGGTGGGGTCAGGGCCCCTCAGGGCTCAGCAGTCAGGAGGGTGAACCTGAGGACTGACAAGACTTCCTGGATGCTCTGGCCCAGGGGTCGGCAAACTCATTAGTCCACAGAGCCAAATGTCAACAGTACAACGATTGAAATTTCTTTTGAGAGCCAAATTTCTTAAACTTAAACTTTTTCTAATGCCACTTCTTCAAAATAGACTCACCCAGGCCGTGGTATTTTGTGGAAGAGCCACACTCAAGGGGCCAAAGAGCCGCATTGTGGCTCGTGAGCCGCAGTTTGCCGACCACGGCTCTGGCCTATCTTGGTCCTGGGAGGCTCAGGTAGGGCCGTGAAGCCATCTCCTCCCGACTCCGTGTGGCATCAGGTGCTGGACGGCTGTATAGGAGTGTGTGGACGAAACACGATTTTAAGAGCCGACTCTGGCTGTCCCTCTGCTGTGGCTGGGACAGAGCTATGGTCGGCAAACTGTGGCTCACGAGCCACAATGTTACTCAGAGCCGTGCTAACCAGGCCACCCCCGCCCCCTCCACCCTCCTTTCCCAGGGCAGCCCTCAGGTTCTCCCCCCATCCACAGCATCTACTCAGTGCCAACTGGCCAGCTCTGCAGACACGTGGGCCCCGGCAGCTATGGGTCTATCGTGTACCCAAAGGCTCAGTGCCGTTGCTTTGGGGACCAAACAGTCCCACTGAGATTCCTGCTTTCTGCACTGTTTGTGGATGAGGGAACATGGCCACTCTGAATGCCTTGAACCTTAGAACACTGCAGGCCCCCAAGAATATTCCTCCAGCCTCTTCCTTTCCCAGAGAAGGAACTCCAGGCCCAATCGAGGATGGGATCTTGCCTGTGATCACGTGGCAAAGCTAGAACCAGATCCCAGATCTTCTAACTTAAATCTCTGTGGCAGAGTCCACTGGGAAGAGAACTGCCTTTGAATTTCAAGTTTGGTTCTAGCATGGTGGCCTGACATGAAACACTTGATGTCTCTGGGCCTCAGTTTCCACATCTGTAAAATGGGAATAACAGTAACACCTCTTCTACAGGATTGCTGTGTGAGCTCAGACAATAGGATGGATAGAACTTTCCTGTAGAGGACAAAGCCCGCAGACGTGAAACATGGGCATTGTTACTATTATTCTAGAACGTAGAGCACTGCACATAAGGACTCAAAAAAATCTGCTGGTTGAATGGAGGGTGTTTGAAGCATGCTGAGTGGTGAACAAGGGGCTCCAGGAGCACTGATTTGTTTAGGGGGGTCAAGGAAGGCTTCACAGAGGGGGTGACTTTTGAGATAGGCTTTTGTGGGAGGGTTTTCTCTCTTTTCCACATCCAGCATGGAAAGAAGAGTGGGTCCAGTTACTGAGTAGAGGAGCTGGGGATTGAGAAATAATAGAAAGAATAGACGACACAGAGGTAGAAATAAAAAGCTGGGGCTGGGTGGAACCTCTGTTCTCTCTGATGGAGAGACAGTAATCCAAACCCAACAGCAGCGCATTTATTTATACCAAAATAGAAAAACAGGTTTCACATGAAAAAACTTAAGATCAAAGGAGCTTAAGTGGGCCCAGGCCCTACTTATTCCCTCATTCCCTGGACTCGGCTAAATCTACATTTCAAGGCCCTTCCCCCGACACCTGAAGCAAATTAAGAGTCAGTACTGATAACGCATCCAGCCTTCTTGGTGGATCTGTTTCCAAGACCAGGCTCCGCCTGGCGCCTCGGATTCAGCTGACGATGATTTAAAGAATGCTCAGGTGCCTTCCCCGAGGGCCCTCTATAGGCTTGGATGAAGAAGTAGAAGCCCATGGGAGGCTGGGGGCGGGGCGACACAGCATGAACCGTGTCCAGAGATGTGGAAATGCAGCTGTGGCCTCCAAAGGGCTGTGGACACCAATTCCACAGGCAGGTTTGGGCTCCAGGCCCTGCTCAGAACTCACCACTCTCTTCCGGGCTGGTGCGTGGTCCCGGGAACAGGGAGCTAGCAATGTATTTAATAGAAATAGCCTCCCAATCTAACCTGAACATTGAGGCTCAGCGAGCTGACAAGTCTTACAGAGGGCCTGAGGCAGGACCAGCAAACGAGGCCCTAGGGCTGCACCTGGGCCACCACTTGCTTTTACAACTCGCGTTATTGGAGCCCTGTCACTCCGGTTCGTTTACTATAGTCCATGGTTGCTTTCTTGATATGGTTGCAGAGGTGAATAATTACAAGAGACCTTATGGACTGTGAAAGCCAAAATATTTCCTCTCTGATCCTTTTTAGAAAAAAAAACTTCACTAACTGCTCTCCTACACAGCAAGATGGGGCAGAGCTGGGACGGGGGCCAGGTCTCCGATTCCTGGTTGGGTGCTCTTTAACTCTGCACCATTGCCCCTGTAGGCCCCACCCCTGTAACACTGCCCAAAGGGTGAGATTTCAGGCAGCCGGCTCTGGGCAGGCTCAGCTCCAGGACACACAGGACAGCCAAGAAGAATCCTTGGGGTGACCACTGTTGCCCCCATGACTCAACATGGCTTCTTACTGGGAGCATGTCAGACACATTAGGGGGACACTGGCAAGGAGATGCCAACAGCCCCCTGCTTCTGCTCCACGGGCAAAACAGGACAAGCCGGTGAGTGAACGTGTAGGATGTGAGCCAGCCAGATGCGAGAGTCACAGACACAGGCTGTCAAGAAACCCTCAGAGTAAGCCTGGCATCTCAGCAGATGGCCAAGTCCACTGTAAACTGGGCTGAAGAATTCCTTCCTCCCTGCCAGGCTGTCCCTGGTGCATTCATGTAATTAAAACCCCACCAGATCCAATCTGTTAGAAGTTCTGGGTTCACACACGTCCGGTCCAGCTGGTCATAAGGATGCAGACAGACAATGGGCCTGGGCCATGGCCACCTGGTGTATGGCTGGCCTGGAACAGACCCCACAGGGCCCAGATTGGCCCTGTTCTGTGCCACTGCCCACTCTGGGCCTCACGCTCTGTTCAACTTCCCCACCTCCACCCCTTTCAGTCCTCGGGCTCACCTTTGATGCTGCCCCTTCCTAGTTCGCTCATTCAACAATCAAGATTTTTTTTTCAACAATTTTCTTTTCTTTATTAAAAAAATATATATATATTATTGATTTTTTACAGAGAGGAAGGGAGAGGGATAGAAAGTTAGAAACATTGATGAGAGAGAGACATTGATCAGCTGCCTCCTGCACACCCCTTACTGGGGATGTGCCCGCAGCCAAGGTACATGCCCTTGACCGGAATTGAGCGTCAGTTCACAGGCCGACGCTCTATCCACGGAAGCCAAACCAGTTTCGGCAACAAT
Source organism: Antrozous pallidus (assembly GCA_027563665.1). Classification (NCBI taxonomy): domain Eukaryota; kingdom Metazoa; phylum Chordata; class Mammalia; order Chiroptera; family Vespertilionidae; genus Antrozous; species Antrozous pallidus. Next base: position 61,433,248 of record CM050523.1, on the reverse strand, counting down.
CAAGATTTATTAAATGCCAGCTATATGCCACATACTCTTCTAGGTGTGAGGGACAGAGTGGTAACAAAAAAGACAAAAATCTCCTTCGTGGGGATTACAGTTAAAAACCACATATATAAGAGTACCTCACACATTGTGTGTCTGCTCTTTCCTTCCTCCCCTCCCTTCTCCTCCCCTCCTCTCCCTTCTTTCCCTCCCTTCGCCTCCCCTCCCTCTTTTCCCTCCCCTCTTCTCCCCTCCCCCCTCCTACCTCCTTCCCCTCCCCTCTCTTCCCTTCCCCTCATTCTCTCCCCTCCCCTCCCTCCTTTCCTTCCCCTCTCCTCTCCTGAACTCTGTGCACTGCTGAGCACTGGACAGTGGTCCATGCAGAGGTTTCCTAATGAATCATCCTGCTCCCCATCTCCCACTGCCAAGCCCCACACAGGGATGCCAGGAAGTCATCTCGAGACCTCTTTGACATGTCCGTTCCCTACTCAGGAGCCATCAGCGACTAAGCCAAGGTTTGAATTCCCGTACCTACTCTTCAAAGCCCTTGCCCACCTTATCAATCTTCACTACTTGTGAACTTTCTGCTCCAAGACAACCAGAATTTCCGTGTTGTTAGGTTCCTAATAGCCATTTCTTTCTACTCATAAAAGTAATAGTTTTGTAGAGAATATGAAATCTATAAAAGAAAATTAAAATTAATCGTGAACCCTGACCGGCGGGGCTCAGTTGGCTGAGCAATGCCCCATGCACCAAGAGGTCGCTGGTTCCATTCTTGGTCAGGACACATGCGCAGCTGGGGCTAGATTCCCAGTAGGATGTGTGCAGGATGTTTCTCTCATCAACGTTTCTCTCTCTCCCTCTCCCTTCCTCTCTCTCTGGAATAAATAAAAACATATTTTTTAAAAAATTAATCATAAGCCCTAACCGGTTTGGCTCAGTGGATAGAGCATCGGCCTACGGACTAAAGGGTCCCAGGTTCAATTCCCGTCAAGGGCATGTTCCTTGGTTGCAGGCACATCCCCAGCAGGAGGAAGCTGATCGATGTTTCTCTCTCATCAATGTTTCTGACTTTCTATCCCTCTCCCTTCCTCTCTGTAAAAAATCAATAAAATATATTTTAAAAATTAATACTTTAAAAATAAACTATTAGCTTTTTAGTGTATTTCCTTCAGCTTCTCTTTCTGTGTGTGTGTGTGTGTGTGTGTGTGTGTGTGTGTGGTTGTGTATACTTTTTAAAATATTTGTATATTCAGCATGAGATCCCATTATGCATAATGGGAGTTACATCCTATCAGTTTTGTTTAGCATTCTAAGGTGGTTTTCTATGTCATTAAGAGACTTCTCAAGAACAGCACTTTTGTGGCTGCACAATATTCCAACACATAAATATGCCTTAATATGTTTAACCAAACCCTATCGGTGAACATTAGGACTGTTTACCATTTTTCACAATGAAAATATTGCTATAAACATCCTTGCTCATAAATCCTTGTTCTGCTCTCTGGTTATTTTCCGAGCAGAGATTCCTAGAAGTGGCTCTCAGGTCCAGCGGGGAGACACACTCTGAGGCTCTTGGTGCATATCATGCAGGTGCCTGTCCGAGACGGTGTGTTGGTCCCCTCGACCCCCCCAGCGGGGAGAATGCCCACCAGCCTCAGACAGGTCTACTTTGTCTTCCCCTAAACATGCCACGAGTCTTCCTAGCATCGTGTCTTTGCTTCAGCAGCTTCCCTCTATTGAAGAACTCTGCACTCCCCACCCATCTCGCAAAGCTGAGGGTAAAGACCACCTCCTCCGTGAAGCCCTCCCTGATACCCCAGCCGAAGTTCTCCACCCCTAGCCCTCCTTCAGCCCATCTTAAATTCTTCCTGAAACTTTTCCCACTGTTGCCATGCACTTATATCATGTGTGTTATAATAACCTCTTCTTTGTTCAGGGCTTTGAGTTTTCAAAGTGCTTCCACTGAGATATTTCATCTGATTCACTTTGGGACAGAAAGTGTTTCGAGGTCAAGGACCGTGGCTTGGTCATCTGGGTCTACTTACTTGCTATGGCCCCATCACCAGCCTCAAACTGGGCCTTGATCCCCTGGATGCGTCACTATTGGCCTATGAGAACAGCCTTTAGGATGCCCCCCCCCGCCCCCCTGTAGGGCGGACTGCGCTAGGATGGAGGGCCTGGATTCCAGTCCTGGCTCTGTCCCTGACTCACCTTGACCTAGGACTAGTCCCTGCCCCCTTCTGGGCCTCAGTTTACCCACCTATAAAATGAGCACGTTGAACTACATAGTCTCCCACACTCCAGAACTGATTACTCCTGCAGCCCCTGGCCCCAGGCACCCAGAACAGCCCCAGGGGGCCTCTGAGGGCCCCTGTGCAAAGCCAGCCTCTGGGACAGGCCTGAGGGAGCTGGCGGGGAGGCAGGCCTGGCTCTGGGCCAGGCTGTGTCTGCAAATACTGACCTTGGCTGCCGCGGGGATTTTCCATGACACCAGCACCCTCCCCCTCTGCTCCCCCTAATCCTGTGGGCCTGGGGAGTGTGGGGGATGGGAGTGATGAAGGCTGCTCTGCATTCAGGACCCTGAGTCTGAGTAATAGGGGCACCTGTGGGAGGTAGAGAGCTCAAAGAGAGAGTGGTGGGCCTACACTGGGAAGTCTGGGAGGAAATCAGGGATTGGGAGCAAATGGGCTAGAGGGCGTGGGGAGTCGAGGGGAGAAGAGCTGAGAGAGTAGCTGGGGAGATGGGAAGAGAGGCCTTAGAAAGGGGAGGAAGGGTGCTGTGCTTCAGAGCTGTCCTTCCAAGGAGCTCTGGCCTGGAGGGGACAAACTCCAGACCCAGTTCTGCTCACTGGCCCCTCCCCCACCCAGGTCCATGAGGCCCTGGTGGTTTCCCAGGCCTGGGGGGGGGGGGGGGGGGGGAGTAGTCCTACCGGGGCACTGAAGCTGACCTCCTTTTTCAGGGCCTGGGGCCACCGGGAGGGCAGGGGATATGAGTCACCAAAGGCCCTGTGCCAAGGCTGCCACCCCTCCCCCTGCTGGGTGTCTACGGGAGGTTTCTCCATCCACATCCCAGGCTCCAGGTCTGTCCGGGGTGAGCAGCTGCCCCCACCAGGCCTTGTGCGGGACGCTGAGGGGACTTGCCGCCCTCCAGGAGCTCGGAGCCCTGCAGAACTCTGCAAACTTGAGTGTCCATGTGCCAGGCGAGGCAGAGAGCCAGGCAGAGAGGCCCCTCAGGCTCCAGAAAGGGTCCCGAAAGGTTCTTGGGAAAAAACCTTGGTGTCTGAGCTGGAATCTAAAGGATGGAGGAGGCCCCCATTTCTCCCCATGTCCACCCAGCAGGACAGCCTCCTCCGTCCTCCCTGAGGGCCCAGCACTGCTTCCAGCTGCCTCTGCCTCTCCTCTAACCCACCCATTCGGCCCCTTCACGCCCCCAGTGCTACCTCCTGGCTCCACCCTGCTGCCATCCCCAGAGCAAGGGGGGTCCGTGGTGGGTCTTTCCCAGGTGCTGCTCAGGCTCAGGCCCACAGGAGAGCCCAGCCCCTCTCTGGGGCAGCTGTGTCTTACAGCCCGCCCTGGAGCTGCCTCAGTCTCCCTGGAGCCCCACTCCTCTCCAGTGGTCCCCCCAGGCCCAGGCAGCACCCTGGGGTCAGGCCCTTCCCCATGTCTAGCTCTGCATCAGCCTGAGTTCACAGCCTGTGAGCACCACAGGCCACAGGTCACCCATCCGGCTTCCCCCAGGGCAAACATGAGCCCAGCCAGTGCCCGTATTTACATTAGATAAGTAGGTGTTTGGGAGCCAGGAAACAGACCCAGCAGGCATTGCCAAGGGCTCTTTGTTCCTCGCCTATAGAAGGACTGAGCCAACCAGAGAAGTCCTGGAAGAAGGACCTTGAGTTCTTAATGCTACAGAGGAGAGTTTCCCAAACTGTGCTCCGGGGAACCCTTGTCCAGCAATGTGCACTTGTCAGCAAAGTAGTGTCAATCAAGTGGGAAAATGTAGCATGTGCTCCCAACATTGACTGGCCTCGCATGTTAACATGTGTGGGCTCCGATGCAACCCACACAAATGAAATGGCAGCAACTCCTGTTACGTTCAGCCTTCCTCCTATTGGATTTAACCAAACAACTCTTCCCACCCAACAGTTATTCACAGTCCATGGAACTGTATTTCAGGAAATTAACTCTGGGAAATACTGATCATAGAATGTAGACGCTGAAAGGAACTTTAAAAACCATTTAATCTTGATGTTCCTCTAAACTATTCATACTAGTGATTCGAATTTATTAAAAAAAAAAAAAAATCCCAGGCCATAACTGGTGTGGCTCAGTGGATAGAGCATTGGCCTGCAGACTGGAGGGTCCCCGGTTCAATTCAGGTCAAGGGCATGTGCCTGGGCTGCGGACACAATCCCAGTGGGGGGTGTGCAGGAGGCAGCTGATCGATGTTTCTCTCTCATCGATGTTTCTGACTTTCTAACCCTCTCCCTTCCTCTCAATAAAATCAATAAAAATAAAATAAATATAAAAATCAATAAAATATGTTTTTAAATCCCAGCATTCTAAGTCTAATAACTCATCAAAGCCCCACAGCAGTTCTATGAGGCAAGTCCACCGCTGTTCCCATTCTCATGTGGAAACTGAGGCACTTGGCCCAAGTTGAAAGCTGTTCGGCTCCAAAGGCCGTGCTGTCATCCATGCCGCTGACCTGCAGAGATCCCCTGCTGAAAACAGAAATGCCTATTCTCAGCATTTCTAAAGGATAACAATAACTTGACTCACACTCATAAAATCAGTTATCACAGCAGGCTAATCAAAAGTTTTGACTGGCAGATGTGTCCTTGATTCATTTTGATGGGAAAATAATTCACTATCGCTGTCACATTTGTTCAGTGCCTGTTGTGTGTAGCAGCTACACTGCACTGATCAACACATTGTACTTCATAAATAAAATCTTTCAAAACTTGCACTCTACGTGCATGAACAGAAAAAATAATAAAAGGAACCCAGAGCAGAGAAAAACAGTGGAAAGCTTTTATCTTGCCCTACCCTCCCACATCACAGATGAGGAAAACAGAGACCAAGTCAGGGTCAAGTCAGATCCCCGGGGTCTCCTGCCTCCCGGCCCCAGGCTCTTTCCTCCACCCAAGGCTGTGGCCAGCGCTCGGGCTCTGTGGCCAGCTAGACCAGGGGTACAGGTCAGGCACTCAGGCTGGCAGACATATGAGGTCAGTTGGGAGCAGGCAGCTGAGCCCAGTTCAACCACGGCCATTACCAAGGCTCAGACTGGTCATTTGTGCTTTGCCCAGAATGAAATAGGCCACAGGAAGAGAAAGTCCACTAAGAGGTACACTGGAACCCCCAACCCTTTGCATCTCCCTGGAAGGCAGAGCTTCAGCCAATCTCTGAGCTCCTCGGTGATGCCAGGAGGAAAACAGAAGAACTGTAATAATATTCATCATTAATATTGATGTCCAGCCACATGATAAATTTTTTTGTCCAGCCAGCCGGCTTCCTCGGGTGAATCCCATGCCTGCAGCTAGGTTCCAGGACCACGGCTTCGCTGAGCTTCTCCCACGCAGGACATGCTGGGCCTGGCTGAATGAACGGGTCAAGCCTGGTCACACTGAGCCAGAGGGCAGAGGACCGAGCACTGAGTTTAGAACTGAGTATCCTGGGTTATATAGTCCTGGCTCTGCTGTTCACTGGCTGCATGACCTTGAGAAGGTCACGTTTCCTCTCTGGCCTTCATTTCCCCATCTGTGCACTCTAAGGCCTGAGCTCTCTGATTGCTAAGGGCCTCTCTGGCCCTTAGAACTTTAAGTCAATGGTGGATTCAGGCCGGCGGCTGGAAGAGAAGGGGCGGGGACAGCCCTGGTTAGCGCTCTGAGAGACAGCAGCCCAAGTCTTACGGTTGGTGCCTGGGTTCGGGCTGGTCAGCCCACCGGATATGATGAAGGAGGGTCCTCAGACAATGAGCCCCAGGTGGCAGCCTCTGTGTGTATCAGTGACGCACAAGGATGGATGGAGCCCCTCACCAGGAGACACAGGGCTGGACGGGAGGGAGAAGATGGGCACTACTGTTGCCCCCTCTCCCCCTTGTAAACCCCAGCCTGATGTGGGCAAGGACCAGGCAGGCAGTGGGCCTGCTGGCAGGCAGACAAGCCTTGCCAAACTCCCATTCACTTCCCAGACCTCCCAAGGTCCCCTGGGAGTGGCTCCACCCCAGCGGGCACCCCTCCAAGTGGAGCCCACGTCAGCGGGTCCTCACAGCTCCCTGGGCCTTTCACTTGGCGACAGGGGACCAGGCAAAGGGGCAGAGGCCTGCTGACCCTGGGCCTGCCACTTGGAGAAGCGTAGGATCCTCTGGGCATCACGCTTCTGGTGCTGTTTCTGCCACATCGGCCCGGGCACTGCCTGAGAACGAGGCACCGAGGGGGGCACTCCCCTCTCGAGGCCCCAGCTTCCCATCCTAGTCACCCTTCCTGGTGATGAATTGGCTGCGAGGAACTGGAATGAGTGATGAGTCAGAAAGTCCTAGTGGCCTTGGCCAACTCACCAGCCTTAATTACTCCGTCAAATGGAGATAGTCATAATAATGACCTTGTGGGAAGTTTTTGAGAATTGAAGTTTAAAATGTACCTGGACGATAAGACCTTCAGCCTCAGCCTGTGGTGGGAAGTGAGGGGGGCCCTGAGGGCCGCTGACCCCAAAGGTAAGGCTGGGGCCACCCTGGACAGGACCATGGTCCCCCCAGGCCCAGGCAGCACCCTGGGGTCAGACAATGGCTGTGGTGAGGCTTGAGGCTCTAGCCTGGTAAGAGCCTTCCGTTAGGCCTGGAGGTGCCGCCTGCCTCGAAAACCACTCCATTCAGCAGGAGGCGGGCAGGGAAAGGCGCTGCCACCTGGGCTGGGAGACAGGGCACTCAGGATGGGACAGGGAGAGGCAGGGAGGGGGACGGTGTGAGACATGTGTGGGGGAGGTGCCGTCATGTCTGCTGGGACGTGGGCTGTATTCAGATGAGGGAGAGCCCCCCACCCTGAAGCTGGGGGACTTTGTGGGCACCCCGCCATGGGCAATGAGGCCGCCAGGCGGGTGGGCGCTGGGTCTTCCTAAAGGCTGACGGGCCAGGAGAAATGACGGCCTATGAGCAAACTCAGGGGGAGGTGCTGGTGGTGGCCAGAGAAGGCCTTCTCCCTGATGGAGGGATATGGCTGTCCGACCCCACAGAGACTGCCCCCACCTCCAGGACTCCCCCTGTGAGCCCCTTCGCTGCTGCTTCTGTGGCAAACGCCACAGGTTCTCACAGCCAGCCTCTCCTTTCCCCCCTGAAGCCAGCTCTGCCAGAGCCAGGGCAGGGATGAACAGCTGTGCTCGAGCCCCAGCGTGCAGAAAGGTAAGAGAGGTCCAGAGAGGGGCTGGATTTGCCCGAGGTCACACAGCCAGCCTGTGATCAGGCTGAGGCTGGGCCCACACTACCCAACCCTGATCCAGCCCATCCACAGTGCCATGCCCTCCCCCACACCCGGGGTGGTACTGGCCTGCTGGACAGGGTGAGAAGCAGCTCTGGCTCGGGGCCTGCCCAGCTGTCGAGGTGAGTTGTGATCTGGCTGCCATGGCCGAGCTGGCGGGCACAATCTGTTCTCACTCTGCTGAGACGCGGACAGGCCGGGCACGGTGGCCCACCAGCTCAGCTGTCCAGGCCCCTGGCAAAGGGTGACACAGTCACCAGCTTAGATGCCGAGGTCAGTGAGGCAGGGGACTCCATTCTAAGGGTAGCCCACAGCCTCACATACCCCAAGCAGCTGCCCCCAGACCTCCCTGAGCTTGAAGACCCAAATGGCCTTGGGCTGACAGAGAGGCCTACTTTATTGGACCTGAGCTGACCTGCTGCCCATGTAGAAGGTACGGGCAACCTGGTACTTTATTCATTACTCATCATAGCGAGCTTTTCTTGAGCCCTTGACACATGCCGGGCTCTAGGCTAAGCGCATTAAACACATTTATCACTTATTTCACCCCTGCTTATCAGCTCCCCTTTTACAGATATGGAAACGAAGTCATATCAGAGAGCTTTAAAATCACACACACAGTCCGTGGAAGAATAAAGATTTGAATTCAGGCCATACACCAAAGCACACAGTGTCAAAGGCACTGTGGGCATACCCCCTGGGCTTGAACGAGAGAGGAACACAACAAGGGCCAGCAGTGCCCACCCTACCCCCTCAGCTAGTGTTTAACTGGACCTGTGTAATGAGTGACCCTGGGGGACGGGTTCCAGGGGCGCTGGTAACACTGGCCCTGGAGGTCAGAGCAGAACATTCTGTGCCACTCAGAGCAGAGGTCCCTTCCAGCTGGGAGAATCCAGGACAACTGCATGGAAGAGGCAACATTTGGTTACATTTCGATAAGGCTTTGAAAGGAGGAAAAACTGGAAAGCCTGCCCGCATTATTTTTATTATAATCATTTCATTAACAAAGCAATGTACCATATTTTCCAGCGTATAAGACGACCCCTAACTTTTCCAGTTAAAACATAGAGTTTGGGATATACGGTACTCGCCGTATAAGACTACCCCTCTTCCAACGCACACCAAATAAAAATTAAAAAAACATCAGGTTTTATTTCAATATGGTAATTTTAATTCAAATGCTTATGACATGCAGGTACTTAGCAGGAAAACTGTCACTTATAAACAAGTCAGTATGTAAACATAAAACAGTGCAAGTGGATTAAACTTTTCCTAATTCACTCTAAAGCTGAAAGGAAGGATAAGACAATAAACCCATGGGAGCTGCCATGCTGTTTGTTTTGTAAGCTGTCAACCAAACTGGAACTGATGATGATAGGAGGGAGATAATGAGAGAGAGAGAGGGGGGGGGGGGAGAGAGAGAGAGAGAGAGAGAGAGAGAGAGAGAGAGAGAGGAAGAGAGAGAGGAAGAGAGAGAGGAAGAGAGAGAGAGAGAGAGAGAGAGAGAGAGAGAGAGAGAGAGAGAGAGAGAGTGTGCTGGGCAAATCCCTGGCGAGTTAGCAACGCCCATCACAACTGCAAGCTACGGTATTTTTATAAGACGGCCCTCGACTTTTGAGAAGATTTTCCTGGATTAGAAGGGCGTTTTATACGCCGGAAAATACCTTAGCCCAGGGAAAGAAGCAGAGCCAGGACCAGTAGATTTCACCTTACAAATGGGGAAACGTGTTCAGAAAGCGGGAGTGCGTTGCCCAAGGTCCCACAGGCACCAGTAACAGGCCCAGAGCTTGGGCCGAGTGCCCATCCAGCGTCCTACCCGCTCCGGGGCTGCAGGCAGGACTCCTGCCTTAAAGCCACTTGATGGTTGGCTCGGAGGGGAGCTTCCTTCACCGCAGGCCTCGCCAAGGTGGGGCAGGTGTAGGCAGAGCAGAGGAGGGGGCAGGGGTCTGGAATCCGCAGCCCCCTAGAGCTTGCTTTCTCTCCTCTTCCACTCTTTCTCCTCCCTCCCCAACCCCCCCTCCCCCCAGGCTACGGCCACGCCGCGCCCAGCACCGACGGCGGCAAGGTGTTCTGCATGTTCTACGCGCTGCTGGGCATCCCGCTCACGCTGGTCATGTTCCAGAGCCTGGGCGAGCGCATCAACACCTTCGTCAAGTTCCTGCTGCACCGCGCCAAGCGGGGCCTGGGCATGCGGCGCGCCGACGTGTCCATGGCCAACATGGTGCTCATCGGCTTCTTCTCGTGCATCAGCACGCTGTGCATCGGCGCCGCCGCCTTCTCCCACTTTGAGCGCTGGACCTTCTTCCAGGCCTATTACTACTGCTTCATCACGCTCACCACCATCGGCTTCGGCGACTACGTGGCGCTGCAGAAGGACCAGGCGCTGCAGACGCAGCCGCAGTACGTGGCCTTCAGCTTCGTCTACATCCTCACGGGCCTCACGGTCATCGGCGCCTTCCTCAACCTCGTGGTGCTGCGCTTCATGACCATGAACGCCGAGGACGAGAAGCGCGACGCCGAGCACCGCGCGCTGCTCACGCGCAACGGCCGGGCGGGCGGGAGCCTGGGCGGCGGCGGCGGCGGCGGGGGCGGCGGCGGGGGCGCGGGCGGCAGCGTGCACACCACCGACACCGCCTCCTCCACCACCGCAGCGGCTGCGGCGGGCGGCGGTGGCTTCCGCAACGTCTACGCCGAGGTGCTGCACTTCCAGTCCATGTGCTCCTGCCTCTGGTACAAGAGCCGCGAGAAGCTGCAGTACTCCATCCCCATGATCATCCCGCGGGACCTGTCCACGTCCGACACGTGCGTGGAGCAGAGCCACTCCTCGCCGGGAGGGGGCGGCCGCTACAGCGACACGCCCTCGCACCGCTGCCTGTGCGGCGGGGCCCAGCGCTCCGCCATCAGCTCCGTGTCCACCGGCCTGCACAGCCTGGCCACCTTCCGGGGCCTCATGAAGCGCCGGAGCTCCGTGTGATCGCCCGGCCCCTGCCCGCGCGCGCGGGGCCTGGAGCAGCTGGGAGTGTGGGCCGGGGATGGGGGCGGGGGGGGGTCGGAGGGGGGTGTTCCTGCCCCGTGGAGCCGCCAAGGGGTTGGACGAGGGAGCCGCCCCCCAGCCTGCCTTCAGCCCTTGGGGGGACACCCCACTCCTCTCCACCCTCCCTAGCCACCCCCCATCTCCGACTGTGCCTGCTCGCACCAGCCAGCAGGAGCTGGGGCTCTGAGGACCCTGGAGCCCCTATCTGCGCCCTGCAAATTCTGAGAAATGTGAAACTTGGGCGGGGGGAGGATAGCAGGGAGGGAAGGCAGAAGCTGGGAGCCTCTGGTCCCTTTGGAAATCTAAGGAGACCCCCCCGACCCACCCAGTTCTCAGATGCCCTGCTGGTACCCAGACTGCCCCCCTCCCCCAATCCGGAGGGGACTTCGTGTTCCATGTACGTTTGCATCTCTATTTATACCTCTGTCCTGCCCAGGTCTCCCACCTTCCCTTGGCTCTGAAAGCCAGGGTGTCTGTCCAGGTCACCCCCACTCAGTCTGCTCCCCTTCCTCATCCCCAGTTATGTCTCTGAACCTCCCCCCACGACCTTCTGTGTTACTTTGCATGGCTTTGCAGTTATGGAGAAAGTGGAAACCCAGCAGTCCCTAAAGCTAGACCCCAAAGGGCAGGTGGACAGGAGCCAGGGGGGGGGGGGCAGAGAAAGGAGGGGAGAGCTAATGGCTTGGGTGGTCCCGCTGGCAGGTGAGACCAAGTGGCCTTCAGTCACATTCCCAGAGGGGCAGAGGGAACCCCACCTTCCGACCCACACTCCCCTTGATGGGCCAGAAAACGTCCTGCTTGCCATCCGGCCACTGCTCACCGTTGCCTGTGGGCACCCACCACTGGAGCTGGCACCTGACTCAGGACAGCATCAAAGGGTTGGTGAGAGGCTTCTCCGCCCTCAGTGCTGCCCTCACATGCTGTTCCCACGTCCCAGCTCCTGGACACTCTCAGCAAGGCCCTCCTGGCATTCAGAAAAGCTGGAGTGGGGACCCACAGGGTGATCCGCCCCTGGGAACCCCGGAGAGGGAAGAAGTCTGGCCTGCCTGTGTGTGAGTCCTGTCTCAGCTGGAGGAGCTGGCCGCCCACGTGCCAAGGAGAGCAGGCCCCAGGAGCCGGGGTGCCCTCTGTGTTTATGTTGGGGTGGGGAGCGGTGCCGGCTGCCTCTGTCTTGTGTGTGACCCTGCCCTCGAGGGGTCCTGTCCCGTCAGTCCTGAGGGAGCCACAACCAAAGTTGCAGGGAGATGGTGGGGAAGGAGGCTGAATGGCCCTGCTCGGTCTCCAGGCTCCCAGTCTCTGCGGGGTCTTTCCCGGGGAACGGATGGCCAGCGTTGCTTTCTTCCCCCCTCCCAATGCAGGCAGCCTTTCTGCTTCCCCAATGCCTTATGCCTGGGCACACTGCCACAGAATATGCAATATGTGTGGGTGACATGCCCCACGCCCACACCCCCACCCCGGGCAGCCCCCGGAACCCCAGAGGCTGCAGCTGCCTCGGCCTCCCTTTAGACCCTGCTGCCTATCTGTCTTCACACTGAGAATGGCGTCTAATAAATACTGTCCATGGAGACCAGGTTCGGGCTCGGCTGCCTCTGTCCTCAATACCCCCTGAGAGCTGGCAAGGCTGGGCCACCTGCTGGCCCGCACACACACCTCTGCGCACACTGCCCCGGCCAGGGTCTGCAGACACACTAGCTGATGCACGTTGGGCTGCTTCCATGGGCCTTAGGGAGAAGGTTGGGGACGATACTGGCTTCCCTTTGGTGATTTCCTCCCAGATCCAGGTTTCTTGTTTCACCAGGGACAGCTATAAGGCGAGACCTTAGAAAAGAAATCACCTGTTTCAATTCTCCCATTGGAAAGTGTAAACTGAGGCCCAGAGAGGGCAAATCACTTTCCCCAAGTCACACAGCAATGAGTGGGGGGCCCAGGATTGGAACCAGAACTGGGGATTCCAAGTCCAGTGTTCCCCCTTCTCCGGAGTCTTCGGAATCTGATGGACACACACACACTCCAGCTGACAGTGACGGCCTCCGTCAGCCAGGGGTGGGGGTGCCCTTCTTCCCGCAGCACCTTCCAGGCTCAGGGGCCTGATGCGCACAAAAATGTCTCTCAAAAGGAATTGTATCCCAAGCACCTTCAGGGTACATTTTCCCCTGGAGGAACAACTTGGCCTAGGACTGAACCCCAGAGCCCAGGACAGACCCAGCTGGGCCCAGCCCCCGGAATCAGCTGGCCAGTGGCTTCGAGATGTTGCTGAGTATAACCCAGACTCATGCCTTTTATACTGCAACCCCGAACCTATCTGCGTGCCTGCCCACCTCTCGCCCTGTCACCAAGCAATACTTAATCCCTACCACAGCCTTTCCATTCTAGTTCGTGTGATGAAATGCTGGTCACTACCCACTCAATTTCTTTCTCTCCCCACTAGTGCTCCCTGCAGATTGAAATACACTGGAGACATGAAGGGGTGGAGGAGGGGCACTTTCTCCAGCCTTTCCCCGCTACCTATAGAAGTCAACGGAAAGACAGAAAGAGAGACCTCTTTACTGGAGGTTCGGGGGTCAAAGAAATGGTGGCACCTGCACCACCACCACCACACCCCCCTCCGGGGCAGGACACTGTGACAGCGCTCCCAGCTGCTCCGTGCGGCCGCAGGCAGGCTCCTGGGACATGCTGCTCATTGACCTGTGACCCTCAGGGTGACCTCAGCTCCTGGTGGCTCACCCACACCTGGAGCACCTCATCAGAAGCCAGGGCTCCCTCGCCCAATTGCCTCTGTCTTTCTCCGTGCGACGACAGCAGAAATGATGTCATTTTTGAGGTCAGCACAGGCTGCTTTTACTCTCTTTAGCAGTCCTTGGGGGACACAAACATGCTGACACTTGCCCTCCTTTCTTTCTTTCTTTCTTTTTTTAATTCTCACCTGAGGATATTTTTCCATTGATTTTTAGAGATGGCAGAAGGGGGAGGGAGAAACAGAGAGAAAGAAAGATCGATGTGAGAGAGATTCATTGATTGGTTGCCTCTGTACGTGTTTCCCGATTGAGCCTGCAACCATTGTATGTCCCCTCGACTAGATCAAACCCAGGACCCTTCAGTCCATGGCTGACCCTGTACCCACTGAGCCAACCCGGCTAAGGCTGCCCTCCTTTCTTCATCACCCAGGACAACATAATCAGAGATGAAGAGGTCCTGGGAGGGCTGCATTCATCTCGGTCTTTCAAGGGTTGGCCAGAATTATGATAGCGGTGAACTGCATGCCAGCCCCTGCCTAACCCCTGAGGGCACAGGCTTGCCCATGGTCCTAGCATGGGCTCTGTATCTCTAGGTGATGCCATCCCACTCTCCTCACTTACACACACTATCTGAGGCATCCTGCACTACAAAATACACTGAGCAGCCAGATTATTATAATCTCTGAATGCATAATAATCTGCCCACTCCATATATATATTAGAGGCCCGGTGCACCTTCCAGGCTCCAGGGTCTGATGCGCACAAAAATGTCTCCCAAAAGAAATTGCATCCCAAGCACCTTCAGGGTACATTTTCCCCTGGAGGGACAACTTGGCCTAGGACTGAACCCCACAGCCCAGGACAGACCCAGCTGGGCCCATGGGTGGGGTCTGGCCAGCCTGGCCAGGGGGAGGGGACATGGGTGGTTGGCTGGCCTGCCTGCTGGTAGAACTCCTTGTCGAGAGGACAATTTACATATTAGCCTTTTATTATATAGGATATACACTGAATGGCCAGATTATTATGCGTTCAGAGATCATCATAATCTGACCACTCAGTATATATGCACAGCAATGCAAAACCAGAAACCAGCACTACTGAAGGGGGGCAGGGGTGGGAATATCCCAAGATCCCGGCTGCTGTGGTGACTGTGTGAGCATCAGATGGAGACAGAAGCATTCAGGGAGCCAAGAAAGAGGCCTACAACAGCAACTCTTCCCAGACCTGTCCCATGGGGTGCCCGCGGGCAAGGGTTCCTCAGTCACATGAAGATGGGGAAACACTGTACCTGTCACTCATGCATGGAGCTTTACAGGGCCTCTTCGCTTATAAAGGCTCTGAGAAACCCTGCCGCAAACACAGCTGCTCCCCTCAGCCCCCCCCCCCCCCCCCCCCCCCCCCCCGCCTCCTGCCCGAAGCCAGACCCTCCGTTTGTGCGGCATCTCTTCAGGGCCTGGGTCCCGTAGAGCGCATCTTGGGAAACGCTGATCTATCAAAATCTCATTTTCTGATGAAGAGAGAAGGCTGATCCTCCCCCTCGATAAATTCTTTTTTTTTTTAAAGTTTAGTTCAGAAGCCCTTCTATAACTGAAGGCCATGACATTACCAAATACATATTTTATCCTCAATTATGTGTCCGCTCGAACCAGGCGCAGAGCCAGGATCCGACAGCGGGTTGGTGGCGGAGCTGGGATTTGAGCCCAGCCCGATGGCCCTGAAGCATTTGCTCTTGCCCACCTCACTGTGTCCTGTCCCCAGGCCGGTCCCTGTCATCAGCAAAGGCACTCACAGAGCTAGCTGTGAGTCACTTTTCAAAAAGGACAGTCTGATGCAGCTAACAAACTCTGCTCCACCGAGACCCTCCCAATCCCATGCAAGGGGCCTCCTGGCCTCTTTCTATGGGCTCAGCATTGCCTCAAGCCTAACAGCTCCCCACAACTCATCTGAGGAAGCCAGGGGCCGTGGACCAGGAAAGGACTTCTTGCGAGAGGAAAGGGCACTGCCCACGCTGAGCTTGCTGGCCTCTCCAACCCAGGACACGCGTCGCCGGCTCCACTGAACAGCGAATGCCCCCTCTCACTCCCAGAGCCCTTCAGACTCCATTTCCAAGAGGCTCCTGGACAACCCAGTCTGCAGTGGGCACAGTGCCCTCCCCTTGCCCGGTTGGCAGTGAGGCCAGGACGACAGCCTCAGGCACTGTCGCCACCTTTGTCAAAGCCTGCAGAGAAACACATGCACACACTCCTCTGGCCCGTTGGCCCAGCTCCTGTTTTTCAAAGAGAGAGGTTGTTTACCGAGAGGAAGTGAGATGTTCAAGGTCATGCAGCAAGATAATGGTGTAGCCAGGATTAGTATCCAGATAGCCTAACTTTCCACCACCCCTCCTCCCCAACACACACACACACACACACACACACACACACACACACAGAGCGGGGCCCAGCCTTCTCTGACTCTGATTTCAGATGAAAGCTGCTAATCTCTGGAGTTGAGTCATTCTCAGGCTGGAAATTTCCCACATCTAGGTCGGGACAAACATCGGGAGAGTCACATCTCTGCTCCTCAGCCTCCCAGCTGCAGGGGAGGGCCTTGTGAGCGGTGCCACCTCTTGGGCAGGGTCTGTGGTGGAACTGACCCCCACAACCTTTCTGGTCAGGAACTCCCCACGAGTCCACACTAATGGCATTTGCCATGTACAAAGCTGTCTCACTTCGGTCTCTCCTTTAATCATGGCACACCTCTGAGAGTTTAGGTGTGGACAAGCACCCCATTTTGCAGACAACAGCACCAAAGCTCAGGAAGACCCGGGTTCTGAGAGCAGGGACTGTCCCACAGACATCTCTGTTTCTGAGCATTTCCTTGGGAGCAGAGTCCAGTAACTGTTGGCCAGCAAGTGTCCCACGCCGCCTGCCAAATTGGATCCCATGGGTTGGAGAGCCCCCAGGTGGACATGGCTCACAGAACCCATTAGCAAAAGAAGACAAGGAGTTATGAATACTGTACCCACTTCGCCACGTGCCCCGGTCCAACCCTGCCCGGGCTTTGGACCAAGGGCAGCAGAGTGTCCAGCCACCAACCTCTGCCCTTTAGCGGGAGGAGCTGAAATTTCCGGGGGAAAGGTCATGCCTCTGACCCACGCCAACTCCCCAAATCAACACTCTCCCGCAGGTCTTGTTCTCTGAAGAGGGAGCCTGTGACCAGGTCATCCCTGGTCTGACCACTGGATCGGAGTAGTTTCCTGGGCCATGCTGGCCCCAGCATTGGGGTTTGGGAGGCACTTTCTAGATGGCACAGGTGCAACCTGGGAAGCCAGGGGTGCTGCTTGTTGTGCCCTGCTCTCACCATTGTAGATAGAACTCTTTCTGCCCTCATTACAGACCAGGAAAAGCTCAAAGGAAACATTTGGCTGCCTGGGGTACTGTACCAGCAATGTCAGCTTCTCTCCTAAGGTAAAGGGAACACCAGAGAATTAAAGCTAAGGTTGTCATTGAGCATCTACTGTGTGCCTTACACTTAATAAACCTCACAACCGCTCTACAGGACAGGCGCGTTACCCTCATTGTGGTAGATGAGAAAGGTGAGACTCAGAGAGGTTAAATGGTTCGTCCAAGGTCACACAGCTATTAAGTGCAAGGCCCCAGCCCAGATCCTCTGAGAAATCCTGTTCCACCCAGACCCTCCCACTCCCATAGGTAGGACCATCTAGTACTTTCTGCAGGCTCAGCACTGCCCCAAGCCCAACAGCATCCCACGACTCATCTGAGGAAGCCAGGGGCTGTGGGAGCTGCTAGAGCCCTGGCACTTTCCATTGTATTTCCATTGAGCGCATCTAGCTCAGCCTCCTCCCCACCCCACACCCTGCCCCAAAGCAAGAATGGGCTCAGCAGCTTCCCTAACAGTCAGACAGTCCTGATTTCCAGGACCCTCACTCTGATGCAGCCCCTCCATTCATTGAACAGCAGCTTAAATAACCATGAGTGTCTTCCTTCTCCTGAGACAAGAACTGCTTCCTGTTCAATGCCCTCTGGGGCCACATGAAGTGTAATTCCCTCCATTGTGGATTCAAGATGTCTCCCCTCTGGACAGGTGCCTCCCAGTCTTCTCCAGGCTATTCTTTCAGCCCCATCTCTCGTGATAGTGCACTTACACACACACACACACACACACACACATACACACACACACATAGACACAAACACACACACATACACACAGAGACAACACACACAGATACAGACACACACAGAAACACACACAGACACACAGACATACACAGAGACACACACACACATAGACACATACATACACACACACACAGACATACACACAGAGACACACAGAGACACACAGACACACACATACACACACACACACACACACGCACACGCATGCACGCACGCAGGCACGCAGCAGCAGCCTGGTCCCCTTCTCCGGAAGAGCTTCAGCTTTCCCCCAGAGCCTGCTGAGAGCGTGATACACCATGTGTGGTCCAGCCAGGCCTGGATGCTGTTCTCCTGTTAGTGCAGCCTAAGAGTGCATCTGGCATATCGGCCGCCACCTCACACTGAGCGTGCCGCCCACCCACCTCACTGTGGAGTCTGTCATGTGAAACACTGCCGCAGACACTATTGGCCACCTAATCAAGAGCCGTCCCTGTCCTGCCTTGATGGCAAAAAGCGGGCACTGCTGGTGTTCCAGGCCCAGTTCCAGGGACAAAGCTAATTAGGATGACCTCGGGCTCTGTCCAGAGACTGGACTAGGAATGGGAGTGCCCAGGTCTGGTGAATGGATCCTTCAGGGAAGTCTGGGGGCTCCTGGGGAAGACTTCCTCTCCTAAAAGACAGCGCAGGGAGGAAACACGGCTCAACCCTAACGGGCCACCGGGCCTGTGCGTGACGCCTGGGACAGCGGGAATGGCAGCAGGAGGCAGAGAGCTGGCTTGTCTCTGTGACACTGAATGCTCCCTGGAACCCCTTTCCTCAGGACCTCTTGTCAAAGAGAGGGAAAGTGGGAGAGCCAGGTGGTTCTTCCCTTCTGTTAGCTGATGGCCGTCGCCCATGGGCCCCTGCAGCAGGATGATTGCACTAGCTGAACCCAATAGACCACAAGGAAGGACTGGCTTTGCTTGTCCTCCCCTCATAGGCTTTGTTGAGTCTCCCGTTCTTGTCTCTTAAATAACAGCTGGGGCCCATTTCAAAGCTTTGTGGT
Organism: Antrozous pallidus; assembly: GCA_027563665.1. Taxonomy (NCBI): domain Eukaryota; kingdom Metazoa; phylum Chordata; class Mammalia; order Chiroptera; family Vespertilionidae; genus Antrozous; species Antrozous pallidus. Next base: position 61,414,815 of record CM050523.1, on the reverse strand, counting down.
CACTCTGGGGGAGAAGGAAGTCCAGCTCAAAACTTTAATCTCAAATCCATCCAAATGCGAATATTCTCCCTGCTCCCAGAATAGACCATGCTTCCACCCAGCTTTTCTTTCTGGCTGATCCACAGAGGCGACGAGGGACTAGAAGACAGTGGGAGCCCTCTGTGAGGCCCGACTCCAAGTGCTGCCTCTCCAGGGACCCACGTGGGGTTTGCAGAACCCACACAGGAACATCCTCACTGCCCCGTCCCACAGAGCGGTGATCCATGTCCCCAGGGCTCCAGTCCTTGGGGTTCACCTCCCCCAGTTCCTCCAGCCCCACAGCCAGCCCACTTGGGTGGATGGCTGTAAAAACCTAACAGTGGCCCAGCCACCTGCCTATGTCCACTTGGCTCAGAGGACACTCACACATCATGGCCATTCCAGACAGGAGAGGGGAGGGGGCACAGACAATGGGAGGGGCCCTGTGACCCTGCCCCCTCTCCCCAGTGCTCTTTGCCCTAGTTCCCACAGGCAGAGGGTGGGCAGCAAATTCATCTCCAAAGCAGACATCCCGCCTAGGAAGAAGAGGCCAGGTCCTCGTCTTGCAGTTTCTATGAGTGACTCCCGGGAGCCGGGCTGGGCTGGAGGAGGAGGGAACCACAGCATCCTTCTCCCGGGCTGACACCTCCCGACGACAGAGACCCTCCCTCCTCTCTCTGATCTGCTGCTTGTCTATCCGGGCCGGGCAGGACTGAGGGCATCTCTTTGTCCTTGAGGGTGCAATCTGGCAGCAAATTTCAGGGTCGGAGAACAAGCCTGTCCCTTTCATGTACCGTCGGAGCCAGGCCTCTCCTGCACGGAAGCCGGGCAGTTCCCTCTTTAATGTCCAGTCAGACAATCCTGCAGCGTGTCGTTGACTTAGTGCCGCTGCATCTCCCCCGGTTGGTTCCTGGCTTTTGATGACGCTCCAGGTGCCGACGCTGGTTCCGTTATTAAGTCTGCCCCGCTCTCTCCCAGCTCGTGTCAGCCTCAGATTTGATAATCCAGCTCTCTGCACCACGATTCAAGCCTTTGATGAAAATATCAAAGAGAAAAGGCCCAAACAGAGGACACTTAATTCAGGGCAACATGTACTCCGACATGTTCTCGGTGAACTGTCCCTGGAAACAGCTCCTCACCAAGCCCTTTTATCTGTGCTGTAAACCTGTCTGTTTAACCCGGGCTCCCAGGTGGCTGGGCTCCAGGCCACCATGTGCCAGTCTGCCAGGAAGCTGGTGCCCTGGGCCGGGAATCTGCACTTCCTGCAAACAGGTGTTTCCCTGCTTGGCTCAGCCTTCTCCCCCTCCCCCACCACCTCATTTGGGCTTCCTCCTTTAGCTCAGCTCTGCCAAGCCCACACCCCAGCCCCAGCCCCAGCTTCTGAGCTGAGCACTGCCCTTCTCATCGCCTTCCCAGTTCAGCCCCAGCCCCTCTCTCAGGCAGCTGGTCTGCCCCTGAGGGGAGGAGGTGGGAGGCCCCAAGACTTGAGCTGCCACAGGAAACGGCTGACAGCCAGCACCCCTAGGTCAGTGGAGCAAAGTAAGTGGAGTAAAGAGTATTTGTTCAGCCAGGAGCTGGGCCAGGCGTGTCACCGGAGCCGCAGCACAGCCTAGGGAAGCAGCACAGCTGTCTCCATCGCCTGATGAGGAAACGGATTTGGGGGGGTCCCATCACTTGCCCAAAGTCATCCAGCCAGCCAGGAAGTGGCAGAACCAGGTTTGGACCCCAAGTTTGTGTGCTTCACCTTCCACCTGGTCCACACACCCTGGCTCGCTGCCACCATTTTTTCTCACCTTCCCAGGGTCTCCTCCCAGGCAACTGAGGAGCCAGCTGCTGCTTAGATGGCCTCTGGAAGACAGGGCAACCCTGAGCACAGTCCTTCCTGACCCCAGGAGGGAGCCGCAGGTTGGTGTGATAACATCGGGCTATAGGGAAGCCGCCCCAGTGTTCCCGAGGCCTGAGCGATCTGGCATTAATCTTCCGGATCTGGCTCCAGAGACGCTGTCTGAATCCGCCGCACCCCGCCCCTTCCAGCCCTTCGTGGTGAACAGATGGGCAGACCCCTCCCGGGGTCTAAGTAGGGCACAGCTGAGGCTGCTGGGAGGCAGGGAGGGAGAGGAGGTGCAGAACCCGCTCCACCCCACCTGCCAGGGCCCCGGGGTCTGCGCAATGCAGGGTCAGCTCTCTGCCCGCCAGCGGGGCATGAGGCCCGTGCTCAGGCAGACACCCACCCTGGGGCGCTCAGCAGAGCCTGGACGAGCACTGCCGGAACTCATGGGCCAGGCGGGTCATCCCTGCTCATTCCAAACCCCCTAACTGGAGCCCACTGGACTGAGGACCAGCATGGAATTCCTCCCGGGGCCAGGGTGAGTCCTGGGCAGAGCGGTGCCCAAAGCACCCAGGCCCTGGCCAGGCCCAGCCTCCGCCATCAGCCCCCAGGGTCAGGGTCACCATGAGCAACGCAGGGTGGGGTGGGGCACAGAGTGCCAGCAACGCAGACACAGGCAGCAACGGTCAGCGCTGGAGGGGCTAAGGAACCATAGCTCAGTGCTTTGCTTCAGAAGCAGCACAAGCTCTGAGCTTGTCACAGCCAAACACTGGAAACCAGCCAAGCGTCCCCCAGCAGGTAAACGGATAAACCACCCGAGTGTGCCCATGCCAAGGCGCCCTCCTACTCAGCAACACGCAGGAATGACCCGGTGACCCGTGCAGCGTGGACGAGTCCCGAGCCACCATGCTGCGAGAAGGGGGTGAGAAGAAAGGACCAGCTGGGAGTCCACTCATGTGAAGCTGAGGGAGGTGTAAACTGGCCCAAAGGGACGGAGAGCAATCCCCGGCGATGAAGGAGGGGGTGACAGGAGAGGCATTAAAAAAAGGCCACAGGGGCCCTGACCGGTTTGGCTCAGTGGATACAGCGTTGGCCTGCAGACGGAAGGGTCCCAGGTTCAATTCCGATCAAGGGCATGTACCTTGGTTGCAGGCACATCCCCAATAGGGGGCATGAAGGAGGCAGCTGATTGATGTTTCTCTCTCATCAGTGTTTCTAGCTCTCTCTCCCTCTCCTTCCTCTCTGTAAAAAAATCAATAAAAAAAATTTTTTTTTTTAAAAGGGCACTGAGAAGGTTTGGGGTGACAGGGACTTCCACCATCATGACTATGCTGACAGTTGCATAGGTACATACATACAAAGAAATTCATCAGATTCCACGTTTTAAATGCACGTGGTTTATTATATGTCAATGTTATCACACACACAAAAAAAGAAAAGCTGTTTATAAAACACAAGGTGCACAGGCACTGAACACGGCCCATCCAGGCGAGACGAACTCGCCCCGCCCACCCGCACCTCAGGGTGTCCTGGTGGCTGGGCAGGGGGTATACGCTCCCTACACCTCCGAACCGGGGGGTCAGTGGGAGGCCACCAACGCTTAGTCATCTTCTGCCAGGCCCAACCCAGAACGGCTGTCAGCATGGTGTCACCATCGTCACCCGCAGCCACATCTGCCTCCAGGTGTATGGACGTAACAACCAAACACCAGGCCCCATGGGGTGTCGCTGCACAGCCAGACATCAAGCAGAGGTCGACGGGGCTCTACTTTGGAGAAGAGAAAAGCCATTTCCACTGCACTCTCCCAGGCTAAAGCAAGCTGGAGGCCCCGGGGCGGAATGGAAAAGGAGCCGCTTCTGGAAGGCACAGCCGCTGTGGTGAGCAAGCAGCCCTCTGCGGGGGGGAGGAGGCTGCCCTGCTCCAGGCTCCGGGAGCCACTCAGCGGGGAAACAGCACACGGGGGTGCCAGGTGGCCCTCCCACGGGGCCGTTTTTCATGCAGGAGAAGATGTCCTGTCCAACCCGGTGGCCGGCCCGCCCCGCCCCCTAACGCCCATCTCCGCTGTGGAGAAAAGGTCATTTTGCCCAGAGCCGCTAAAAATTACACATTAATAGCCCTGCTGATTTCCAGCAGCTTCAAAGGCTGGCTTTGGCCAAAACTTCTTAAAAAGGCCATCCTCCCTTCTTATTCCATGGAGTTTACATTTTATAATATTTAAACAGAGCCACTTTTAAGCAAGGATACGCAGCACTTTCCTCCCAAGTCCCCATAAAAAGTAAAATCTGGGAACTGTCTGCATCAGATGGCAAGGGCACACCTCCTGAGCTCAGCAGTGGCTCGCTCCCTCTCCAAAACAGCTCGGAATACTGCGGCCTCCTCCCCGGGGAACTGCTTCCGCCCAGAAGCCCTCAGGCCTGCTGTCGGGGCTCCGTGCCAGGACACCAATCCCGGAGAAGGTGTCCGCGAAGAGGAAGCGTCTCCACTCTTCGTACATATGGCAGCTACATTCACTGGCCCATTCATGTGTCAAGGACACAGACTGCTAAGAGAACTACCGATCATTTATTTGGACAGGTCAACCCTATAAGGCAGCTGTGACTATTATACCCATTTCACAGATGGGAATAGAGACAGCAACAGAGCAGCCCACCCTGATTCTACATTCCATGCCGTTCAAGGCTCTCTGCCCCGACAAGGCATCCCAAAAGGGACAGGGAGACAAACTTCTCACCAGGCCTGGGGTTCCACCAACCTCTTAAGCCAGAACCCCCTGAGTGAGGACACCTGACTGCATGCTCCACCATTTGACCCCAGAGAAGCTGAGCTCTTAGCCTTGTCTCTCTCTTTCTTTCTGTTTTGTTATTCTGCTTCTTTGAATCACTTACCCTACAATGGCTAAGATATTGCTGTGTTTTGGCTTTTTTTATGTTAAAACTAGAAGCCCAGCATGCAAAATCATGCAGCCCTGCCTGCCCGCATGCGTCTCATCATGCACACAGCCTCCTGGTGACCGGTCTTTGGTCGGTACAGCATTATGACCACTGGGTTTTTATTGTATAGACTAGAGGCCCCCCGGTGCACAACATTTATGCCCTGGGAAGGGGGGAGGGTGCCTCAGCCCAGCATGTGCCCTCTCACAGTCTGGGAGTCCTCAGGGGATGTCTGACTGACAGCTTGGGCCTGCTCCCCAGGCCTAAGCCATCAGTAGGACATCCTTAGCGCTCCCACCATTGCTGCTGCACTCACCAGCCATGAATCAGGCTTCTGGCTGAGCGGCGCTCCCCCTGTGTGAGTGCACAGACTGCCAGGGGTCAGCTCCTGCGTTAAGCTGGGGGCCTTAGCCCGTCATGGCAACCGGCAGTTCCACCATGTGATCAGTCTGTATATTAGCCTTTTATTGTAGAGGGTTCCTTCAGGTGACTCAAGGTTATTTTTCACAAATGGGAGTTTTTTTATTTGTCACCATTAAAAGTCTGAATTTTAAACTGGTTCTTGGACTTGGGGCTCAGGCCCATCAGCTCATTCTGCTTTCACACGTGTCTCATCCCCAGGAGCTTTCCCAGAACGGAGACCCTCCCCGTGAAGCTGCATGAGTTCCCCCAAGTCAAGCGAGGGCTTCGTCCTTGTTTTGACTTTCCTAACAAGGACGTGATGGGGCGGCTAATCGGTTGGCGTCTCCTCTGGGTCTTTCCAGTGCTGTCTAGAATCCCTTTACTGACCTCTTCTTTCCGGTCATTTGTCTGCACCTCTCGGGCCATGATTTTCACCATCTCCTTCCGGATGTGGCGGCCTGCTGATGCTGAGCAGGGGGCAGCCGACGGATGTTTCTCTGAGGTCTTCTGAACGTGATTGCTGTGTTATTGTTGGTGTGTGTGTGTGTGTGTGTGTGTGTGTGTGTGTGTTTAGCAAAACCAACACAGAATCAACTAAACAAATGACCACCCGTAGTCTTGACATCGAATGCGCTCCATTCACGGTCTGCCATTTTTGACCACGGAGCACATTTTGTCACTGGTAAGACCCACGCCATGGAAATTAGGCAGGCAGGTTGTGCCCGGGTTCGATCTCAGGTCAGGGCACATACAAGAAGCAACCAATGAATGCATAAATTAGTGGAACAACAAAATGATGTCTCTCTCTCTCTCTCTCTCTCTCTCTCTCTAAAAATCAATAAACAAAATTAACTTTAAAATAAAAAATAAAAGCTGGATGGCCCCAGCCACAGCCTCTCCTTTAACAGCACAGGCAGCACGCCATCTAGCGGCTGTGGAGTGAATCTCGTGCTGGTGGACCTGCGGCAGCAGAGCCCGGGATCCGGAAGGCTCTTGGGTTGTCAGGCGGACCAGCTGAGGCTCAGAGAGGGAAAGTGACCAACCTAAAGGCGCACAGCAAGTTACTATCAAGCCTCCAGGTTCTGAGGAAGCTGCATGTCTGGAAGCAGCTCTCAATTCCAGTAGCTGTGAGAGCAAATAAGGGTCCCATTTGCGGGGTACACCATCTCCCGGACACTGATCCTTTATTCTGTGTACCATTTGAACAGGTAAAGGGACACACGGCCCGCGCGTACAGAAAGAGGATGTGGTGAAAAGTGAGACTCGCCCCAGCCCTCCGCCACCCCGATCCCAGCCGCAGAAGCATGTCAGTTTCTACGTCTTTCCAGACACTGTCTGTATATTCTAAAGTAGTTCTCTAAAACTTTGCACAAATGGTAGCATTTCCTACACAGGACACTTAGGTTATCTTGGAGGTCATTATTCATGAGCACATCATGAGCATCCTTTGTCAAGCCCCCGCCCTGTTCCCCGTGTGGGTATGTGGAGGTACCATCATTTCTGTAACTCCTTTCCTTTTGATGGACATAATGATGCTACAACAAACACATATGGGGAAACCTATAGACTAGGATGTGGGACCGCTGGGCTGATTAGTTATGGTTCATGTTGGTCTCACATACCAGAAAACCTAACAGGATCAGAGCTTAAATACTTCATGCCTCATTATCTCACATGATACAAGTCTAAAGGCAAACAGAACAGGGATGCCTGGCACTCCATGTTGGGGCAGAGGGTGTGCACGTGTGGTTTTGACAGATGTTGCTAAATTGCCTTCCCCAGAGGTTGTATTGTCTCGATTTCCGCCATTGGCCACAAAGTGTTTCCCTGCAGCCTGGCCAACACCACACGCTCATCCTCTGTTTAATATGTCCCAACTGAGCAAGTGAAAATGGTATTCATTGTACGTTCAACTTTTATTTTCCTTACAAGTAAAGTTGAATGAGGTATTTTCTTTTCCAGGGGTTGTCTGGTTATATTCATGGTCCATTTCCCTTCTGTGCTCCTGGTATTGAATTTCTGTTGATACTTTTATGAAGGTATAATTCGCATGTGATAAAATGGTTCAGTGGTTTTAGTATATTCACAGGGTTGTACAGCCATCGCCACAATTTAATTTTAGAGCATTATGCCTCCCCCACAAAAAGAAACATAGTATTCATAATTAGTCACTACCCACAACCCTAGTCCTCAACACCTCCCAGGATGAAGCAACCACTCGTCTACTTTCTCCCTAGTTTAGTGTATTCTGGACCGTTCATATAAATGTACTCGTAGGAAAAGTGGTTCTTTGTGGCTGGCTTCTTTCATTTAGCGCGTTTTCATGTTTCATCCAGGTTGGAGCATATGTCAGTGCTTCATCCTTTTTTGTTGTAGGGTTGTTGTTTTTTTAGTTTATTTATTTCAGAGTGAGAAAGATAGAGGGAGAGAAAGATAGAAACATCAATAATGAGAGAGAATCATCGACCGGTTGCCTCCTGCACATCCCCTATTGGGGATCGAACCCATAACCCGGGCATGTGCCCTGACCGGAAATCGAACCCGTGACCTCCTGGTTCATGGGTCGATACTCAACTCAGCCAGGCAAGCTGCATTATCGTTAATGTGAGTAAGCATTTACAGGGCCAGCCGATTGTTGTTATTACTAGCCAGAGTAAGCTAAATTAATAAGAATGGCATCCAAATAATAAATACCATTCACAAGTCACTACTGAGCCAAGCAAGCCACCTCCTTTCTGGGACAAGGCTTTCTAATGTGCAGAGCCAGAAGTTGGACGTGATCATGTTCCCTAGGGGGATCCATGTCTGTGCTGCACGGGAGCTGAGAATAACACCCCGAAACCGTGTGCAGCAAGGGAGGGTCCCAGCCCTGTCTGCCTCTGAACCTCCTGCGGATGTCCCATCCCTCACCTCTAATCAGAAGGCTGGTAAACGCTGGGTCGCAAGTCACACCCACCTCCAAGGGGACGGGTATCAACTCAGAAACTTCACAGAACCAGAGGAAGAAGCTGCCGTGAGCTGGGACAGCATATTGAAAGGAAGATATTGGCCTGAGAGGCATCCATTCAAGGCAGCTGACATCATGGTTCACCTTCTCTGAGCGAGGGCCCTGAGCCGGTGCCAGGCTGGCAGGGTTGTCAGCCTGAGCAAATGAACCACAGGGGGGCCTGATTAATTCTGAATTTTAGATAAATGATGTATCATATTTAGTACAGGGATGTGCCCAAACGATATTGAAGATATCCTTAAACTAAGACAGTTTTTTACTGCTCATCTGAAATCAAATTTTTCTGGATCTGACTTGATCCTGCTCTCAAGCCCAATACCAGCTCTCAAGATCGAGTGACCCACCCCAAGGCTAAAGATCAGCATTGAAGTTAAGAAAAAAAGGCAGCCCTGGCCAGTGTTCTCAGTGGTTAGAGCATCCGCCCTCCCACCAAAGGTCGTAGAATTTGATTCCTGGTCAAGGGCATGTACCTGAGTTGTGGGTTCCATCTCTGGTGAGGGCAGGTCGGGGAGACAACCAATCCATATGTCTCCAATCGATATGTCTCTCTCACATAGATGTTTCTTTCTCTCTCTTTTGTCTCTCCCTCTCTCTTTCTCTCTGTCTTTCTTCCTCCCTCCCTCCCTCCCTTCCTTCCATTCTCTCTGAAAAGCAATGAGGAAAATATCCTCATGTAAGGATGGAAGGAAGGAAGGAAGGAAGGAAGGGAAGGAAGGAAGGAAGGAAGGAAGGAAGGAAGGAAGGAAGGAAGGAAGAAAGGAAGGAAAGAAGGAAAGAAGGAAAGAAAGAAAGAAAGAAAGAAAGAAAGAAAGAAAGAAAGAAAGAAAGAAAGGAAGGAAGGAAGGAAGGAAGGAAGGAAGGAAGAAAGAGTGGGAAGGAAGTTTTGAGAATGACCTATGAGGGCCTGAAGATACAAGGAGCAGGTGACTGCTGATCTAATCATCTTTAGTGACCATAGAAACAAGCCATAAAATCCACCGGAAAGAGCTGGTAAGCAGTATCTGCCACCTCACAACCAATGAAGACCATTCAATTCCCTTCCCTGGGTAGGTCCTGTCAGGCCTGGTTTCCTGGCCCAGTGTCTCCCAGGACACACCCAGGACCTGCCCTGTCCTCCTCCTCCCAAGACCCTTGCTTTCCCCCGGCCACAGCCCCAGATGGCCGCCCTGCAATGCCCACCCTGCTGAGAGACAGGCAACTGGACGCCCAATTCTGTTTCAAAGGAAAACCAGAACCAGATGGCAGTTAAAGCCATAAAAACACTATTGCAACAGGGAGAACCAGACCTCAGTCTGCAGGGCTGTGCGGAGCCGGTTCCAAACGCAGCCTGGCCAATGGTCATTTGCAGCCAAATAGCAGGGTGAGGCCAGTGGGTGGGAAATTGCTAAGAGGAAACCTCAGATGTAAGGGGACTCTGGCTAAACTGACTTAGCAGGATTTCTGCTGACGGCAGGCCAGGGTGATCAGACATCCCCTAGGGGGGTGATGTGGGAGATGATCAGATATGGAGAGTGGAGGGTTCTGGTTAAACTGACTTTGCAGGGTTCTTGCTAAAACAGGATTTTTTAAGAAAATACTTTGACTAAAATTTGGTCAAGCAAAGAATCTTTGTCACGTGCTTATGACAGGGTCACATTCTACCAGAGGAACAGGCCACACATGAGAGAAGTAGCCCAAGGACATACAGCAAAAAAAAAAAAAAAAAAAAAAAGTGTTCTAAACAAAACAGGTCTGGCAGAACTGTCTCTGTCCTTCCCAGGAGAAAATAACTCTCTCCAATTCCAAGGTGTGATTCAATTGATTGGGGAAATGTTTAATCTTTCAGACAACTCACAGGCTGACAGTCAGCTTTGAATACAAATGCAGGGGTTTGCGTGGATGCGTTTTATTTGACTCTGGAAATTAGAGGCTCTTTGAAGGTAGCATGCAAATTTGTTCAAAATGCCCCTGACTTTGGAAGAAAAGTCCCAAAGCCTGGATCATGCACTAATGCAAGAGAAATGCTCTTTCATGCCCAGTCTGAGGTCCCTGCTACTGAGAACACCAATGTCAACCTTGGTTTTCACCTGTAAAGCCCAGGATAGCCGGGCTGGCAGAGACCTGGAGCCTCACTGTAGGTCATTCCCCAACATGAAGGGGGTTGGTCATCCCATGATGCCCACATGGTGGTCTTTGCCCCACATGACCCCTTTCTCCACCTGGAGCAATTCTGCTCCTCTGTCAAGCCCCCACTCAAATCTTCCCCAAATTTCAGCACATGGGGCTACTGTGAGAACTGAGGTCACAGTGGCCAAGCTCCCAGCACAAGCGGACACAGATGGGGTATCTAGGACACCTCTCATTGTCACCCTCCTGTCCTCGCTCCTGCCCCTCTCGAGGAACCCCATGCCTTTCCAAGCTCCCTCTGTCTCTTTTTGTTTCTTTTTATTGTCTGCCTCCTGCACGCCCCCCTACTATGGATCAAGCCCACAACCTGGGCATGTGCCCTTGACTGGAATAGAAACTGGGACCCTTAGATTCGCAGGCAGAAGGTCTATCCACTGAGCTAAACCAATTAGGCTGACACAAAGTTTTCTTTGGGGGGAAAGGACGCCATACTTCCACTCAATTAAAAGAAGCATTATTATCAGCACAGAAGTCTTTTATTCCCACTTATCATGCCATGAATTCATAGGGAATGGGTTCCAGCAGCTCAGGCTCCTTTCCATTGGTTCTCACAAAGTGTGCTTCTCGGGGTGGAGCAGGCTGACGCTCAGGTGAACCCAGGTCCCTTTCTCTTTGGCTTCCTTCTTTTTCGGATCATTTTCCTTCACTCGTTTTGGAAAGCTCTCTCGGCTCTTAGAGTGCTTAATATGCTCAATACGTACATTAATTCTCTTGGCAAGAATCTTGCCCTTAACTTGCTTGTTCACAATAATGCCGACTGCATGCTGGGTGATACTGTAGATAGACTCTTCCAGTTTTGTCATGGTAACATTTGTGGGGCATTCCTTTTTGAACAGTGCCCATTCCCTTGATGTCCACAATATCACCTTTCTTGTCGATTCGCATGTATGTGGCCGAAGGAACAACTCCGTGTTTTCGGGAAGGCCTAGAGAACAGATAGCGGGTGCCTCTCCTCTTTCCCTTTGTGTTAGTCACTTTGGCCAGTTAGTCTCTGGAACCGCGGTCGCCGGGAGCCACGCGCAGGTAGACCTGGAAGATAGCGGTTCCCTTCCTCTGTCTCTTAAGCATTGCTACATGGTTGCCCATGGGCTCACCCCTCTCCTCCATAACACCTCAAATTCCCTGAGCGTAGGGACCTTGTCTCACTTGTCTTCGGGGTCTCACGTCTGGCTCTGGGCCTGGCACTTAGTGGGCTCCGTTTCCAAATAAACCCCCCTGTCTCCTAGGCTCCAAGGACAATGATTGACGAATGGTCAAATAATGGCAATAAATTAAGATTCATTCTAAGATACGGCTAGAGAGACAGGCAAAGACTGTGCTACCAGTGACATCATGTCGGGCTGGTGACACCATTGGTCATTAATAATGTTTACTTCAGGACAGTGCCCTTGGCTTGGACACTTGGGGAAAATGGCCCAGAGTCCCACTGAGGGTATCACTGTGGCCTGCAGGAACTGCTTCCAATTGTGATGGACTGTCCAGGGTGTGGCATGCATCAACCTTCCCCTTGGGGTAGAAGCTGTACTTCATTTATCCCTGCAGGTCCCACAATCTCAATGATATTTTTGGACAACTGATTTAATTCCTCTGGAAACACATGAACCTAATGATATCGTTGGGGACAAGAAGCTCAGAAGAAAGCTCCTTCTGGGTCTCCCATCTCCCTCAGACCTCCGAGAACAGGCTCCAGAGAAGGAACGCTCCCAGGTGGTCCGTGAGCCAGACACACGCCATATCCGCTCATACCTCTGTGCCACTCCCTCCTCTGGGAACCCCCTGACTCTCAGGTCACCTCCTACAGCAGGTCTCCCTGCGATAAAAGGATCTGGTGCCATCCCTTGAGAGTTTTTCTGATTCAACATTGGTCGTTTTCACAAGTTCAAGGCAGTGTTAGGGTAAGCAGGGGGAGTGAGCAGGCAGGTCCTACCTCCGCAACTTTAGTAACAAAATCTTCAGTGATGGGGAAAATGTGCGCAGTGGGCCTGAACCATATCCTGGAAGGCCTGGAGCTACGACCTGCCGTGGGACAGGCACGGGGTGCAGACTAGAAACCTGGCGGTGAGGACAGTTCACCAGCTGAAAATCAGGAGTAGGGTTCTAAAAGCCAGAAAGCTCTGCAAACAAGCCGAGGGCTTTGTGCTGGAATTGCCTCCTAGCAACCTCGGGGAATCCACAAAGAAGCAATGGGGTGATCGTCATGAGGGGGCTGAAGGCATGGATTTGGGGGCGACAGAAGATCCTGCCTGCAAATTCCTGCCCCATCATTCACTAGCATGATCAATTTCGTTTCTTTAGCTCTAAAATGGTCTCCCAGGGAGCAGGAATGAGCTTCCTACACCACTTTCTGGAAGATGTGAGCAACACCACAGGCTGGGATCCCTAGGGACACGTCCCAGGCCCCCCAGGAGGTCCTGGGTTCCATGTGAAGAGGAGATTCCCACGCTAGACAGGAACACTTTGTAGTTTGCCTCTGACATCATTCAGCTCAGCTTCTCCAAAACGGTTTACAAAACACCCTCATTGCACCTTGCCATCGGTTCCTTTCATAAATGGGGAGACCCGGCCCCCGCGACTTGTCATTGTCACCCTGTGGAAACCCGCGCGCCCAGCTCAGGAGGCGGGGCCAGCGGGCAGGGGGCGGGGCCGGCGCGAGTCACGTGCCGCCCGGCCCGGAAGCGCTAGCGCCCGGAGACCCCAGGGTGACCGGGTCAGGGGCTGTAGTTTCGAGAGATCGTGGAGGTTGCGGGGGTCCCTGCAGCGTCGCGCCCCCCCGCCGCCGCCGCCGCCATGGCCTGGACCAAGTACCAGCTGTTCCTGGCCGGGCTCATGCTCGTCACCGGCTCCATCAACACGCTCTCGGCCAAGTGAGTCCGGGCCGGCGGGAGGGCCGGGGCGCCGCCGGGCCTGCCGCGGCCGCGGGGCGCTGGCGACCCCCCACCTTCCCCGCCTACCCCTCTCCGCTGTCCTCTCCCGGCCTCACCCGTTCGCCCACGTTCTCCGGTCGGTTCGCTCTGTTTAGGGACCAACCACATAGAGATGCGAGGCCTGGGTTCGTGCGGGGCGGGCCGGTGCCGGGGCTGGAGGGGCCCCACCCGGCTTTGACTCGCTGTGTGCTCGGTCCTGCGAGTCACTTCCACCTCCGCGCCTCGGTTTCATCTTTAAACGACCGAGGGTTGGACAGGTTCCTCTCCCGGAACCCCTTGCAATGCCAGCGTGGGCGGCCCCGCCCTCCCGGAGCTGTGGGGGTGCTGGGAGGGGGTCGAGAGGCCCCCAGACCTGTGCTCGTGAGCTGCCATAGAGGCCATGAGGGCGAATGATCCCAGAATAGGAAGCCCGGTCAGCCGTCGTGGGGGAAGGGTTGCAGCTGGAATTTTACTTGTGGCGGGGACATCGAGGCAGGGAACATCGAGGCAAGGCCAGACAAAAGTAGACAAACACCTAATGTCCGCGCTGGATTTCACCCCACAATCAAAGAGGGGCTTCTGAGCAGGGAGTGAGGTGCTGACAGTGACAGGAGAGGCTGGTGGTCAAGGTGAAGAGTGGTTTGCTGCGGGGAAAACCACCCCAAGGCTACTAGCTGGCAGGTGAGGGGAGCCAGGAGGGGCAGTGAGGCGGGAGAGACCAGGTGCAAAGTGAAGCCACAGGCTGGCTGACCCACAGGATCGAGAGACTGACCACTCCAGGATGTCTGGCTGGAGAGCAGAAGCGCCCTTAGCCCAGCCGGGAGAGCAGGCGGGCCGTCCGGCCATGGTGTATGAGGGTGCGGGGCTGGTGGGAGGGCAAGGACAGGCCCTCGGAGGTTGGGGATTGAGCACCCAGGGCTGTCGTGAGGGTGAGGAGCCAAACATAGGCGCCTCTCTGTAACGTGAGAGGAGGACTGGGGTCCAGGAAGCAGCCCCTTCTCTTGGCAGCTCTGCGCCTCTGCCTCTGCCTCTGCCTCACCTCAGAGCAGGGCCTTCCTTCCCTCTGTTCACCATCTAAGAGCCCCCGGACCAGAGCCTGGTCTTTCTCTGAACCGATGCCACGGTGCACGTGGAGAATGGTGGACAGCGGTCTCCCTCCCAGTCAGGCTCCAGAGCAAGAAGGAGTCACCCTCGTCGCCTTCTGGCCTGTGCTCCCTGGGAGGAGGGGGCTGGTCACGTCTTACTTATCCCAGCACATGACATCAGCGATGTGAGAAACGCCCCCGGAAGAGCGGTCTGGGAGGGAAGGATCCTATTCAGTGCATCAGGCGTGTGTGAAGCACCTGCAGTGTATGAGGCACCGTCTAGACTCGGAGGAAGACAGAGACGCTCTCTGCCTTTGAGATGCTTCGACTCTGAGGTGGAGGGGCAGACATGTACACACTTGGCGATCCGTGTCCTCCCTTCTCCAGAGGAAGTGGAGCTCTGGGTGGGGCCCACCTTCTGTCGGTGCCAGCTGCGTCTGTCTGTCCGTGCTGGTCTCCTGCGGCCTCTGTGAGCCTCAGCTCTAAGGGAGACGCCACCTGAGGGCCCCACCTCGAGTTCGGACCTGCTCACAGCAGAACCAGTGGCCCATCGGTAGCTCCAGCCAAGACCTCAGACAACTGCTTAGAGGAGAGTTGAGATTGCCGGTTACTCCAGGGGTGGACAGGGCTGACTCAGCTCCTTCCTTTAAAGGCTCCAAACCGGTCAGGTAGGAAACCAAAGGATCCTCAGCCTCCGGAGGCCTTGCCTTGAGCTGCAGGAAAGAAGCTCCCAGGTGGGGACCCAACCTTTGATCCTGTCGCCTGCCCTGTAGCCTGATGCTGGGAGGAGCGGGGGATGGCTCTCAGGAGCTCCCCTTCCTGAGAATTGGGGCTCCAAACAGTGCTCCAAGGCCAGCCTGGGAGAAGGATGCCCTCGGAGAGGAAGAACTTGGGAAAGTGGCTGCGTATGTCCTGATGGGAATTAATTCTCCGTTTGAAATCACACCCTGGCCTGCAGTTTTTGGCGGGGACAGAAAGATAAGAATGTGATCATAGCAAGTGCTAATCGGCTAATTCACCGAGAGCACCGTGTGCCAGGCCTGTCTCTGGCCGCCTTTCGTGTGTTAAATTAATGAATTCTTATCACCGCCCTGTGAAGTAGGGAAAGTCATTGTTCCGGATCGGGAAACTGGGATGGGAAGATGGACTGCTTGCCCTAGTTCACCTCAGCTATTATAGAGTTTAGATCTGCGTCTAAGTAGCCCCTCTGGAATCACCAATGTGGGACGAGGCTGGGGACTTCTCTAATTTGGGGAGGCATTTGGAGTTGTTAGAAACATAGAAATCATCCATTCTAACCCCCACAATTTACAGTCGAGGTCCCAATAGAGTTTCTTTTTGTGACTCAGCTGGCTGGGTCCGAGCAGGAACCAGAACCTGGGTCTCAGCACTGTGGCCCAGTCCTGTTCCTTAACTCAGCGGTCAGCAAACTCGTTAGTCAGCAGAGCCGAATAGCAACAGCACAACGATTGACATTTCTTTTGAGAGTCAAATTTTTTAAACTTTAACTTCCTCTAACACCGCTTCTTCAAAACAGACTCGTCCAGGTCGTGGTATTTCGTGGAAGAGCCACACTCAAGGGGCCAAAGAGCCGCATGTGGCTCGCGAGCTGCAGTTTGCCAACCACTGCCTTAACCATTGCACTATCCCAAAGTTCCTCTTTCTTGGGCAGGACTTTCACCTTTTCCCCTGACACAGGTGAAATCTACTGAGAAAGATTTTCTTTTTTTAAAATATATTTTACTGATTTTACTGATAAAATATATTTTATTAGAGAGTTAGAAACATCGATCAGCTGCCTCTTGCACACCTCCTACTGAGGATGTACCCGCAACCAACGTACATGCCCTTGACCGGAATCAAACCCAGGACCCTTCAGTCTGCAGTCCGATGCTCTATCCACTGAGCCAGACCGGCAAGGGCTGAGGAAGCTTTTCTGGTTGCATGTAAAGAGGGCTCCTCATTTATCACCATGTGGGCCAGAGTTACCCTAGAGAGTGGAGAAGCCCTGGGCCTTCTCTAGATCCCTCTGTGGGAGAAAGACGCTGACTCACTGGGTTTGACAAACCAGAAACTCAAGAGGAAATGACAGAGATTCTGCAGGGAATGGACACACAGCCAGTCGGTCTGGGGCAGCCACTTCCTCCATCTCAGTCCACCCACCCACCCACACACCCACACACACGTAGATACACTCGTCTCTCAGAATGCTGAGCTGTGATTTTTGACTGGGCAAGGCCATGTGTCGTGATTTACCCCCCACCAAGGGGAGCCCACCCAGCCTGCTGAGGCCCCAGCAGCTCTAAGAGAGGCACCTGCTTATGCGGCCTCAGCCTGACCCTGGTGGGTCCCCACCGGCCTTCTGCCCTGGAGACCATGGCTTTCCCCTGGAAACAGTATCTACAGAGAATGGAGGACCCCTCTGCAGAGTTGAGCCCCTGCCCCGCCTCAGCCAGAAGAGTGGGAAGAAACTGGAAGAAGCAGGTGTGAGGAGAGGGATCGGAACTGGGGGTAGAGACTCCTGGGTACCAGCCCTTCCGGGCACCTCTGCCCTCGCTGGTCCCTGGGTTCCTGTCTGTGTAATAAGAGCTTTGTGAGATGATGGCTGATTTCTCACTCTCTTTGCAACTCTGGAACTGTCCGGGCAGTAGCCTGAGGCCCTTCCAGCTGCCTCAGCCTCAGCCAGCAGGGCAGGTCGCAGAGAAAGGACTCCCTGCTGGAGAAGGAGTGATCCCTGGGGCAGGAGCAGAGCCTGGCGTACCACAAGGGGTGGTGGCTCCTGTGCAGTCAAGGGGAAAGGGAGGAGGCACAGAAAAGAATTTTGATTGACCACCTGCCATGCACCAGGTCTGACATATCTTATTTACTACTTTTGACAACTCATTAGTATTAGCCCCATTTAAACACACACACACACACACACACACACACACTAGAGGCCCGGTGCATGAATTCGTGCACGGGTAGGGGCTGGCCAAGGAAAGGGGACATGGAAAGTAGGCCAACCAGCCCCTTCCCCAACTGGGGTTGGAGGGGCCAATCAGGGCCAGGGACTGCCAGATGGAGGGGCTGTGGCTGGCTGCGGGGAGGGCCCATGGGCAGTAGGCTGGCTGGCCCCACCTTCTGGTCAAACTCCCAGTTGAACTCCTGGTCAAGGGGACAATTTGCATATTAGCCTTTTATTCTATAGGATATGTTTATATATGTGTGTGTGTGTGTGTGTGTGTGTGTGTGTTTATAGAGGCCCGGTGCACAAAATTCATGCACAGGGATGGGGGGTGTCCCTCAGCCCAGTCTGCACCCTCTCCAATCTGGAATTACCCTCACAATCCAACTGCTCACCTGCTTGCCTTCCTGATTGCCCCTAACTGCTTCTGCCTGCCAGCCTGATCATCCTCTAACCACTACCCTGCCAGTCTGTTTGCCCCTAACTGCCCTCCCCTGCAGGCATGGTACCCGCCAACTGCTCCCCCCCAACTGCCCTTCCCTGCAGGCCTGGTCACCCCTAATTGCCCTCCCCTGCAGGCTTGATTGCCCCCAACTGCCCTCCCTTGCAGGCCTGGTCCCTCTCAGCTGCCCTCCCCTGCTGGCCATCTTGTGGTGGCTATCTTGTGTCCACATGGGGACAGGATCTTTGACCACATGTGGGCAGCCATCTTGTGTGTTGAAGTGATAGTCAATCTGCATATTACTCTTTTATTAGATAGAATAGAGGCCTGATGCATGGGTGAGGGGCAGCTGGATGCCCTGAAGGGTGTCTCGGATCAGGGTGGAGGTTCCCTTGGGACATGGGGTGGCTTTGACAAGAGGCCTGTGGTGGTTTGCAGGCTGACCACACAGCTCAGTGACCAAAGCAAAGGCCCTGGTATCTGGAATTTATTTCTCTTCTACAATTGAAACTTTGTAGCCTGGAGCAGAGCCAATCCTTCCACTCGCTCAGTCGTGGCAGCCATTTCTATTGTGATTGATGTATCTTCTATAATTAAAACTTTGTAGCCTGGTGTGGAGGCCTGAGCAGCAACGACAGGCAGAAAGCTTGGCTTTCTTCATTGCTGGGGAAACCCAAGCCTCCCTCCTGCTCTCTGAGGCTGCAGCTATCTTGGTTGGGTTTATTTGCATATTTTCTCCTGATTGGCTGATGGGCGTGGCTGGTGGGATAGTAAAGATATGGTCAATTTGCATATTACTCTTTTATTAGATAGGATATATATATTACTTATTTCAGAGAGGAAAGGAGAGGGAGAGAGAGATAGAAACATCAATGATGAGAGAGAATCAATGATCAGCTGCCTCCTGCATGCCTCCTACTGGGGCTCGAGCCTGCAACCTGAGCATGTGCCCTTGACCAGAATCGAACCTGGGACCCTTCAGTCCACAGGCCAGTGCTCTATCCACTGAGCCAAACTGGCTAGGGTAGTATTATCCCCATTTTATAGATAAGAATGCTATAACTTGTTCAGCCTGTGAAACTCAAAATCAGCTTTCCATGTAGCCTGTTGCCTTTTCTGAATGTAAATGTCAGCACGTGGGTTTGGGCCTGTTGTTAACTGTTTGAGCCTGAACACGCCCCTCCACCCCGCCACCCCACGCCTCGAAGTCCCCGTCTGTACAATGAGTATTCCTGTGAGGCTTTGACCAGACAGCCCTCGGGAAGTGCTGGGCACAGCCCTGGCACAAAGTCAGTACTCAGTGAACCCTGTATTTATAAAAACATTTTAGTGACATGATTTGCAGATAGCCAAGAGCTATTCCAGATAGTTAGGGTCATTGGTAGGGTCATTGCTGTCATCCCCAGATCGACTGGGGCTGGGTTTTGGCTCTTGTTCTGGCTCCTGAGGTCCTCCTGTGCCTGCACAGTGAGCTGAGGTCTGTCTCAGGCCAGGATGGGAAGCCTCCCTCCTCTCAGTGTCTGCCGGCCTGACCTCCTCCCGGGCCGAAGAGAGCCTGGGCAGGGCAGCCTGTCCCGCTGACACCGAATCCCTTGGGCTGTCAGCCCTCCCAGGCCCTCAGATACAAAAGGATTCCTTTTCCCCAGCTGGGAATGCTGCCAGCCCCTACCTGTTCAGGCAGACCCAGCCCTTGGAGAAAGCAGACAGCCCTTTAGGGTGGAGGTGGGGGAGGGGAGGAGCTCAGCACCAACCCTGGGCCCAGCTTGTCCCACCAGCAGGGGGCACCTCAGACCAGGTGGGAAATTGGGACTCCTGAGTCATTGCCCCTGGACTGTACGTAGCACCTGCCTATTTGCTTGGAGACACCTATTTGCTCTGAGGTCTCATTCATTCAACCAAAAAATGTTTGAGCTTCTGTAAGTGATGTGCCAGGAGCAGGGCACAGAGACGTGGGAGCTGCTGGATGCTGAACTTCCATCTAAATGACAGTGAATGTGGAACCAGAAGTGAGACATGTCAGTTGTCATCTTGAACCTGCCAATCTCTGCTCTGGGTGTGGCCCCAGGATGAGGGAGGGGCTTCCATACCCGCCCCTGGCCACGGCTTCTGGTTGACCTTATGGACTTGGCCGGACCCTCCTTGCCCACCCCTCTCGGAGGGAGGAGCCCTGGCTCCAGCCCCAGGAATTCCCACCTCTCGGACCTGCTCAGTGCCTCGGAGGAAGTTGGCGCTGTGCCGTGGTGAAGTTTGGCCTCCTCACTCCTCCTGTCTCACCCGTTGCCTCCCCCTGACCCTCCCAGGGGGCCCTTCCTGCAAAAGCAAGTAGCTTGTAAGTCATGCCTGCCCTGAGAGCGGATGGTTTCATTCTGCAGCGACGGCTTCCTTTCTCCATTGGCGCTGGGACTGATTAGCCAGTCCCCTGACCCGGATTCCTCTCTGCCTTCCCAGCCAGTC
This sequence comes from Antrozous pallidus, assembly GCA_027563665.1. Taxonomy (NCBI): domain Eukaryota; kingdom Metazoa; phylum Chordata; class Mammalia; order Chiroptera; family Vespertilionidae; genus Antrozous; species Antrozous pallidus. Next base: position 61,394,633 of record CM050523.1, on the reverse strand, counting down.
GCACCAGGGCCTCTCCCCGCCCTGCAGCCCCGCTTCGGGCCTCATCATTCCCAAGAACCACGAGCCCTTCTAACAGCCCCTCTTACCCTCTCGGGGAGTGGACGGGAGTCTCCCTCTGCGAGATGAGGTGGCCTTAGCCCCGCTGGCTCCCTGGCCCTGGGATGTGTTCAGAGGCCTGGGTGACACGTCTCCCCCTCACAGCCTGTGCTGCCCTCCGGTGACCAGGAGCTCCTCGCCACTCAGCTCGCCCTCCCATTGCCAGCATCCGGGCATCGTGCCCTTGCCCTGGGCCAGTGGTCGGCAAACTCATTAGTCAGCAGAGCCAAACATCCACAGTGCAACAATTGACATTTCTTTGGCGAGCCAAATTTTTTAAACTTAAACTTCTACTAACGCCACTTCTTCAACATAGACTCGCCCAGGCCGTGGTGTTTTGTGGAAGAGCCACACGCAAGGGGCCAAAGAGCCGCATGTGGCTCGCGAGCCGCAGTTTGCCGACCACGGCCCTGGGCCGTGGGAAAGAGCTTCCTGTTCCCCACCCCAAACTCGGGGCACAGAGAAGCCAGGGCTGGACAGGGTGTGTGTCAGACCCAGACTCCTAACTGCTTGGCTCCAGCAGGGGCCCATGCCTGTGGCTCTGTGGGGGGCACAGGAAGCAGACACCCCCCCCCCCCGGCTTATGCGAAGGTGCCTCTGGAGGAGGGCTGGGCACTGCGGTGTGGCTGCTCTCCACAGACTTTTTGGGAATCTCCGTTTAGACACAGCCCTGCCTTTGGCGGGTGCTGCAGAGGGAGCAGGCTCGCAGCCCTGGGGCTGAGTGACTCGAGTCAGCAGTGTGACACGGTCCGAGTTGTGTCAGCTAACTTGAGTCAGCAGACACAGTCGTGTCAACTAACCAGGGCATCCCACGTGAGAGGGGTCACGCTCGCGGGCTCGGTCACATGCCCCGGGCCCCGGGCCTGGCCCACCAGCACGCTGCCAGCAGCCGAGCCAGGGAAGTGAAAGGTCGGGAAGGCGGGGCTGCAGCCGGGAGAGGAGAAGAATCAGAAGGTGAAAGAGTCCCCACGTCTCCGAAGGGCTTGCAAATGAGAGAGAGATGAGACTAGACCGCAGCAGAAATGAAATTCAAGGGCGGACCGCACGGGGTGTTGGTGGTGGCTGTCCAGCGCCCTGAGCCGTGAAGGATGCTGGGCCTGTGTGGGCTCTTTGGGGAAGCGAGCCGTAATCAGTGGTGCCGGCTGCCAGGGTGCCGGCGGGGGGCCGCTCACCGGTGCGGGTGCTTGCCACCTGCCTCAGCGTCTGCACCGGACAGACCCTCCGAGCCTGCGGGTCACAGGAGGGCGGCCGGGGGTCTGCTCGGGCAGCGTTTCCCGGGGCCCACGTGCCCTTGAGGACCAGCGACTCCCGCTGTTGTGCAGTGTGGCTCTGGGATAATCTGGTGAATCCTAAAGTGCTGTTTTCAAATGTGCAAACGAAAGACAGGATCACAGAAAAAGCCAGTTATGCTGACACGAAGTTGTCAAAACATCCAAGAGGCAAGTTCATGAATAGGAATGTGTGTGTGCGCTTCGGAACGCCTCCAGTTGTGAACAGTGGGGCTGATCACCGTAAGTCCGGAGCGGCGATGACCCTCGTGGGCCGCGAGGGTGGCTGTGAGCTCTGACAAAGCCCCGCGCCGCAATGCCGCGTTCAGAATTCGGCGAAAAGCTTAGAGGTTCATGGCATTTCAGCGAAAGGCTCTCAAGTCCCCACATTCTGTCCACACCCCCAGATGAAGACCCCTTGCACGGAGACTGGCCCCTTTGGGAGGGCTCCCCACGCCGGGCCCAGCCCCCCAAGTATGGCCTCTGGCACTGGGAGGAGCGAGCTTGTCCCCAGGCACCCCCCACACTA